>NQII01003162.1:196578-262706 GCA_002778355.1 Clitarchus hookeri | reverse complement strand
GGGAGTTAAACACCACAAACTCCACAGTCTATGTATAACAAACTTGACTAAGTCATTTTCTTATGGTTTACTCAGGGGAAAAAAAAAAGTTATCCTATTAGCAGCCCATGGATTAAAAAAAATTACAGCTGAATAAAATTATGAATGGCAATTTCACATTTATTGCTAGCGACGGTTGGTTAAACCAATAGAAAAATAGACACAGGATCCATTAAATAACGATAACCAGAGAAAAGTGGTAATTGACAAGTCTGCAGGGCCACAAACTTTAATAAATATGCACATTAATTATCTCCCATAATAGTATAGAAATCAAAAGAAGACTTGTATGGTGATGTTTACAGAATGGTTCTAGGCACATTAAAAATGGGAGACACTGACCAATCTCACATTTGAAAAAAATCTAATCTCCAGTTTAGACGTCGAACAACGACCTCCGTCAACATGTCAAAGAAATACTGGGATGCAAATTTGCAGGGGAAAATTGCCTCCGAGAGTAGATAGCAGTTGACAAAGGTTACTAAGAGTACAGCGATGACATAGTCACTGTGATCCTAGATCAAAATCAACCTGAAGATAATCCTGAAGGAAATAAGGGACGATGCTTCAACAGACATCTCACATAAAGATGCCGCAAATGCATTTTAATTATCATTACTCTATGTAGAACAGCACGCTGCCCGACCTAATGTTTATGCGATGCTGGCGCAACATTGCATAAAGCAGGTTTATTTCCGAATGCCAAAAGATTACCGATATTTCTACGTAGGTGCAAGTCGCTGTGTTTAGCAACAAGTGGCAGGATGGCCAACATGCTAATGAGGACAGCACAAAGTAACAAATATACTCCACAACCAAGAGATTGCCCATAAGGAACAGCAGCAGTACGATGGCCTCTGGAACANCACACGTGGTGGACAAGTTATTTATTGAAACAAAACACTAGAGATCGACAGTAAGCAGTGACTGATCTTGTACGAAATTAGCAAAGTGGTCGCACATCCTTTACGACTACTTTTAGAAGTCTAAAAATAAATGGAATTTCCTATAAACAAAAAAATCTAAGTTGAAAAGAGCTGGAATTAAACCAATCCCCAGGCCTTATTTCCTAGAGATACAAACACTTGGTGTCGGGAATTTTTCATATGTAGTTTGGAGGATTCTAAAACTAAGCCTCGACAGCAGGTGGTTGTGAAAAGGAGAATGACTCAGCACTGAAGTAAAAGGGTGGGAAACTAGTAAGACACACCCCATGAGCAAATCCACCCACCAACACAGTATCGTCCAACTCAATTCCTGCACGCGAAAACCCGGTAGCGACCCAGCCAGGAATCTACAACCTTCTTTACCTTTGTGGGAGGCGTGTGCTCTAGCACCACCGCCCCCAAAATGATCGAAACTGTTTATTACTACTTGATAATAGTACTTTAAGTTTGGTAAACACATTAAAACTAAATTCCTTTTGAACACAAATAACTTCATCATTGGTTAAAAGCAACCACTGTCGAATACANTAAACACATTAAAACTAAATTCCTTTTGAACACAAATAACTTCATCATTGGTTAAAAGCAACCACTGTCGAATACACAGACTGTAGGTAGCAGTAATTCGTAATTTCGCAGACAGGTCGTACAAACTGTAAATTCATGACATTGAAAATANCACAGACTGTAGGTAGCAGTAATTCGTAATTTCGCAGACAGGTCGTACAAACTGTAAATTCATGACATTGAAAATATCTTTGAAATTATTGCTGGTAAAACCATGGCATGTTTCATTATTACTATCACAAAATTTAGGTGGTTCTAAATAATGCTGTTAGCATTACATACAAAACTTCTGTGCTTGAGTTGCATGTAACTAAGACGTTTTGGCAAACGTTGCAACAGCAATCCTCAGGCGGGAGTGCCCGGCTATCGCAGTTCAACAACTACAGAAACATCAAGAGTTATTTTATGTGGCTCAAGCCCATAGGTTTCTTAGGTCGGTACTAAGGCTAAAAGATTATCGCAATAGTACACAGAACTCATATCTACGTAAATTGCTGCGTGCTGTCCTTCACGAATAATCATATCAAATCCAGCGTTGCCCATTCTCCCATTTGACAGTTCCCTGATATCCAGACACAAATATTCTCTTTTCACCCTACATTTTGCCAACTTCTGCATTATAACATGTCAAACTACTTCCGTGCTCTTGCAAAATTGCTAAGTAAAACAATACAAAGATCTGTGGTAGAACTGCCCAATATAGCATGCATCACAGAATTTCCCAGCATTTAGCTAGCTTTGGTAAATGTAAAGAATAATGACTTTTCCGAAAATAAAATTCCCGTATCATATANTTTCCCAGCATTTAGCTAGCTTTGGTAAATGTAAAGAATAATGACTTTTCCGAAAATAAAATTCCCGTATCATATATCGCCTCTACTAATTACACATAAATTTACTAGCAGCATTAACGTATTATACTTACAAACCACANAATAAAATTCCCGTATCATATACCGCCTCTACTAATTACACATAAATTTACTAGCAGCATTAACGTATTATACTTACAAACCACAAAACGATATCGGGGCTCTGAAGGAGGAAATTGTTGGGTAAAATCTCAAAAAATACACAAACACTTCAACTTCACCTAACACGAGGCGTGAATCACTATTTTATACTTTTAATCTACCTTATGATTGTAAGGTTTTGAAGTCTGTAAAACATACCGTAAGTATTTGAATTAACTCAACACTGGAATTGATTTTAGTTTCATTATTTTTCTATCCTATAAACACGTGGTACTACTTTACAGATGGACAGCCGCCTATTGAACCTGTGCAACTATACTCAAGACACTTAACTGTCCTACTTTAATGAAGATGCAAAACCAATCTATGGGTAGTGGATTTTTTTTTTTTTTTATGAAAATTGAAATGCTAGCAAATGTTTTATGGCAGTATTAAATGTCACGAGTACAACATAAGAGATTGATTTCGAAAGTGCCGGTTTTGATTGTCTTATCCTGGAACAACAAATGCCATTTAGCTCAAAGCTCGACTGGAACCTATACTTCTGGGTAATTCTTTCCTAATCATGTTCCGTGTGTCCGCATTGCAACAGCACCACCCAGCATCTTCATACATCTTGAAGAAATGTTTGCCTCTTACCTTGCCTGTTCCACTCTCACGCACAACTTTTATTGTTCCTATTATTGATCTACATACATTGCCTTTGAAAGACTTAGTATAGTAGTTTCGAAGTGCAAGATTTTTACTCAATACCAAACTGTAACGGAACACCTCAGTGCAGTTAAGGCAAACTCGTGCATCTTAGGCTAGTCATTTTTCCTCAACTACCTACATCTGCACAAGGTACTGTACGGAAGCTCAATATCATCCAATAAACTCATTTATACTTCATAAACACCCAATTTTTCCATTAAGAGATAAAAGACTTCACAGAATGTAGTGATAAAATTGGGTACAGAAAGGGGGTGCAATGGTAGAATTTTGTTAATATGAACAATCTTGCAGTAAGGACATTTTGTGGACAGTTAGTAAAATAAACATGTTGACATTTGAATTCAAGGACTTAAAATTTTCTGGAGATCAAGAATTTCCAATGCAAAAAAGTGGCAACCCTGAGAACGGTATGTTCTTATTTCCCAGACGTTTTGCTAACAATTTTATTTCCGGCAAGAATCGCCGCAGATATCTGTACCAGTGCAGACGGATGGAAGAACTGCCAAATTTAGTATGCATATAGCAAAATTCCCAAAATTTTAGCAAACTTGTTTGAAATTGCTTGCCAGCTCCCCATTTTGCAATTAAGTAGCGACTATGACCATGCATTCGGACTTCCAACCATTCCAGAGTTGAAATTAATGAAGCATCTAGCCAGCATTGGTTCCCCAACACTACCATAAATCCCAAAAATTACCTTTCCACTCATTGGCATTTAGTATGGCTCTGTACCCTTTCCAATACAACTACCAGAACACTGACCCCAATTCTGCAAGAAATCTCACAAAAATTCTATTGAAGAAAGTTAAATGTGAATCTTGCCATAACATTTGAACCAAATTATGAAAGTAATCTTCCCTGTAAAACAGTTCCATTAGGTAGTTTTCTTCAAAATCTTCCCAGCACTATTCTTGGTAGAATATTGTTGTGCCTCTAATCCATGTTTCAGTAGGAAGATGCTCTGAGTGGCATTCACTTCATCCTCGCCATGATCCAGGGGAGTCAGTCCAGTGGGCATCAAACAGACTTCTAGATTTAAATCGCTTCAAAAAATGAGATTTCCATCTAGACGTTTCCCTTTATGTGGAGCGAATTGAAAGTCAAGACATCCGATACACATTATGGAGGACTGAACAAAGCATAGCCTCAATGCCTTCAGCCCGATCTTTACAGAGATTCCACTATTCTCAATTCCAAAAATTTGTTTTTAGTTACAATTACTTTACAGAACTAAATACTATATAGGAGTGAAATTTAATTATATAAACCAGTCCTACTTTAGTAGGCATATTACAACAAAAGTACTATTAGCTAAAAACTAGGGGTTTGCAGGATCCCAAATTTCAGGAATTCACAACGATTTTCTTGTCTGGCAGGAAATAATTTATTCCTTCAATATTTTCGGGGAAAAATTTATGTTCATGCCTGTAGGCTGTTCCAACTAAAATACATGTCTGGTTTCGAGCAAGAAGCTTCGTATAGACTACGTGAGTGATTATAATTTAATGAATCTAATCTTGTCAAGAAAATTTTGATTATTCCACTTATTCACAGATTTCAAAGATAGTTGTACAAGCCAAATTTTTTTTTTTGAAGTCTTATATTATGTAAAGTTGACACTACGTATTAATTGCGAAAATTAACTAAAACTGGACACAAGCCTGCACTATCAGGAAATTACGATTAACAGAGTGCACTGAATTTATCTTGCATACAAGAGACTTCTATAAGTTGCAAGTATCGATTGCTGGTTGATGTGAGAAGTGTGTTTCGATATACATAACCTAAACATACACGTCAATTAACACATGGTGAGCATTTGCGATAAAACTAAAAATTACTTAAATTTTAGCGTGTATAAGGATTTTTCCACGTTTACTTCTAATAAAACCATTTTTAAAATTTACACCAACCTTTACTCAAAACTGAACCTATATTCAGAAAATAGTTATTTTTTTTTAGTGTTAAAAATTATTGGATCACATTTTGTAGTTTTTTTTTAACACACCCCATCATTTTTTCCCACGCAGTTAAAAAAAATAACAATCCCCAAACAACTGTCGCTGTTAAGGTAGCGGGAATTATTACAAGGACTTGACCATAGAATACACGCAAAAAGAATATTTGACAGGAAATCTTCCTGTAAATTGGCGCAGAGTTAAGATGAAAGTTTCATGACTTCTGTGTACACACCTAAAAATTTGGCAAACTCAAAAAAATGTGAATTTTTACATAAAACTGAATATTACAATTTTTGAGAATTCTAGCTATAATTCACAAATTGAACAAAATCTTTTAGTATTTTCGTGCATTATAGTTTTGTCACATAGTTTCTTCTTGAGACTTATTTTATGATTTTTGCATATTCAAATATGAATGCATACCAAGTTGGTCGGTAGGCATCACCATCAACGAAAACATGTTGAACACTCCGCAACATGTGTTTACGGCCATAAATAACATGAAAAGTGATTATTAGTCTCTTTGAATTAACATTCTAGTGCACGGCAGTTTATTTGCTCACTAGGAAACTTCTTCCTTTTAGTGTTCACATCTACAAGCACATTATCTATGGAATTCGCACCAACTAGATCACAGAGTTTGTTTACATTCATAGCTTCAAGTTTTATCAAACAATTTTTTATTTTTTACAAAAATGGCACGGCAGACAAAATAGTATTTTTGTTAATAGTTCAGATAGTTTAAAACATAAAAGTAAATTTCTCTAACTTTTTTTCCTGTTTGTACAAGGCACTTTTGTATATATTTTTTAAACAGTACATTTATAATTGTGTATAAATTGTTTACATTAGCCTTCATGAAACCGTATGCCTTGCCAGTGCATTGTGGTCATTGTTCCAGGTATCAGAATACAAAATCCTAAGTAAATTTGAAATAGTTTTCAATGTTGTCTGATGATAAAGGAAACTAGTGTTATAGTCTCAAAACCGTGGCTGCATTTTCTCTGGGAGTTGGGTATTTTTGCAAGGAAATAATTGTTAAAAAAAACCCACTGCTTTTTAATGCAAATAACACGAGGTTTCACAAATAAAGCAATATTCCTCAATGTGTTTATATAGAGGACATGAAAAAATTAAGCTATTCTCATGCAGTTACCTGCTTTTTGTAGCAAGAAAATAAAAGCAATTTATCGAAAAAGTAAAGTTTTTGGGGAGAAAAAAATTACTTTTTCAGGTCTGTAGCAGTCATTCCATGTTCTTTTTAATGAAGTCATGATAGAATGTAATTCACTAGGTCTAGCAACCCACAAACTTCTTTACCTAACCTAAAATCTCTTTCCTGGGCTATTTTCTCCAAATTCCCACAGGAAACTTAAGTTTCCCACCCAAATTTTTCCAGGTTGCAATACCATTCCCGCACACAACTACTAAAATACCAAGTGCGTAGTCATTTTGTTACTTATTCAGGTCACTTAACCTTTCAGTAAACTAAAAGTGCCAATCCGAACACTGCCTCAGTTTTTGCGTGGTCTGTATTTTATTTATGTATAATATATATATTTATTTAATTATTAATTTTTAAGCATATAAATTTATTTGTATGTTTTCAATATTATCTCATATACCTCTTGAATTACATTGTTTGTGTAATAGGCCTACTACTAATGTAGTAAAGTAATTGTCTGCAACTAAACAAATCATGATTTATGGAATTGAGAATACAGATTGGTATCTGCCTAGAATAGAGGAAAAGTGGAATTGTTACATATCCAGTTCCAACATAGTGAGTTACTACCAAACTTAATTTTCTGCCATTTGCATAGTACCTAATTCTTATAATTTTTAAATGTGGCTTTGCTATAAACTATCCACAACACCAGAAAATGCTGCATTTATTGTCCAAAATATGCATTCATTCTCCCAAGTTGTTTCAATCACAGACATCTTAAAATTCCAGAAAGGTTATATGGCATTAAAAAAAATCGCTATTTGCTTAAATTTCATGGTGTGAAGTAATGTTTACCAGCAAAGTTGCTGTGTGTTATGATCATAACCTGCCCATGTGAAGTTATATAATTGCATTACACCAAGTGATTTAAGTCCACACATTTGCAATTCATGGAAAGTAGATGCTAATAATTCCAAGAGAGTTCTTGCCAAGAACAAAAAACTAAGTATTGCAACTAAAAAAAACCAGGAAGCCCTATAATTAGGAACTCCAGCGGCTTATAGGCCGGCCCTAGAACAATTAAACACAGGTTGTTATGTGTTGGGTTGTTTTAAATATAAATATTATTAAATTANAAGTTGCTGTGTGTTATGATCATAACCTGCCCATGTGAAGTTATATAATTGCATTACACCAAGTGATTTAAGTCCACACATTTGCAATTCATGGAAAGTAGATGCTAATAATTCCAAGGGAGTTCTTGCCAAGAACAAAAAACTCTAAGTATTGCAACTAAAAAAAACCAGGAAGCCCTATAATTAGGAACTCCAGCGGCTTATAGGCCAGCCCTAGAACATTAAACACAGGTTGTTATGTGTTGGGTTGTTTTAAATATAAATATTATTAAATTAAAATTTAATGTAGAGCACTTATAAAAAAATTAACAATTTCAGCCTGAAACAATGTGTAGGCATATTCTGCAAAATAATTTTATCAAACTTTTCATGTCCCTGTATTTTTGTTGCAAAATTATTTGCAAACAGCACCCCATTTGCAAAAGTAAAAGATTTTCTACAAGTCCATACTTAATAAAATCTTGCATACACAATGTACGCTTCTTGTCAGATTTGTAAATTAAGAACATTATCTTTCTTTCTACCTGCGGTGGTGGGTACCAGTTTTATTCTAATAATGTAATCTACAGCAAGCATGCTCAAAACGCTCAATATTTTGTGCATAATGGCTTAATTTGTATTACAATTTATTTTAATGGACAAACATATTGGCTTTAAAGAGTTTTGGTAGCTGGATCGAGGATTTTTGTTCCAAGATAAGTGGCAGGCCTGCTCTACCACATCTGCCAAGGATTTAAAAGCTGCAAAATGTTTCAATATCACAACATTACCACACTCTTGAATTCCCTACAGCGCAGGATAAGTTTTTGAAACTTGTGTTTAATTGGAAGTTAATTCTTCAAGTAAACTTTTGCTTTTTTCTACATAACTATATTTCACCTGCTCCAATAGTTTAAGTCTGCCAATTGTTTTCTACCATACAACTTTTCTGATATTACAATTTGAAACATTCATAAAATATAAGCAAACCACCCGACAAGCAAGTTGTTGCAGTTCAGCAACACACAAATCAGAATGTACTAAGTAACATACTATTGCAAACTGAAATCGTAACATTCATTAATGGTAATCAGGAGCAATACAAACAAATGCAACTTTCCTGTTTTCTTTATTTTAGAAATCATTCCACAATCTCAGATCTGCACATGGGAATAAATAGGTAGTACTTTGGCCTAGTGCAAATTGGTGATCACAGGCATTGGTTCCCATGAACCAGCCTCAAAAAAAAGTTATAGAAACTCGTCACATTCTGAAAGATACAAAATCCTTTCACACAATCTATATTACAAATTCCAAAAAGTTACAACACATAAAAAGCCTTCTCCTGCGGAATGCTTTGCAATGCATGCGGAATGCTCAGTCGTGTACAAACAGAACAAAAAAAAAAGGAATGATGACTGCTTGAGGCTTCTATAATCAAGAGTGGCACGTTGGTCTAGAAGCACTTCCTGTGGACAATTGAGGGACCAGACTCATCGTACTCCTGCTTGGAGATCCACATCTGCTGGAAGGTGGACAGAGAGGCAAGGATGGAACCACCAATCCAGACGCTGTATTTCCTCTCTGGTGGCGCAATTATCTTTATCTTCATGGTCGAGGGTGCCAGAGCAGTGATCTCTTTCTGCATGCGGTCGGCAATACCTGGGTACATGGTGGTACCACCAGACAGGACAGTGTTCGCATACAGGTCTTTCCTGATGTCAACATCACACTTCATGATGGAATTGTAGGTGGTCTCGTGGATGCCACAGGCTTCCATTCCCAGGAACGATGGCTGGAACAGTGCCTCAGGGCAACGGAACCTCTCGTTACCGATCGTGATCACCTGACCATCAGGAAGCTCGTAAGACTTCTCCAGGGACGAGGAAGATGCAGCAGTGGCCATCTCCTGCTCAAAGTCCAGTGCCACGTAGCACAGCTTCTCCTTGATGTCGCGCACAATTTCTCGCTCGGCCGTGGTCGTGAAGCTGTAGCCACGCTCTGTCAAGATCTTCATTAGGTAGTCCGTGAGGTCACGTCCTGCCAGATCCAATCGCAGGATGGCATGGGGCAGCGCATAACCTGCACAAGAACAAATCCTGGTTAGTAATGTCCCTCACTTGCACTAAGTCTCGGTACCTTCCCACTCCAGACTTGACTCACCTTCGTAGATGGGCACTGTGTGCGAGACACCATCACCAGAGTCCAGCACGATACCAGTTGTCCTACCAGAGGCATACAGCGACAGCACTGCCTGGATGGCCACATACATGGCAGGGGTGTTGAAGGTCTCAAACATTATCTGAAACAACCAAGATGTTTGTAAAGTTCAAATTATAGCAAAAGTTGCCAAATGGTACAATTGAAATTACCTTTACGACAAACTTTCCATAATTTCATACGAAAACAACCAATGCATATTGTAGTGATGGGCACGTTGCATGAGAGCCTAATTTTCTTGCTACTAAACTGCAGGTTTCTGCACGAGAATTGCTCCAATTCTGCATGTCCTTTTTAAAGACATACATAATTTGAAAAATCGCTTCACTACTTGTAAATCCTGAAATTGCCAGTGTTATTCCTATTGAAAAGCTGTGTTTTTTTTAACTATTGTTATTTCCTTGCGAAAATACCTCCTAGAGAAATATACAGCCACATTTTTAAGAAAAAAACCACTAGTTTCCTGTATCAACAGAAAACATTTAAAACCATTTCACATTCTCTTAAGATTTTGTATTCTGCCAGACACCTGGAACAACGGCCACAATGCACTGGCAAGGGCATACTGTTTCATGAAGAGACTAATGTTATCAATTTATACACAATTATAAAAGCAATGTTAAAAAAAAAGTGCCTTGTATAAACAGGAAAAAAAATTTAGAGAAATTTACCTCTAAGTTTTCTCTACAATGTAGTGACAAGATAGCATGGCATTTATTAGCATCTATACAATTTTTTCTTAATTTCTGCCATGCTGAAACAGATTTATTTTTTACACTAGCTAATGAGACGCACCAAACTTACAAGAATTCATAAATATTTTGCCCTTGGCGTCATGCAGCTCAAAGCTGTATGCAATAATCAAAGCATTAGAGCGCTTTCAAATGGTCTCCTCACCTGAGTCATTTTCTCCCTGTTGGCCTTGGGGTTAAGGGGAGCCTCCGTGAGCAGCACGGGGTGTTCCTCTGGTGCCACTCGCAGCTCATTGTAGAATGTGTGATGCCATATCTTCTCCATGTCGTCCCAGTTTGTCACGATGCCGTGCTCTATGGGGTACTTGAGAGTCAGGATACCTCTCTTGGACTGCGCTTCATCCCCCACGTAGCTGTCTTTCTGGCCCATGCCCACCATCACGCCCTATAACATTGCCCATGCAATCAAAACATTGCAAAAAAAAAGCAATACAGTAAACTACAGTTTAATGGAACAATGATACTGGCTCCAAAAATAATGATAAAAGAGTATTTCAAAACAAACAAATCACACATTTAAAGTACTGAATATAGTTTTGTTTATATGATATTTATGCTGCACAGAGTGTAGTGTAATTCACAATGCATCAAGTATATGCAGCTTATAACTTGCACGGCCACCAGGCGGGCAACACGGTGCATAGTGTGGGTCGCTTCCTCAATGTGAACACAGACCAGTCCTTCATATGACAGAGAGAGTCAAAAGTTTAGAATGCAATGGAATAAAGACAATAACCGGACTTTAAATGAGGCAACCTGGCATTTTAACAATACAGTACATTACCCATTAAAAAAATAACCCTTACAATAGAAATGCAGAACCTAACATTAACTTTTGCTAAAACAAGGAAAACAAATTTTAAAAAAGTCTTAATTCATTCATTTCAAAGTTTGTGACAACAATGNTAACTTTTGCTAAAACAAGGAAAACAAATTTTAAAAAAGTCTTAATTCATTCATTTCAAAGTTTGTGACAACAATGAATTTTACAAAAATTTAAGCACTTGCCTCTATCAATAAGTGTAGGCTGCTTTCTAATTTAGTCTTAATTGTCTGGGTTGAAACTTCTTAGATTTCTATACATCTATAAAACACACACACACNCTGCTTTCTAATTTAGTCTTAATTGTCTGGGTTGAAACTTCTTAGATTTCTATACATCTATAAAACACACACACACACACACACACGTGCATGCACACAAAAGTTTAAAAATTTTGAATTTTTTAGATTTGTAAACACTTGATATGAGAANACACACACACACGTGCATGCACACAAAAGTTTAAAAATTTTGAATTTTTTAGATTTGTAAACACTTGATATGAGAAAATGCAAGAAAAAAGCTATGGCTTTCTTGAAAGTCGTTTTTTTTTTGTTTGGCACAGGAATTGATGTTTTTGTTTATAAAACACCATGCCCAATTTTTTTTATTATTTCCAACTTTTCCGCAATAGTTAAAACTGTCACGCTTTCTTGACGTTGCGAAAACACTACGAACTGTGCCTGAGCACTCTGACACGTGCTTCAATGGACAGCTGCAGGGATAAGCAGAAAACCAGTTAAGTGAAGCACGAAAACTTGTGTACTGTACTTGCTGAATGCTGAAACTGAACAGGTAAACTAATTCCACAAAAATTTGCAACTGCAAGCATGAAGAGAGCTGAACAAGCCTGTAAATACGTAACCATTAAAATGTGGGATTAAATAGACCATGAAGATAAAACTGCCACCAACAAAAGTAACTAGAGCATGTAAATTCTAAATAGCATATATTCTGAGTATGCAAACACTCCACTCACCTGGTGCCTAGGTCGTCCAACAATCGAGGGGAAGACTGCACGTGGGGCATCATCCCCAGCAAAGCCAGCTTTGCACATTCCAGATCCATTGTCAACCACAAGTGCAGCAACTTCTTCGTCGCACATGGTTAGGTATTAGGAAAACTGTAAAATAGATTTTTTATCCCTACGTTACTCTCTCAGAATCTCTCACATTCCAACAAGTTGATGCCATTTAAAGCAGGTACAACATTCAGTATATTAGACTTAACCAAAGTTAATGGGACCAAAGGTTATCTGGTTGCACACTAAACATGCAATTTATATAGATGCAGAACTTTTGAAAATCAACCTTTGAAAAAACACCCTAGCCGTTAGCTACATGCATATAACATTACAAACAGCAGCGAGCGCGGATACAGTTATGCCATTAGGTTGCCAGCACAAAGAGAGGAAATAGTTCCAAAGTTTTAACGTAATTATTAGTTTATCGCTTTCAAATGGGTTTCGAAAAAACTTGTATCTTATTATGCCAATTATTAATGACGTGATGCTAACGTATTTAGATTTCAATGTTTCTTGCATAGTCACATGATCACGCTCAAGGTGAAAGTAGAGCGGCCATTTGTTTACAAACCTTCGTTCCGTGTGTTGTTGGCAATATGTGGTTGACACATGCCAGAGAATTTGTCCGATTATCTTGTTTAACCTATAATAATTCATTTATTGGTTTTTTTTTTTACTAATATCCACTCTTTATTATTTCTCGTACCAATTCCATTCGTTTCTGATACCTGTATAAGAGATTACTCTTAATGCGTTCTCACGTGTTTAATATTTAAATTTATTTCAGGTTTGCTTAAAATTTTATTTACTGTATTTTAAGNTCTTAATGCGTTCTCACGTGTTTAATATTTAAATTTATTTCAGGTTTGCTTAAAATTTTATTTACTGTATTTTAAGTTTTAGGTTGCGGTAGTTTGTGTGCAGTCATAAGTTCTAGCAAGGTGAAGAACAGAGAAGTCGCCACTCATCAATGCCAAAAGGACATCATTAACCTCATTGAATCGTTTTATTTCCTAATTAGGCGAGGGGAAATGAAACCCTGCAACATCGCAGAAAGAGCAGCAGAAATGTTGAAACTCTCCAGATCCACAGTTCTAAGGTATGTTAAAATATATGTAGTATTAACCATTGCGTTTGCAAGTTGTGNGTGTTTGCAAGTTGAGTGTGTTGAGGTCAATTATGTTGGCCTATGAAATGTGTTTACAAGAACATAAAGAAAATTTGTTAATAACTTGATAAAATCGTTGAACGTTGTCCAAGTGTCTTTTAAACGTTTTAATTGGGTAATTATTAAGTTTAAGGGCTTTTCTGTAAAAATAACGATAATTTCACGGAAAATGGTATATTTCCACTCCACTAATGATGCAGAACACGGATATACGACGGGCATTAACGTCCGACTAATTTCGTAACATGTGCCCACCTAACATTACAGAACCTAACCCCACAATGGGTGAACGAATATTTTACATTTTTAAACTAACCTAGGATTGTAGGATTATATAGACTCAAATGTGAGTATGAATCACCTAACCAAAAGGTGACATTACAATGTGTAATTAAAAATAAAAACTACTTTGTGTTGCCCTGCGAGGGATTCTTCATAAACAACCCAATATATACAGTGGAAATTTATTATAAAGACAACTGACAATGGTAAGGAAAATTGCCTCTATAGTGAGTTTGTTAATAGCCAATTAATTTTATATAGGTTATGGAGAGATGGTGCATTTTAAGATTCTGAAGAAACAGCTTGTTTTGTATTTAGAAGTTACATTGTGGCATTAATTGCCATTGTTATACATCACTAAATAGATTACAGTCAATATAACTGGAACTTCCCCATCTATATTCTGTACCATATAAGGAGGCCACTTTTTGACAGCTCGGCAAAAGTAGCACCACCGTTTACATCTGACTACGTATCCTTCCGCCATCAGCTGGTCCGTCACGTCTGGGCTGTATTTTTTATCAACACAGTGTCAGCTAATCCACTTCTCATTGATTGTACTGTAATGCTAAACAAATTTTAAGATATTTTAAGACTGACATCTGTCTAAAAATATAAGTAGGTTATAAAAGTAAAAATATAAAATGTTAGATATTTGATAACTTTTTTTTAAATTGTCCGAGATCGTGAATTTGGGATAAAATTTGTGAGACTGTGTTGTATCTATTATTACACTTTGGACGTTATTTCCAACTCTTGTATATTAGCTATATGTGACTTGGAATAACGCTAGAATTTCTTAAAAACTATTCACGCGTTTCTACGGAATCAAGGCGATGGGTTTCGAGAGAACAATATGACGTATAATTTACGTAGACGAACGATTACCAGCTGAATATAAATGACTTGCTCCAAATCATTGTCGATGAAATATATGTTACTTTAAAAATTATGCAGAGCTCATGGAAAAATATAACTATTGGCATATGTTTGTAAATTCATTATAATAGCGCAGGAAAGAGGTTCATTTCTGGCTGGTAATAGCTCCCAGAATATCAGATAGATAGCGCGCAGCACGTCACGGCGAAGTTTTGAGTAACTCTCTTTATGGTCAACAGAGCGTATTTTTTTAAGTTGATAATTCTTATGTTACGGGCTGGAAATATATTTAAAATTTGTGTAGTTTCATCAAAATATTAGAAAAAATAATTAAACAATATTATGCAATATTTCTGTATGCTTTTGGAATTAATATGATGGGCGTGTTGAAAGCAAGGTTTTAGATGGATGGTAATTCTGTAGCAAATTCACTAAAATCCATAAGTTATCACCGGTACTTCTAACTATTAAATAATAAACAGTATTTATAAGTACTGCAGCATATGCCTTTAGGATGTTTTAACTTAATGCAAACTGGAGATGTTAGGATACCATTGTCAGCTTCTTTAATTATTGTAAACAACAGTTCTCTCTAATATTTTGTTTACTGAAGCCACATTTTTTAGTTATGTTTAATTTGTTTCTGGCATTTCTTTACAAAATCTGTGGCGCACTTATTTTGTTCCTTCTCTAAGCATTTGCTTAGCAACATGTTTCAATTTAATTGTTTGAATATTAGACATTAGTGAAACCAATGTCCTTTCGTATTAGTTTTAAGTTACATTTTTGTTTGGAAAAATATTTCAAGATAGTAACAGAGGTTAACAGCATTAAATACGGGCTCGGGGCCCAACTAAAACATAAACACAGCAGCCTACCGCCGGCTGAATTATTTAAACAAAAGTCTGTCGGGTTGCATTTTTATTGCAAACCCACTATAAGAGTTATGGGAACTTTGGTTCCTGACCTCGTGAAAGCACGGCCATCCGGAGGCTTATGAGAGATTGGTGGTGCCATGTTTATGTTGTTGGATGGACTCCTTGAATGTTCACACATTTCAATGCAAAGTATTGTGCCACATCTATAATATGTAATCAAAGTGAAAGTTTGTCTCCCCCACACAACCCGCCCAGTCAAAATCAAACTTACACACACATGCGAAACATCAAATTTTTAATACTCACATTTTGGGTTTAGAGAATGAAATGTTTTTCGCTTGCATCGCATATTCTTGTGTGAAATTCTCAAGATTAAAAACTTTACGCTTGTGGAATATCCATTAATAATATATACATGACTTTTATAATGGGTACGTGCATGTACGAACACATGTACACACACACAGTGGAATGTAAACATTGCATGTAAACATTACCATGTGACTGCCACATGGCAATGTTTGTTTGCATTTGGAAGGATACGAAATGGGCTTGAAAGTAGATCTTTAGCAGGGCTTCAAGAAAGTCTCTTCCAGTCGTGAACTGACTATACATTCATACATCTTAAAATAAGTGTACTTAAATATTTTTCAAACGCAGACCATACATACACTAAATTATGTGTTTTCTGTTTAAGAGCTTACTGCTAGTTTCACTAGACTGGGTGTGAAAATAACAAATACAAAGTTTGTCTAGAAAAAGGAAATTTTTTATGTGTAGTTAGTTTGCAATTTGTTGGGCATTCAAGTGATTCATAACAACTTCCTCTATGCTCGTAACATCTAGCTGAACTGACATGACTCCACGCAAACAGAGCATTGAAAGAAAAAAAAATCCTGAATACTTAATTTGCTATGTAATTNTACTCCACGCAAACAGAGCATTGAAAGAAAAAAAAATCCTGAATACTTAATTTGCTATGTAATTGTGTCAATTTTTACTTCTAATATCAGATAAGTTATGAAAAATGATATTTCTGTCACATTTAAAGGAACACTTAATGAATGTAGAAAATACATTAAACCTGTTACACTTCAAAGAAACTTACACTGGCAACAGACAAAATTTCCTACTATTCATATTAACACAAGACCCTCAAACAAGAAAAATCCCTTCTAAATAAAATTCAAACTACTCGCCAACATCTACACAAGGCACAAGACCTACAATTGGTTTGCAAGAATTTTAGTTTTATTAAGGAAGAAGTACATGCAAATTGTGAATTCATTACCATTAAAAATAAATCTCTGTAGAAAATCCAAAAATATTTAATTAAAATTCAATGAAAATGTCCTTTAAATAGCAAATCAGTTTTAAGAGATCTCAAAAGTTTCTGCAGCACACATTCGTAAAGTCGGTTAAATTTACATTACCACACCTGACGTAGGTCATACTTAGCTACGGGGTTAACACAGGGATGCTAATTAAAGACAGAATTTCAAAAAGAAGTCACTTCCTGATACGCCAGTCTTGTAAGATGTGTAATTTAATGCATTCCTCAGTGGCCATAACCGCTCGATTAAACCAGGTAAATTGAAAGGAGAAAAAAGATGACAATCATTAACAGTTCCAAAGATAATTGAGCTCAATTCACAAAACAAAATAAATTAATGTAGAACTGTTAAAATATGTGGAATGTTAANGTTCCAAAGATAATTGAGCTCAATTCACAAAACAAAATAAATTAATGTAGAACTGTTAAAATATGTGGAATGTTAACGAATCAAAATTAATAAAAATTTAGGCTATTTCCTTAATTACAAATCTAGCTATACCCGAAGGTAGGGACTTTAAAAATTATGTTTAAAATACACAAACAACTGAAAAGAAATGAAAACGCAAAAAGCTTTAAATGCTTCAATTATTACAACATTGAAATTAAAAAACTGGCAACATTTAAAAATAAAAATTCAACAAAAAAATGTTTAATTAAATACTTATATTTACAGTAGATACACTAGTTCAACTTTGTGTAACATTGAAATAATACTTTGCGCTCNTTTTAATTAAATACTTATATTTACAGTAGATACACTAGTTCAACTTTGTGTAACATTGAAATAATACTTTGCGCTCCTTATGGGGTAATTAATGGACATTTTGCTAAACTGACACCTCCCAGGAACATACATAACCAGTCTTAAGCAAGGACTTACTGTGTCACATTTTGCATAGAGTACCCACTTATTTTATGTACGTACATATTTTAATTTAAAAATGCAAAATTTTATCAAACTGCTAAAATAAGAACTTTTTTTCACTGCATTGAGAAATTCATAGAATCCCAATTTGTTAATTGAGACAAGTGTATTCACATTTACAAACTCATTGAAATATTTTCACTAAACAAAGTGCCTCACATCCACACACAAAAGGAATCTGCCAGAGCATGTATTAGGGCATTGTTACTTTTCCTAAAATCTGTATAGAAATATTTGCCATTTTTTATTGCATGCAATGCAATACACCATACCGCGCACAGTGGTTTTTATAAAGAAAATTGCAAGATTGAGTAATTCAGGATGTTAACTTCATTTCACTAACTTGTCTCAGAATTTTCTCAATACATTTAATTACACCAGTCTTTGGTTACATATCTGCCAGATTAGTTGGCACACAATATATATAGCAAGTGCTGTTACCCATCTCTTTTTACTTAATGATCACACCGGTGCTTTAATAAGCTAAATGGCGGATTCAAAAAAAGCATTACAACCAAACATAAAAAAGATGGCAGCCACCTCAATCTAGAACCAAATGTGGAAAGTTTGAGGTCCCTACAAAAATTTAATATTTAAGGGTTCCTCCAGGCTACAAAGCAGTTTCCATTATGCAGCATGCAACTATGGGCCTCATCAATGTTTTATTGAAAAGTCAGACAAAGTTTAATGCCAATTAATTAAACCTATTTCAATATATATCCAGTAACTAGAGGGCACCAAACTAGAGTAACATGATTTCTAAATATTTTGCAACACTCCATATTTGCAAGATTCTACNAGTAACTAGAGGGCACCAAACTAGAGTAACATGATTTCTAAATATTTTGCAACACTCCATATTTGCAAGATTCTACTCTACGACTGTACCATTTTTAAACAAAATTCAACAAATTCTGTTAATTTTTAAATACAGGCAACAACAAAAACTTNTTCTACGACTGTACCATTTTTAAACAAAATTCAACAAATTCTGTTAATTTTTAAATACAGGCAACAACAAAAACTTAGCCTACCTCACAAAACCTTCATTAACATGGCAACAGCAAAAACAAAAAAAAGCACCAACAAGATGTCTCGCAACAGAACACACAACCAATGAACTGAAGTGACTTATTACACAACCACTAACACAATGCAACACACTAATTTATACTTTGAATTTAAGACACACCTAGCGGCATTTGTGGACCTTTTACGAGAAATCCAGGTACTCTATGAATATGCCACATTTGTGCATTTCAGAAATTGGTTATGGTAGCATGTGATTTTCATTTATTCAAAGTTTGCAACTGAGAATTTTTGGACTACCTACTAGCTCCATAAAGAAAACACAAATGTGCACCACTGATTCATGGAACGCAAGTGAAGCCAGCACAGCATTCGCTGTAAAAGATGGTGATAACTGGACTGTGTATTTCAGAGTAACAGATGACAAACATTTGGACACCTGCACTAGTGTCTAGAGGAACTCTAAATTAAATATTTACTCATCTATTATTAAACAGGACATCAAAATCAGGATAAAACTTAACAAATCAACATTTACTATAAACATTAGCATTAAATTAAGTTTCTACACCAAACTTGATGCAACATATTTTACATCTGGGTTCTTCAGCATGTCTTACAATTTTTACCCCATAATTTATTTAATCTTTAGAGCCCCACTATACATTTCTTCGTCATTTATTGTGAATATAACAATGCACCTGTGCAATTAGGTTTCAGCACGATGGTGCCAAAACATTCTTAGTCGCCAACAACTGCTGCCTACACAATCACAAAAGCACACGACACTATCAGCGGCTCGAGACCCACAGAAGACATGACAGAGGCAACACAGCTTGCAACATCAGCAAATAGACGACCTACTCACCACGCACGTTGGCAGAATTGTGTGAACACAGCATTCCTTCAGGTAACATTTTTTCCACTACCTAATTTGTACTAAAATAAGAATTGACAACTAAGGTTCCAAAATGTAATAGGCAGTTTACTCTGACAGATGATCCACTCTCTTCTTATCCTGTAAATTCAAGATAATATCAGAGATTCTAAAGTTTCAATACTTTTACATTGTCCCTTTCCACTCAATATGCAGGAGCTGCAAAGTGCAGATGGACACCCCCAGTATGTAGTTTGAAAATTACTATACATTTGATAATTTTAAGACTAAGGTAGACTTCCTATTGGGCAGCTGTCCAGTGGCAAGTTCATCATCCCCTCACTACCTTTCGAGAACCTTTCTGAACTTCCAACACCTCTTACAGTTACCATCTCCTGCAATAAAATCCACTCTCAAACCTCAAGCAAGGCCTGCCTACCACATTCCCTTCTCCATAACCCATCTTTCCAGTTTCCTCAAATACTGTAGAAATGAGAATACAAAAACTTAGTTTAACACAATGCATGTGCTATCAGCACTGGACTGAAACACTGTTCTGTACAGAGTAAAATGCACACAACTGTCTAAAGATGCATAATTTTACTTTTTGTTGTGCATCTCTTCCAATAGCAGGAAAGCACTAGGTTTATGGCTATTTTTATTGCATTAAAAATGTGTCGATCCTTTTTTCGTTTACCAGACAAAGATCTGCAAGTATATAACTTTCAAATAATTAAATAATTGGTTTCCTTTTAAGCAAAGATTCATTGCAATACTATACACACCTTGTTTTGTGCAAAACTCAACAAGTTCGATTTTTCTTTGTAAGCTCAAACTGAGTAGTGTCTTCGTACAACTTCATGGAATTGATAAATCTGGTACAAAAATACCAATCCTTAAAAGAAACACTTCTGGACTTCATATCAGTGTTTAATTTACTTTTTTTGCACATCTATAGCAAACTGCTATACAAAATTTTGAATGCATAGCATTAGAAGCAGATTGTGTAGCAGTTTTCATGGCCAAAACCAAACAAAAGTTAGCAAAATAAAATTTTTATTTTTTAACCTTAGGAAAAACCTCCTAAGTTCTCGGTACTACCTCTCATGCACATCAGTTTTCTGGGGGGGAAATATGTTGCAATAAAATATTCTAAAGAAAACTTAAATAATCCCTTTGAAAACTATACAAATGTCACAGCATTAAAACTTGATACAATAATGTAGCATAGAGAAACAGTCTCAAATCACAGTCCTCAAATTCATAAAACAATTCCAATTTTGGACAGATTGTGTACAAGTAGTACCAGTAAACAAACAGGATACGTATCCTTCCGCTGCCATGTGCTTTCCACCTGACCGTCAAAACATGTTTAGTCTTTAATGAACGTCTACGAGACATTAAGTCTACCTACCTACATCAAAATGTTGCCAAGCTACTCATGCACAGATTAGAAAATTGATTTTGCTGTAAAATATTTCATTGTTGCAACACACCTAAATTGATTAAAATCCATAATTTATTCACTTGGAAATGTTTGCAAATTGCAACTTTCTTGCCCAGCAAACAGAAATAATACATCGTAACGATCACTTTTGAAAACCTTCTCATGTGGAATAGTCAAATATATTTTATTTTACCCTTAGATGTTAACATCTGGGTGCAGTGGAACATACACACTGTTTGTTGAAGGGTTTAAAAAAAAAAGACTGAAAGGAAAAAGTAACTAGGGCCTCAAAAGTGCTCACTTCACTGTGAACATTCTATAGTTCTATTTGCGAGGGTAATATGTTCTTAAGATTACTACAATTTTTATGTCAACATTTTGGTCGCAAAATAGGCGTTTTGAAACATTATCCATATTAAAATTCAATATCACAAAAACCTGAAATTTTATTCTAATCAAAAGACAAATTGTGTTTGCAATTCACACATCCATTTAGCTGAATGCTCCTACCGCTAGTCGCATGGCAAAGTGTGTACATATAGCAAGAGAAAACTGTGGAGCGACAGCGAATTTGGTTTAACGTCTTTCATAAGATTTTTATAATACAGTTTGAACGTTATAGTTTTTGTGCAACTTTCACGTATTAGGAATGTGTGGAAGTTGCCAGACTACATATTTTTATTCATAATAATAAAGTACTTCGCGATTGAAAGTGGCATCAGCTCATCAAAAAGGCGAGATCGGGTAGTTTACAGTTTGTAGACTTAACGACGCTATTCATAAATTAACACAGTTCTGAGTCCGCCTGGATGACAATAGATCACATTAACAGAAATATTTTTGTAAAAATGATTCCATCACAAAACACTGTGGTTTTAATAAATAACATTTTTTTTTCTATTTGTTACACAAAACAAAAATTGTGAGCCATCAGAGAGACTTTGTGATTACACGCCAAACAGAACTGCTGCTGAAAAATGTTACGTTAAAAAATATGCAGAGCCAGTGGAAAAATATAAATTTCTGGAAATTTGTTTGTATATTTGTATATTACACATGAAACGCAATCAATTCGTGGGGGCGTGACTTCCGCAGCGAGCCACGCACACCGGCCAACAGATAGCAGCACGGTTGTTTGCGCTCTACACCTGGCTGTTACTGCCAACTTTTCTGTTGCTACAGTGGAGAATAAGGAGAATGCAGGCACGCACAACTGCGACGGGTCAGCCTATGTGCTACAATAAAGAAGAAACCTGGGAAACTCTGACCCGCCCCAATGGAAACCACGTAAAAAAACACCGGTAATTTTCTAGATTAGGGGCTTTTCTGAAAATAATAAAAAAACTCCAGAAAGTGGAATATTTCGACTCTACTAATAACGTAGAACACGAATATATTGGGGGCATAGCTTTAAAATAAGTACAACATATTTTAAAAAATTGAACAAGTTTGTGAGGTGACTGTTTCTGACAGTTTGTTTACGTTTTGAACGAAACGTTTTATGTCAACAGAAGTTGTTTTAATGAATTCAGCATAGCTTACCTAGTTTATATTGAAGCGGCCGTACTGTTAAGTACAACATATTAGAAATACTCGCTACATGTACGAGTAACTGATGTTTACGTTGACTAACGTGTGCCGCCATTATTAATGGCTATGCAGTGCAGATTTCACGCAATCTACCTGCGTTAGACGTCATCACCGGCCTTACGTCAGTATGCATGCAGGCAGCGGTCGTGGTCAGTTCGATGGTGCTTCGTTCGTGATTTAAGACGGAAAAAAAGCAAGCAAGACTACGTTTCTGCGTTATATTAGCCTATTAACGAGTGCTTCTGTATATATATTCGGCTGTAAATGAGTGTTTCAGTGCGTTATATTCGCGTATGTGGTGCTTCGTGAAAACTGTGATTTCATCGAGTGATCTGACGTTGAATGGGCCGTTGACAGAGTATGTACAACCCGCCTACATTGGTGAGTGCATTTATATTATTTGTGTGGGTTTTACGTTCCTTTAAATCCCTAAAATCCTAAATTCGTAGTTTAGTGTGAAACCCACAAATCCTATCCGGTAGCTTAACGTGCAAATGTAGTTATATTACGTAAGTCAAACAAGGCTTTTTCCGGACGTTTATACAGCACAATTTCACATTCTTTCTATACTAACCTTGGATTATTCGTAGGTAACGCAGAACACGACTATAGTAGCGTAGTTAACGTATGACTAATTGTATAATATGTGCCCACCTAACCGAACAGAACCTAACCCCACGATGGGTGAATCACTATTTTACATTTTTAAACTAACCTAGGATTGTAGCGATTTTAACTAACCTAGGATTGTAGTTATTTAAAATAACGTAGGATTATAGGGTTCCCATGTAGTCTGTGATTGTAGGGTGTTGATCGGAGATTTTTTTAATATTGTATAATCTTATATTACTGTACAACCTTACAATCCTAGGTTAGTTTAGAGCCGTACAATCCTAGGTTAGTTTAAAAACGTAAAATAGTGATTCACCCATCGTGGAGTTAGGTTCTGTTAGGTTAGGTGGGTACATGTTAGGAAATTCGTCGTACGTTAATGCCCCTAGTATATTCGTGTTCTACGTTATTAGTAGAGTCGAAATATACCACTTTCTGGAGTTTTTTTTATTATTTTCAGAAAAGCCCTTAAACTAGAAAATTACCATATTTTTGAATAAATGTACTTAACATAGTATCTTATATAACTTAATATATATTTCGTATTCCATATGAATTAAAAACCGCAAGAGCAGCTATGTTTTGGCAATGGCTAGTAAGACAAAGTTCAGTTAAAATATTTTAAAAGTTTTTTGGTATGCTATTTGTAAATTAAACATTGCCTATTAAAATTTAAATATTTAGGTATCCCTGATGGAAACCCATTTTCTTGTTATTCTGCGATGTTTGCCACAATCCCAACAAATTACTAAGCCCAGCCAGGAAATTTTAAATTAATTAATTAAATATAGTAAAAATTTCTATGCAAAGATATACAACAGGAATAAAAGTTACGGTACACCTATTTGTGTGCATGTTCACCCCTATCTAAGTTTGTCGCTACTACATACAAAAAATAAGAGAAGAGTTGGGTGCAAATTTACAGTCTTTTTCGTTTGACTGGTTGTTCTAATTTAATATTTACTCAAACTTAGGCCATCCTTTTAACGAAATAACCCAACACACATCAATAACAAAAGGTTAAATACTACTGTTCTTTCCGCCAGTTGTAACGGGGTTTAACACAATAACATGTTATATACGGTCATTACTAATCACACTTAACATAGATTTAAATGGGGCTTCACGTAATTTGCAGTATTTACCACAAAATGTGACTATAAGGGAGTCTTCCATTTTTACAATTGCATACAGAACAGTCAATGTGTTGTATCATGCTCAATAGGTGCATGTGTTCAACTTTTTCTACTGTTAAATCTTACTGCAAATTTAAAAACAACCTTAATCTTGGAAATAGGTAGCCTTTTTTGTCAAAATTGTACTGAAGAGTCCTATAGCACTCATTTGAGGCTCTAAGAGGGCAATAAAACAATCAAAAATCTACAAGGTAATCTTGACAGGATATGTGGCCAGAGTCAATCTTTTCGATGTCACATCTATAAGACAGCTAAGGGCCGTTACATGGTTTCGTGCCCTTAAAAGTTGCATCCCGGATGTGATGTAAATTTGCCCTTCTCGAACCAGTTTACCGATGCACAACAATTTTTGAAATATTTAAAATTGTGTAGTTTTTGTTTACACTCTGCACGGCTGCAGAAAACACTTTCAAAAAGACAAATTTAACTAAGCAAAATTTTACAGAATAAAACGCGATGTGCAAACCGTCCTATTTCACTATTAAATTTTTCTCATGAAGGAACGAGAGCTCGTGAAACCGGTAAACATTAAAAGCCCATTGCACTGAAAAGAACAGCCGTTGCCTAAACCCAGAAGCCAAGATAATACAATACAAATTTCATAAAAAATATCACGTAAGAACAAACTCCACCATCAAGAACAGTATCGTTGCGTTCAAAAGCTCTTTCAGGACAAAATTAAATATTTAAACTGATTATTCATAAAATATTGGTTTTAATTTATGTACAGTTTTAAAATGCTAACTTACTGATGTTCAATCGCCGGGTTCCAATTCCCGCTACAAAACCCGCCCCTTCCAAGAAATAATTAGGGGTGGGGAATATTTCTCGGAACAGTTCCAAAGGTGGGATATATTACGCGGAACCGTTCCCAAAGAACTGTTCCCGAGTGAGGAACTGGAACTAGTTTGGAGCAAACCAAAGAACGGTTACGTCGAAACGCCTAAATATTCCACAACTTCAGTTTAGAGAATACCCTATATTTTATATTATTTTGCATTTGAAAGAAAAACAAACCGCGCCCTGAAATGTGTGTACCACGAGTTTATTAAACACTAGGTTATTGCAACAGGCATATCAGAGTTTCTCAATACCTCATGTTTATTAGAACAATGTTATATTATNCCACGAGTTTATTAAACACTAGGTTATTGCAACAGGCATATCAGAGTTTCTCAATACCTCATGTTTATTAGAACAATGTTATATTATCAAATTGCTAAACGGGTACGGTCCCAGCTGTGAACTGTTGCCGAAAAGGGATTGCAAGGACAGCAGATATTCAAATATTCCGGCGAATAGCTGGCACTGTTACTCTCGGAGCAGTTGCAACAAGCGACCGGTTGCGGCGAATGAACTAGAACCACCTACAGTAAAGGAAATAAGAGTTCCAAATAAATTAAATATAATTCCACCAGCATTGTAATAGAAATGCAAAACTTTTTAATAAATAGATTTATCGGCACACTAACACAACTGGATAATTGTTTCATTCAAGACTTGGCAACAAGAATAAAATATGCTATAAAACATTTTATCTTTTCTAACTAAACCACTCTTGCAGTATTATCTACCATTGTTTCATCCACGTAATTCTGCTATGCATTGTTGGTTGGGATAAGAGAAAATTTCCAGCCTTAAAGTAAATACAAAAAAAATTGCACAATACGATGTCCGAATACATTATAAGTTTTCGGCTGTAATTTAAATTGACAAAATTATTAGAGTATAATAAAATTCCTTGCAAAATATATAATCTTTATATGATGCAGTAATTGCGGTTGCATCAGCAGTAATGCATTAATTTAATCGGTAAGTGCTATTTTGTATTACCGCGCCATAAAAAAAACCGAAAAACCTTGAGTTCAGAAAAGAACCGTGAAGAATAGGAGTTCCGAAAACGTTCCAAAATATAAGAACAGTTCCCATCACTAGTACTAATAAGGGCATGGAAGCTGCAGCCAATGAAAACACACTTTACCATATATGGAAGTGAGCCAAGCCAACAGAACAAACTGAATACGCACTATTGTCAACTCCCGGCATCACTTCAGCCAAAAAATTCCATTAAAACTGAATTTAATAACTTTCCTATCAAACCACAGTAAACTAGAAATTAACATAACTCAATACTTGAAGCAAGTTCGTTCGGCTGACAGCGTCGAAGCTGTCAAAACCGCATGTAAGGTCTAATCAGAATCCGAAAACTAAGTTGTCTACGCGTCAAACACAACTCCCATGAAGAGCCGCAGGCAAATCACAAACTCGCAGCAAACACTTGCGTTCAGGTAAAAAATGCTTAATTAGAATTAAGTTAAAGCAAACTAAATATCCTACCATTTTTATTCATTATTATACAACTTGGCACCATTTGGAATTACTTTAGTTTCCATACCGATATAACAACACATGATCATGTGCTTCTAATTCGACAAAACGTTATATACACATTAGGAAACCAATATGACATATCCACGCACTTACCTTAGGTACTACACAGTCTCTTCACCCTAAACCCTTCTGAACACTACTTCCAAACACACGTAAGTGAACGACGCGCCTGTCAGAGCAAAGCCTGCCCTGAACTACAAAATGGACTCTTCCACAACACTAGAGTTAACTGAGAAACTGATACAAAATAAATTACTATTCACAAAATTAAAAGATACGTATGGAAAGGCTAACATAAAATTATATGAAATGTTAACTATATTTCAAAACAATCTTATTCACAATTTTGTGGCAAATATAAACACAATTTTGACACAAAATAAATAACTCACCTCAAAATGAACTCTTCCACAACCCNCAATTTTGTGGCAAATATAAACACAATTTTGACACAAAATAAATAACTCACCTCAAAATGAACTCTTCCACAACCCACACTCCTCTCCAAGGAATAAGTTGTTCCATATATGGGCATAAAACGTACGGAGATATCTGATTGGACGCTCAAACTTCACCTCGTCTAATGCGGCAGAAACGCCTGGCCTTAGACGTGTAGCTTGTGCAGCCAGTGAATACAACAAAAATTCTATAATTATCAATTTATCGATAATAACGGAATCGCATACCCAAAGCAAGGAAAAAAAACCTACGATTGATTGTACAATGGCAGATCTAAAAAGATCAGTAAAATTATAAAATCAAAAAAGTAAACAATACAATATGAATATGTAAATTTTTTGTATTGTTATCTAAAAACAGTTTTCAAAATTAAGTAATAAATCATGATTAATTACTGCAACACGCAATAAACAAACCATAACAGAAAAAATATAGTGAGAGCATGTGTACACAAGCAATAAGTTATAGATGAATGAATGTACGTATAAAACTGCAGATTCAGAGGACATATAACTAAAAATTTAATAACACCAAAAAAAAAAAATTTAAACTTATATTAAATATGAACCATTTCACACCTAAAGCAGTACATATGATTTTTAATTTTAAAACCAGATATGCTGTTATAAATATATAAGGTAATGCCATTAAACAGTAAGAGCTTATTTTAAAAATTGTAATAAACACCTCAGTATTTAATTTATTATTTTTATATATATTAAATTACTACCTTGACAAAAAAGGATAATTATAATTGTTTGCCACAATACAGCTGATTTCAAAAACAAAAACTGTAGGTAGAGATCTTTAAAAAAAACCCTACACAATACATGAGTAGGTTTACATTGCAGTTAATAATAATAATAGTAATAATAAACACCAGCAATATGGCTACAGATCAGTTACCAGATCTCTCAATCTCCTCCAACCGACTAAAGTCCTCTTCCACGGCCTTCCTGAACTTTCCAACCCCCTCTCAAATACCAATTCCTCACAGAACGCCAAGTATAGACTGCCTACACTACACCATTCTCCTTCACACACTCTGAAACTTCGCACTTTTGTTTCCTCTCCCTCTAAACACCCATTTATTTATCTGGCAGCGTAACCTCCCCTACCTACCCTTACTATTCACCATCCTGTACATCCTGACCAGACTCTGAACTATCCTCCTGTCCTTCAATGGTCTCCAGCCCATTACTTTCACCATCACTGATGGCCTATAGTTCCCTTCATCATCGCATTCCTGCCCCTATCTTCTGCACCTACAAGTCAAGCATCTTGCTAACCTTCTTTGTAACTTCTCTCGCACTTGTATCTCCACCAACATCTATGGGTCCCATACTGCTGCTGCATATTCTAACATCGGCTGTACAATTGTGCCATATGCCTTCTCCTTCACCTCACAGCTGACTCCCTCCAGTACCCTTCCTAACAAACTCAGAGCCCTTCTTCCCTTTGCAACCGTCCTCAAATACAAACGCCAGATACTTATATTCTGCTGCTTCTTCTATTTCTTGCCCCTCCCATCTGTACTTGTCCCTGCTTATAACCTTCTTCCTTGTAAACCTCAATACCTTAATTTTACTTACATTTCACTTCATTTTATCCATCATAGTCCAACACCATAGTCTGTCAATTACTACCTGCGAGTTCCCCCCAACACGATCATCTATGGATACAATATACATGCATCTGCAAACAATCTTATATTTTCCCTAATCCATAAAGCCATGTAATTTACCATTATGGAAAACAACAGAGTGACCAGCAAAATTCCCCGAGGCACCACTCACAAAATCTCTCCTTCCTCCGATATTGCCTCCCCCACTTTCACCCTCCATTTTCTCCCTCTGAGGAAGTCACCAATCCATTGTACTATCAACTTGTCCGGAAACAGCTCATCCACTTTTCTCATCAAAGTCCCATGGGGCAACTTATACCTTCTGCCTTTTCAAAGTCTAGAAGCAGGCAACCACCTGCTTCCCCTCATCAACTGTCAGCACCAGATCCCCTAACAACCCTGCCAGCTATGTCTCACATGTGACACATAGGGAGTTCCTGGGGTGCTGATTTGGGTCCCCACCTTAGACGACCTACCAGGTTAAAGTGAAAACTGGTGAAACTGTCAGACTCAATAACTTGACGTGAACCAGGCGTTCACTGGTACCTTTGTGCCCACTGTAACTGCCGCTGTAGTGTCCTCCACTCCAGATGCACCACACCAGCGGGCATGTGTGCAAGAGTGATAGTGTATTCAGTGTCTATCAGGTGTATTTGTCCATGTGAGATAGTGCACCAGTGTCATTANAGGTGTATTTGTCCATGAGAGATAGTGCACCAGTGTCATTAATTTAACCAGTGTCAGTAATTATTCAGAGCTTAACAATCTAATAATTATTATTTATTGATCGGAGCACATCAGTACAGTTATTTTGGGTTATATGTATTTATTCAGTATTTATGTATACCATATTTATCGTGTGTCAAGACAGTCATCACATACCTAGCCAACCAGGGACATGTGACATTATTAAGTTGGCAACACAGTGACTGCTGCAATACTTATATTTAATATCAATATAACCGTGATTTATTGTATATTTGTGCAAGGGTAATTGTGTTTTATTATGTAAATTGTATAGGGTAATTGTGTTTAATTATGTTAATCTAAGGTATATCATTTTTACATCTCATTAGCATTTTTAAGTCGCATTTATGTTTCACCTTTTCACCGCTTGGCTTCGGCCGCACTTAGGTAGCGCGAGCCGGCGCAATTCTTAGTCTAGTAGGCTTCAACACTTCAACGCGGGTGGACGTGGTAAGTCTCTCGTTTCGCAAGAACCTCGGTACCAGCCTCTGAGGCTGCAACCTCACTCAGTAATTGCATCATCACATCATCCACGAAATAACTTGTGTTTTTATGTTATATCGCACCGAGGCGAGAGCAGCGTCACGCGCCTTAATTAATCTTAAGCCATTTAGTGTGTTTGAACGACCACACAGTCACCACGTGTTGGTTTCGCTTAAGTGTTGAATAAAATAATTATCTTGCATATAAACAAGTGCGTTCATTAATCCAGGCGTGCGCAGCGGCCATACAGCTCGCATTTTCCTACTATCTGACGGTGTGTTATCTCGAGTCCCTAGGGTGAGAAACCACGACCCTATCTCATTGCTCAACCTTGAGCTGGCGCCTGGCACATTCACAACTCGAGGGACACCGAGCGCCCAAACCGTCTCCCTTCGACAAGGGACGTACCTGGCGCACGTCAAACTCAGTGAGCATAAGTGAGTGATGGTCATACAGTCGCCGACCCGTGGGTCCCTGAAGTCTTCTGTCGATCTGCGGTGCTTCGAAAAACTGCATTTACCAATAATTTAATATAACTCATGGTTTCGCCCATTATGCTCGCGAGGTTGTAAGGCCACCTCGCATGCCTTACTTACACTTGTTACTGCTGCAATAGGGTGCAGCCCCCGAACTACCAAGATAGATAAAGCAAATAAAACACTCATGGTTATTTATTAAAGACGTTCACTGACACTTTAAATACATATGCACTTAACACTANGGGTGATGGTCATACAGTCGCCGACCCGTGGGTCCCTGAAGTCTTCTGTCGATCTGCGGTGCTTCGAAATACTGCATTTACCAATAATTTAATATAACTCATGGTTTCGCCCATTATGCTCGCGAGGTTGTAAGGCCACCTCGCATGCCTTACTTACACTTGTTACTGCTGCAATAGGGTGCAGCCCCCGAACTACCAAGATAGGTAAAGCAAATAAAACACTCATGGTTATTTATTAAAGACGTTCACTGACACTTTAAATACATATGCACTTAACACTAATATGTCAAGTGTATGCGGACTCTGCACTATGATCACCGAGAGGTGACCATTACTTTTCAAAAAGATAACGTTACCTGAGCGGTCGGGGAAAGTAATGCGCAAGTCGTCCAGCGACTATGTAAAGAAAAATCACAATATTACTCAATATTCATATTTCGAATAGAATGGACGCCAGATCACTGGGTGAGCACGAAGTCACAGTTCTCAGGATCGTGGGCCGAAAGACAATGTAGCTGTATCCCCTGACACACATGCAACAAATTTACAGTAAATCGTAATATATAGAAGGGGTATTCAAACTCCCCAGCACGACTTATCATTACCTTCTTTCCTTATAAATGAAGGATGCCTCCTNGACACACACGCAACAAATTTACAGTAAATCGTAATATATAGAAGGGGTATTCAAACTCCCCAGCACGACTTATCATTACCTTCTTNGTATCCCCTGACACACATGCAACAAATTTACAGTAAATCGTAATATATAGAAGGGGTATTCAAACTCCCCAGCACGACTTATCATTACCTTCTTTCCTTATAAATGAAGGATGCCTCCTTGAGGCGTCGATGACTTCCTGGATAGGGCCAAGACCCGAGATACAACACAAAAATGACAACTCACAAGTTTCAGTTAACTCAAGTAAATTGTATTTCCGAATAGTGTACACAGTTACATGTATGCAATGCATATTACACAGATATATCTAAAGACACCACAGGACCTAGGTTGGATCACTCGATATTGGGTCATGAGCCGTTCCCAACTGAACGATGCGGATACGCATCGGGATGCCTGACATGCGTGTTCCGCCGGCCGCACTGGTGCAGCGTTTGTGGGCCTATGACGTGATGACAGAGGCCGTGCCAGAACATGCAGGAGTGGTCCACATCATGATAATAAAGTGTTTGGAGACTGACAGTGGGGGGCCGAGTCCAAACCAAGTCGTAATAAATTTCCTTGTAAACTTTTACATAAGCTAATTATTAATTAAAAAACGTAAAAATTATTGTGAAGCAATTGCTTCATAGTGCATAAAGGTTTTCTGTATGTGTTTTCTTACAGGCGATGGAAAGATTTTTTAAAAACTAAATTCAATTATTATAAAAAAAGTATCATGTAAGTTCTACCAATTCTAAACACGTCAATGTAATAAGAGTGTATTATATGCAAGTGTAATGTGTATCTAGTGCAATGTATTTTCAAATCATCCATTTTCCTTACATTTTAAGGGAATTTGATTTGACAGATGGTGGGCAACTACAGTTACCACTGCCTCGCTGGGCCTTCGTTAATGTAGCGAGATCAGGCACCAGGCCAAGGAGTGTCACGCAGTTCGGAGGTGAAGTAACTTTTGCGGATTTCTCGTCCATAGACTTTAACATTACTGGAACATTTTCTCTATATAATTTGACCCAAGTTCGCCTACCTTCCAGAGTAGAGTCACGCCCCTCCGGTATAGCACAACTTTCCATTTTTTGTGCAGTGTCTGTGCTACACAATTGTTCAGGACAGGCTAGGCTAGTGTGGGGCCTCGTTTTGCACAGCTGCTGAATTTGTGTTTACCACCTCAATTGTTATATTATACAACTCGGATAGTCAAACCAAAATATATGTGTGTTTTATTCCCACTTGATGGGGAGTTTAAGGGCAACAGATCCTTATAATTGTCAACTATCTGCCACGTTTTCTATGTCGAGTAAGTCGGTTTAATATTGTGTATTGAAGTGTTATGTGTCTGTGCATTGGAATGGCATGCTGGGGAAATACAATAGCCCAATCCAGTAGTATGTATTTGTTCAGGAATCCATTTTGCCTGGACGACATCAGTCATTACATGTGACTTAATCAAGACACAGGGTTCAGGGTTTATTAGCCTGGGCTTTTCAACCATGGTCCATCTCAAGAGTCTCGTGCTAACCCAAGCAAGTGGATTCCCTGAACTCGTTATCTAGCGCACTCTCGACACTAACTTCATCTGTCGGACTCTATGACCACCTCGAAAAGTGTCATATGCTACTCCCTGCATTTTGTGATTTGAATATTCTATTTTGCTCCCCATCAAAAAGGCTTTGCCATCGTGTGCGTTGTGATGGTTGCACTACATTACTCCCACTCACATTTCACCTAGTTTTTGGGCACTTGCATCAGACATATACGTTGTTGCAGTGCAGGTGAATGAGCGGCATGGCCGACAGGCTAAAAGAGGCAGGACGTCATCCTGCTCCTACTAATACTTGGTACGCACAGGGACTTGTTTAAATGTACACAGTACCTGGTTAATTGCTGGGTCTGGAGAGGCGAGGTAAGATGCAAAACGGGCTTTTAGTTCCAATGAGAGAAGAGGTCACGTCAAACTGCGGTAAGATGACCACAGCACGAGGGTGGGAGGTTGTATCACTCCACATTTAAAATAAGTTTTTATATGTAATTAGGTACCATTAGTAAGTTTAAGTACACGCATGGTAGACTGTAGTATTTAATAAATTAGCTTGGGGACTTAGATGGTAATTTGTCATAATGCTAGAGTAGTGTACTTTGTATATTGTGTGCACGTGACAGATGCTCATAGGTTTTAAGAGCTTGTGTTATTTCGAAAGTTATACTAGTATATAAGTTTAGTATATATAATTTTTTATAAGTGAGGTAAACTTATAAGTAAGGTAAAATGCTAGTATAATACCAGTAACAAAAAAAAATGCTGCCAGATTTGGTGAATTAGACAAAAAAGGGGTGGGGGTGCAGGTGATATGGGAAGGTGTGGAGGACGGATGATAGCGGGTTACAGTGTGATCAGTGCGGCGGCTGGTATCATGCCGATTGTGTAGGAATCGGAGAGGGGGAACTGGGCTCACATACAGCAGCATGAGTGTTGGTGAGAGGGATGTGTCGGGAGAAAGGAAATAGTGGTGGTGGCAGGAATCGAACTAACAGTAGAAAAGGAAACTCAAATTGGTGTGGAATGTGGAAACTGGATTTGGGGATTGCTGATGGGGACCTTGTAGAGGGCATGCCAGTGACAAGAATGGAAGTGGCTAAAGAGGAGTGTAGAAAAGGGGAGATTATAGAATTTATGAGCAGGAAATAGACGGAAATGAGGCACAGGATTGAGAGTGTGGATGAAAATATCAGTAATGGGATGGGTAAGTGTAGCCTAGCAATAAGTGTGGAAGAAGTGTAATTGCGTACTTTCTATGCAGCAGACTGCTTATCATAGCCACTTAGCTTTTATTTCATTTTTCAAGTGCGGTGACATCCTCTATGATAGAGTCACAGACATAATATACATTTAATTAATCACTGGGATTTCATTATAGTGTAATTCATATGTAATTGTATTATGTAGAAGTTTGATTTAAAATTAAGAGGGTTTATGTCATTTTTCACCCAAATTTTGGCACCGGCTTCGGCTACCATTAGTGGAAGCCAACACCTTGATTTTAGTCTGACTTTAACACTTGGGCTGCCTGGCAGCACGGGAGTTTCTAACTGCGCAGACCCTGCACCGAGCTTCGAAATGGAAGAACTGAAGCAGATCGTCTATAAAATGAAGAACGGGAAAGCACCAGGAATGGATGGCATAACATCAGAGATACTTAAAAGGTGTTATTCATGAGTTAAGAAGGTTCTTCTAGTCATCTATAATGATTGTCTCCAAGCCGGCGTGTTTCCCTCCCCTTGGAAATTGGGATGCCTAAGAATCTTGAAAAAGGAAAACAAGAGAGATCTTGATGACCCGAAAGCGTACAGGCCGTTGACATTGCTCCCGGTACTTGGCAAAGTATATGAGAACTTGATCAACAGACATCTAAAGACCAAGACCATGTTAGTTAAAGGCAAATTTAAGAGGAATCCGACCGTGTACTTCGGGGGGAGCCCTGTGCAAAACGTAAAGGAATATAGGTATCTCGGAGTCATCATGGATGAAAACATGAGCTTCTTGAAGCATATCGAGTATGTGTCACGGAAGGCAGTCCTGGTGTTTCAAAAACTCAGGAGAATCGGCAATACCAACTGGGGCCTAAATTATGGCACTCTCAGAACCATATATAAGGCAGTGTTCGAAGCCATAATTACTTATGGCGCGGTAATGTGGCATCACCGGGCTGCGCTTTCGTGGCATAGAAGAAAGCTTGTAAGTGCTCAGAGAGCGGCACTGCTGACCGTTACCGGAGCATATAAAACTGTATCAAACGACTCGCTTCCTGTAATAGCGGGGGTCCTTCCAGTGGACTTATTAATAAAATATAGAGGACTCACAGCGGAGAGGGCTCGGGCCGGTGGGCTGTCTAAAGAGTATAAGGATATGCTAATGGATGACATCTTGGAAGAATGGCAGAATACATGGACAAATTCTGAGAAAGGTCGGCAAACTTTCGAGTTATTGCCTGACATTAAAGCCAGGATGAGCTGTAAGTGGATCACGGTGAACCACTACAGCATGCAATTAACAACTGGACATGGGAANTTGCCTGACATTAAAGCCAGGATGAGCTGTAAGTGGATCACGGTGAACGACTACAGCATGCAATTAACAACTGGACATGGGAACTACAAAGCAAAGTTGAACAGCCTTCGTCTCATGCAATCTCCGCTGTGTGATATATGTGATGTAGATGACACAGTGCACCATGTACTGGACGACTGTCTCAAGACAGACTATCTACGAGTTTGGTTTGAGGAACAAACTCGGGAAATGGGCATTCACTGGAGATTAGATGATGTAATGACAAATANTACAAAGCAAAGTTGAACAGCCTTCGTCTCATGCAATCTCCGCTGTGTGATATATGTGATGTAGATGACACAGTGCACCATGTACTGGATGACTGTCTCAAGACAGAGTATCTACGAGTTTGGTTTGAGGAACAAACTCGGGAAATGGGCATTCACTGGAGATTAGATGATGTAATGACAAATAAAGATCTCCATAAGATATGGAACGAATTCGCTACTCGAATTGGGAAACGATTAGAGGAATTCGACAAATGGTACCAGCAAATTTCTGATGACCCATGATGGGTAAATTGTGGAACCCGGATTGGTGAGGACAGGTTTTTAAATGAGAAAATCGGCTAATTTACCGGTTACTGGTACCAAGAAAGTGAATGACCCTTATGAATGGAAAGAAAAAGTGCAGCGCACTGTTTTACTCTTCGGAGTACAGTTACAGTGCAGGAGGTTTGGAGGGTGCGCTGGCCTTCGGGCCTTAAAAACCTGCGCAGACCCCTTTGGCACATTCAAATAAGCTACGATTACCTTCATTTCAAAAGTGTGCAATTTAACTGGAACCTTTTGTTAAGTAGTGCTGAGGGGAGGACAGTTTGCTTTCCTCTCACCTCAAACAGGACTTAACGTGCATCGCAACACATTCAAGTAATTTCCATGGCTTAGGCCCTTTTTGAACATTAATTATCACTGGCAGACCATAGTGCCAGGTCCGCATAAATTTGACATATTAGCATAAGTGCATGTGTACCACAAGAATAAATAAACGTCTTGAATAACCACGAGTGTTTTATTTGCTTTCCCCCTCTGGGCACTTCGGGGGCAAACACCCTATTGCGTCAGTAACAAATATAACTAAGGTGTGCGAGATGGCCTATAAACTCGCCAGTTTAACGAGCGAAACCACTAGATATGTTAAATTATTGGCAAGTACATCATTTCCAAGCACCGTAGATCGACAGAGGACTCCAGGGACCCACGAGCTGTCTATCGCACGACCCTCACTAACTCATGCTCACTGAGTTATGGTGCCCGTCAATTTAACCAGTTTTTACTGCAACCTGGTAAGGGGTAAGGTGAGGGCCCAAATCAGCATCCACGAAACCCTCTACACATCAAGTGGCTTTCCCAACTTGTGGGACAAATCAACGAAAAAGGCGGAANAATCAGCATCCACGAAACCCTCTACACATCAAGTGGCTTTCCCAACTTGTGGGACAAATCAACGAAAAAGGCGGAAGAACACACGAGTACAAGTGCGGCGAACCAGAATAGTGCATCTTTGTTACGTCTCCGATGTCCCAGTGTACTTTGTTTTCCCACACTGAAGTCTCGCAGAGTTTCAGTGCATGTTGTTCCATTTTTGTGCGTCAGTGTACTTTGTCATTTTAATACGTCTCATAGGATTTTAGTGTGCATTGTTCTCACTCTCGTGCCAGTCAAAATCACTGTTCATGTCTCATGACGTGCAGCATAACTAACTAATAAACAATGTATATGTGTGTAATGTATTTAAAGAGTAACTTTGATTTTTACCACACCATACTTTTTCGTTTACGTCACGTGATGTTTAAGGATAATTTTTGTATGTAGGATCCATTTATGTGTAAAGTACTCTGTCAAATGACATCGTTAGATTCCTTCAGCAAAATTTATACAAAATTAATTTCAGACCCCGCAAACTAAAAATTCCCATTTTGGCCATTTACGCCATATTGAGTAAGTGCCAGACAAAGAAGTATCTTCAAGCGCCACCATTGTGTACACAGGTAATGCCAGATAAGCTCTACCCCCTCCCACATTCCAGTGAGTGTGGGTGATGTGTCGGACCATCAACTGGGTGCACACGAATGTGGTCACCCCTATCCCCAGGTTATATTGGTATACTCTCCCAGTTCCTACATGAAGGGTGGTGGGTCAACAACTTCAGCATCAACAGCTGTCACCATAAGAGCCTGAATGCATAACCACTTGACCGGACTGGACCTCGGGAGATGCAACATGAATGGGTGCACCAGTAATGGCAAAAACAAAACAGTATGGTTGAAGTGCGCGAGACCCTTTCTCGTGTCCAACCCATACCGGGACACAAGGTGCCCCGGTCACCAAACAGAAAATGTGACGACATTCACAGGGCCAACTGCGAATGTCTCCTGGTAGATATGGAGCTGCATCTCTGACTGCAAGATTACCCAATTATGCATGGACTATACTAGATTGCGAGCGGTCTGGGGCACNTATCTCCTGGTAGGTATGGAGCTGCATCTCTGACTGCAAGATTACCCAATTATGCATGGACTATACTAGATTGCGAGCGGTCTGGGGCACCGTTGGCCATGTCACAAGTCGTGTGTGCAAGTGTGCATCCTCTCCACATACAGGACTTTTCTTGGACACAAGTTTGCCAAATTTTCAAAATCGACACTGTGCAAAACAAATCATGTGTGCAGGCAAAGGAGATGGGACAATTCTGTGTGTAAACTGTGACGTGAACCACCCCTGAGTGGTCTGGCACAGCCACTGTCATCAAGTCATCGGCCCACAGTCGCTATGTGCATTTTTAACGAGGTGTAAAGTAGCAAGGCTAGGGTATTTTAAGTGTTTTATATAAATTTTCCAAGTGTAATTGTGTGTCTATTCAAGCCAATTACTGACATGGGAAATAATTATTCTTTCTTTCAACCAAACCGTTCTAGTCTTAGAGTGCCCCTAATTTAACAGCCCTAAATTTCCCACATGGTCAGCAAGGCATCACATAATCATGTTTGTAAGAAAATTAGTGTTTAATTAAGAACTCTGAATTCTATACAGAATTTAGAAAACTCACTCAGAATGTTTTTAGTGTTTTATGTGTACGTTTGAAGGTGGGACTGAAGGAACANCAGAATGTTTTAGTGTTTTATGTGTACGTTTGAAGGTGGGACTGAAGGAACATGTAATACTGTTTTATTGTAAATATTAGAAGTGTCAAATATGGGCGATGGGAGTTGGGGCAACAACCTCAATTTAAACACCTTTTATGATAACAGACTGCACAGTGAACTGCATGGCCCATGAGNACATAATCATGTTTGTAAGAAAATTAGTGTTTAATTAAGAACTCTGAATTCTATACAGAATTTAGAAAACTCACTCGGAATGTTTTTAGTGTTTTATGTGTACGTTTGAAGGTGGGACTGAAGGAACATGTAATACTGTTTTATTGTAAATATTAGAAGTGTCAAATATGGGCGATAGGAGTTGGGGCAACAACCTCAATTTAAACACCTTTTATGATAACAGACTGCACAGTGAACTGCATGGCCCATGAGNAGGAGTTGGGGCAACAACCTCAATTTAAACACCTTTTATGATAACAGACTGCACAGTGAACTGCATGGCCCATGAGGACAACAGCAAGTTCAACATGAACTGATGCATGCAACAAATGGACAATCTACAACACTCTGCTTAAACTGCAACTCCTTGTATCCTACCCATTCCCCGACACACAGTGCCAGCGCCATGAGCCCAACAATGTAAAATGTCTCGAGGCCGACCACAGCCTTGTCAACCCGTTGGACACGGATAAAGTTGTGTATCTGCAGGATAACATTCAGTCGGTGCGCGACTGTGCGGGACATTCTAAATGTCACTGCTATACCAACCAGCCATGTATGTGGGAACTACTATAACTACATCAACCCATTGGGATATACCAGGGAATTTCTACATCAACCAACATAATGGGCCTCAGCCCATACATCACGGGCACCAATTAACTCAGTGTTACCACGGCCGCAAACAGCAACAGCCACCCTGCTGGATTCATGACAATCCCCAGGCCTACCAAACAGCCAACACCTGCAGCACAGTCGACCATAGCTGACCAAAGCTGCACACTAGTGCAGTGTCAGTCACTGCCCACATTCTCCGAGCTTCCACCGAGGACCCACAGGCATTCCTGAGGGACTACACAAGATGGTTAATATGGTATGGCGTGTCTTAGCAGGAGATGCCAAATTGTGTGGAATTCCCAATACAAAGACACACATTTATGGCGATTAACAAGTATGGAATGCAGTCGGGTGAATTTCGGAAGGTTTCCAAAGCAATTTTTCGTTTCTGCAAGCAAAAAACTGCTGTTAGCAACCCAGCATGCAGGAGAAACTTTAAATGCATTTGAAACATGGAAAATAACCCTCATTAAATTGTACCCTACAGTTCATTGAATCCGCGAGTTTTTCAGGTCTCTATTGATAAGGTCTTGACCAGGGGTGCAATGAAGTATGATGTCTCCTTCACACATGCTACGCTTTGGTGGCGCAATGCTGAGTGTGAGCATACATGCGGGCCGATTTCGATCAGAACCACGGGATGTTCTGGTGTCTCCCACATGGGTGAATCAAAGTGGGGCCGTAAGCTGACACTCACGGTGTTGGGCGAGGCGGGTGTTTCCCAAACACCGACGAGATACTGCCGCTGATGACCACGCCCGATGTTCGAGTAGTCTGCACAGTGCTCAGCTGAGGTTACAGTTGTTATGCGGCGCAACGAATGATCGGGGAGACCAGTGAGGTTGGCTCGCATCACAATTTCGTCTTGGTAATCTATCTGGCTGAGTGAATACATCCATGACTTCGCGGTTGGCACAGCGCCACAGACAAATATTCTATCCCCCAACCGGAAATACCAGTGAATAGCAGACCATAATACTTACTTTGCGGAACTGAAGTGGTGTTTCAGTGAATGCACCACGCTAGTGCACTACGACCTGAGGAAACTATTTGTAGACAGATGCGACCGAAAAAGGGTTTAGGAGGAGCATCTTGTTCAAATTCCGTGACAACCAGGAGCGGAAAACAACTCCTTTCAGAAGTGAGAAATATGGACGGACTGACCATAGATATAGCATAAACAAGTGCGAGTTCCTGGCCAGTGTGGGCCATAAAAATTTGCAGAGCATTCCTATACTGCAAATGCTTTACGGTCCGGACGAATGCCAGTTGCCTAGTGTGGTTGCACTCCGAGGGAGACTTGTAGCAAGTTAACACATTGGGCATTGTCACTTGAATTTTACGATCTTGAAGTGAAACATACCTGGGACAGAAAACCAACTAGTCGAACAGTCATTCTGGCCTGGTGATACTGTAGTTTTTAACGAAGATGAGTGGGATGACCAAGGCCCCAGGAGTGTAACTTCATCACAAATCTGGAGAGCACATGATCATATTCCTTAGTCAGCCCCTGATGGGCTTTAGTGCGTCGGGTACCAATAAGAGTATCTTCAGCATGGCTTGTATGTGCCCGAAAGTCAATGGATTACTCAATCCCCAAGTCAGCATTTAGTTTTGAAGGCCTTGCTTCTGAAAAGCATTTAAGGAGTTGGACTCATCAGCCAACCATTTTCGGGGTTGAGAATTTTCCAGTTTAATAAAGAACTTTTACCAGTGTGCGTGTGTGTGGAGTAACCCTACAACTCCGCATTTAGTTTTACTACATACTAGCATAAAGGAGGTGGCAGCCAACTCCGCCACTGCCTCATCATATCAATCTAGTCTCATGTTTGTAGGCGTAGGTACGCATGTCCCATACTTTGAGTGGGGTGGGGATGCAGACGATGTTAACCTACCATGTAGTTTGAAATAGCTTAAATTTCACTAGCTTAAATTTCACAGGGACCATTAGCTTACCTGACCCCCCCACACCCCTTCCCGCTTCAAATTTACCGCACCATCTCCACAGACTTTACTGCGAACTAATTATTCTCTCCTAGACTTGTTCCCTATAGGCTACTGGTGTTGCACAAACACCAGGACTGATATCATTTAATGTTCACTCTTTAATGGAGAGTGCAGTGTAATTGAATTATATTTCATATAAAAGATAAACCGTGAAATCATGTTTTGTTAATGGAAACTTCCAATTCTCATGTTTCGGGACCTGTCCCACTCCAGGTAAATATGCATTTATTCTTGAAAATGCTTAAAATGAGTAAGTCTCACAGTAACATAAGAGGGTGGTTCTCGCAACCCCTACCAACTGCGATGTAGACTCAATTCTCATGGTCTTAGTGTTGTCAGCTAGCCAGGTAGATTAATTAGCACCCATCTACTAAATTTATCAATGTTTGGATTCTCACTTGGGTGGGACATCACACTTCCATCAACATCGACTCCCATCTCCGCTACCATACCCCTCCGCACACTACGATTAACATTAGTCTCGCTTGATCGCAAAGTGCACTGGCAAGAAACAGCCTGTGTACAGGAGACAGTACTACACCCCACCCCCCCTTTAAGAGTTTCCTAGGATCCTCCTCATGGACATCAGCATTTAATTAATAGGCATGAACTGTGCAAAAAAGTTTGGAACATGACCCATGTTGTGGCTACATGCACATCATGCCGTTACCATTCTGATCGGGTGGGATTTGGTTTTGCAAGGCAGTAACAGAAGCTTTGTTCATGTGGGCCGTACCGTAACATTTACACACTAAATGCAAAGTGGGTACTATGTTCTTAACCGAATACTTAGGTGCAGCCCTCAGTTTTCTTTGTCAGTCATGTTAGCAAACAAACCTTTTCAGATGTCTGAAGGCAATGAATCTAATGACTATGGTTCTTTCCTATCACATCTCTTAGCAAAAAATGCATTATGATTTGGAAACAAAATCACAAAATTAAAATTTCATTTTCCATTAAACTCACTACCTCTCATTCTCCACCACATTAAAGTAATTTACAAAAAAAAAANAAATTAAAATTTCATTTTCCATTAAACTCACTACCTCTCATTCTCCACCACATTAAAGTAATTTACAAAAAAAAAAGTGTGGCTTAGTTTTCCCATCTGTCCAAAATGAATGACAGAGGGTTGGAATACCATCCAAATTTATTTTAGAGCCTGCATTTTTCAATATTTCATTTGAGGTCATCAAATATTTTTCATGTAAGAGATTTAGAATTAGTCTAAATTCACATAAATATATAATTGTATTTCATAAGGAATCTTTCTATAAACTGTTTTAATAAAATAGATCTCTCATCCCTTCCAGGTTTAACTGAACAAAATTTTTTGCTATGTACATGATCATGGGAAATCCAGTCTTGTCCTGTCCACAGTAAAGGTCAATTTGCGTCTCTTAAGGACTCTTGAGCATTACAGGCGNGTGGGAAATCCAGTCTTGTCCTGTCCACAGTAAAGGTCAATTTGCGTCTCTTAAGGACTCTTGAGCATTACAGGCGTGATAACCCAGCTAGGAACTAGACAGGCCATGTAAGGCAGACTCCCTCGCCCCATACACTTTGCAATGTGTAGTGAGCCAATTTATTATGACCCACAGCCCTAAAATGGTGATTGAAAATAAAGTGATTCAAATTCGACTTGAGACCTGCATACTTTGATGCAATTGCCACACGGGCTGTGCTATTAAATAAAATGGTTTCAAACTAGGCCGGATTTAATTTTTGCAATCCCGTAAATATTGCCAAGCCTCATCATGCAAGTGCGGAGGCCAGTCCGCTAGGCAACCGCAACTAATTTGTTTGCCATTTAGTCTGCCACACCAGACTAGTAACTGCAGGACCTGCCACAACCCCTCCCGCCAATTTCTACTCATCAGTTCCAGGCAGTTGTCTCCTGTTTCTCTGCCTTCCCAACCCCGTAGTCTTCCATTTNCCGCCAATTTCTACTCATCAGTTCCAGGCAGTTGTCTCCTGTTTCTCTGCCTTCCCAACCCCGTAGTCTTCCATTTACACATTTGTTCAGGTTATACATGGCCCCTGCTTAGTTCTTTTTTGTTTTATAAACTTCAGTGATAAGTAGCAGCNCACACATTTGTTCAGGTTATACATGGCCCCTGCTTAGTTCTTTTTTGTTTTATAAACTTCAGTGATAAGTAGCAGCATATGCAGTGGTTACTGTAGTCCATCTTCATTACATTAGGTCTTATTCAAATAAAATTAATATTTTTAATCTTGAACACCCTTATGTACAAAGAATCTTTTTTATCCTAGTTATAAATTAAAATATTTCACTGGGTATACGAATTAACTGAAGTGCTATGTTGTTATATTCACTATAGAACCAGTTCGCANAAATTAAAATATTTCACTGGGTATACGAATTAACTGAAGTGCTATGTTGTTATATTCACTATAGAACCAGTTCGCACATTTAAGAATGTCGAATTTCAAGTACGTTTTATCTTTAAGTCTAGCACAACTTGGTCTTGACACAACTGGCTTCANCATTTAAGAATGTCGAATTTCAAGTACGTTTTATCTTTAAGTCTAGCACAACTTGGTCTTGACACAACTGGCTTCACCTCCAATCAACACCATACAAAGCTTTCACACCTATTTAGTAACCTGGAGATTTAGCAAAACACACTAAACATTTGTGTTGCGAATTAATAAAAAAACGTGCCAATCCTTAACTGCAAAACCAAAAGATCCTATAAATCAAAATCTAAGAGATCTTTCTTCCTTCAGTTAATGACTTCTGTATTATAAAACATTCCAGTTACAAAATGTGACTATAACCATATTTAACAACATTAGACTTTCCTAATGCAAGTAATCCCTTCCTGCTTCAAACAAACACCATGTACTGCAAACATTTCATCTACTAACCACAAAAGTCTAAAATAGNAGTAATCCCTTCCTGCTTCAAACAAACACCATGTACTGCAAACATTTCATCTACTAACCACAAAAGTCTAAAATAGGGATATTTATTGGGGAAAACGCAACAAAAAAAAATTAATTTTCATAGTTTTATTTTAGAAATCATCCCACAATCTCAGCTCTGCACATGGGAATAAATAATAGGTACTTTGGCCTTGTGCGANGTTTTATTTTAGAAATCATCCCACAATCTCAGCTCTGCACATGGGAATAAATAATAGGTACTTTGGCCTTGTGCGATTTGCGATTGTGGGCATTGGCTCTCTTGAAGCAGCCAGCCTCTAAAATATATAAACTTGAATCACTTTCTGAAAGTTACAAAACTTTCCACACAATCTATATTACAAATTTCGAAAGATTACACACTTTAAAGCCTTTTTCCTGCGGAATGTTTACATGCATGCGGAATGCTCAGTCGTGTATGAACAGAAAAAGAAAGGAATGTCAAATGCCTGAGGCCACTATAAATGAAATGTGAAAAATATACAAGTCTGTTGGGACAGCACACTTAAAAGCACTTCCTGTGGACAATTGAGGGACCAGACTCATCGTACTCCTGCTTGGAGATCCACATCTGCTGGAAGGTGGNAAGCACTTCCTGTGGACAATTGAGGGACCAGACTCATCGTACTCCTGCTTGGAGATCCACATCTGCTGGAAGGTGGACAGAGAGGCAAGGATGGAACCACCAATCCAGACGCTGTATTTCCTCTCTGGTGGCGCAATTATCTTTATCTTCATGGTCGAGGGTGCCAGAGCAGTGATCTCTTTCTGCATGCGGTCGGCAATACCTGGGTACATGGTGGTACCACCAGACAGGACAGTGTTCGCATACAGGTCTTTCCTGATGTCNTGCGGTCGGCAATACCTGGGTACATGGTGGTACCACCAGACAGGACAGTGTTCGCATACAGGTCTTTCCTGATGTCCACATCACACTTCATGATGGAATTGTAGGTGGTCTCGTGGATGCCACTGGCTTCCATTCCCAGGAACGATGGCTGGAACAGTGCCTCAGGGCAACGGAACCTCTCGTTACCGATCGTGATCACNTGGCTTCCATTCCCAGGAACGATGGCTGGAACAGTGCCTCAGGGCAACGGAACCTCTCGTTACCGATCGTGATCACCTGACCATCAGGAAGCTCGTAAGACTTCTCCAGGGACGAGGAAGATGCAGCAGTGGCCATCTCCTGCTCAAAGTCCAGTGCCACGTAGCACAGCTTCTCCTTGATGTCGCGCACAATTTCTCGCTCGGCCGTGGTCGTGAAGCTGTAGCCACGCTCTGTCAAGATCTTCATTAGGTAGTCCGTGAGGTCACGTCCTGCCAGATCCAATCGCAGGATGGCATGGGGCAGCGCATAACCTGCACAAGAACAAATCCTGGTTAGTAATGTCCCTCACTTGCACTAAGTCTCGGTACCTTCCCACTCCAGACTTGACTCACCTTCGTAGATGGGCACTGTGTGCGAGACACCATCACCAGAGTCCAGCACGATACCAGTTGTCCTACCAGAGGCATACAGCGACAGCACTGCCTGGATGGCCACATACATGGCAGGGGTGTTGAAGGTCTCAAACATTATCTGAAACANGCATACAGCGACAGCACTGCCTGGATGGCCACATACATGGCAGGGGTGTTGAAGGTCTCAAACATTATCTGAAACAGCCAAGATGTTTGTAGACACTAAGCATTTAAATTAGAAAGCGACAAAAGTACACTCAACACTGAACTTTAGCTAACCTAAATACAACTGTGCCACCAACTAGGTACTTTTATAATATTAAAGGTTAGAAACTTAACAGTATCCAAAATAAAAACGGGTGTAATAGTTAGCACAGTTTTTGGTATTCAATCCTGTAGAAAAGGTTATACACTTCAGCAGGACTGGCGCCAATTTTTAAACTGTCTACAGCTAAATTGTAAATCTCAGACTTTCCCAGCCAGCTGGTCGAATACTATAGAACAAATTACAGTTAACAGTAACATATTCTTTATGAAATATATATCATTGAGCACTACATTATGAATTATAAACCATAATTACTGGTAGAAAAAAACAAGAGCTGACGCTACAATACAGCACAGCTGCTNTGTATCATTGAGCACTACATTATGAATTATAAACCATAATTACTGGTAGAAAAAAACAAGAGCTGACGCTACAATACAGCACAGCTGCTTATCCCAACCAGTGTTTTCAGTGGCCTCTGTACTGCAATGGTCTCTGAACATTGCTTGCATGTAGTTTACTTAGGAATTAGTGTCAAGTCAACCTTGTGCCCAACNGTACTGCAATGGTCTCTGAACATTGCTTGCATGTAGTTTACTTAGGAATTAGTGTCAAGTCAACCTTGTGCCCAACACCAGTACATGCAAAAAGATCAACAATCTGAAGTGAGCATTTATTTTTATCTAAAGTATCAAAAACAAAGAATTTTACTTAGTATAAATTTTAAACAAAATTAAGAATTTAACGAGTGATGTCTAAACTTGGTTAGAAATGATGAGAACTATGTGGAAGGAAATAATTTCTACAGTTTCAACAAGTTCCAAGGCTAAAATCACGGTTTTATGAGAGTTTAAGTTTATAATGAAAAGCAATTTCATCACCACCGCAGTCGGGAGAAGAGAAGCTAGCAATGCCATTTACGTTGCAGCAAAAAACAATTTAGCATAGAAAGAATAATGCAACTAAGTAAATTAAAATTATTGATGTGTTTAATAGATTTGCAAGTTGTCAGAACGCAAGGTGTAGCTATTACCGATGCTGAAATATTTAAACTGTTTGTGTATAGAATTTTAACATCAGATAGGCAGATACTCTGTAGCCCAAGAAGTTCGGTGTCTTGAATACAGCCAAGATTATGGCTTGAAAATCAACAAATTCAATTTAAAAACCACATAACACCAACAGTTAAGTGGAGACCACTAAACCAATTTGATGTCTCAATATGAGTCTTCCACAACCAGCAACACTCAAATCTGGCNCAGTTAAGTGGAGACCACTAAACCAATTTGATGTCTCAATATGAGTCTTCCACAACCAGCAACACTCAAATCTGGCATAAACTAATCTTGCCACCCCCTCCCCCACTTTTAACATGTCAAAGCATACATCTTATTTTATTGTAAAATAGTAGAACTGCACATTCCACGCCGATGTACAAAGTTTCGCTGGCCAGACCAGCATCAGGCAGTGAGGGCGAGACTTCAGACAATTGAAAACTACCCTTCCCATATCTCCAAATTCCACATAATTAATACATTCAGCTCCGACTATTGACATGCTAGAATATCTCTGGCAATATTTATGCCATTCTGCAGTATTATAATTAACTTCGCATCAAATTTACTTTCAAATAAACTACAAATAATTTTAGTATTTTAAATTTAATAAACCACGTACCAAAAGTGTCCATAACATTCTGCATTTACAAATGAATTTGCTTACACCAAACAGAATTATTTATAGTACTTTTATTTCCAGTAGTGTAAATACAAAAATACCCTCAAATCCTAAATTTATAAAAGTAATGCAAGACTGCTTCAGACAGCAGCTAGAGTCCACCATTCATTCCACTGCTATACATCCAGGTGTCCGCGAGGTTACCAGATTTCAAATGACAAAACGCTCACATGAGTAACCAAGATTTTTTGTGTTACCACACTATTTAAGAACTAAAATAATCACGTTCACATCAAGTAATCTTTGAAAATAAGTGACCCAAACTAATTCCACGCCTTTACATACCCCTTTTTTAAGCCTAATTAATTATGGGCGGCCTTCTGCAGGATGGCGGTACAATTAAACAATCTTATTCTTGGCATGTGTGTGCACGCGCTGGAGTCCTTCAAGAGGGGCGCTACATGGTCTAGAGACCACTACATGTAGATGCAAACTGCATCAATTTGCATTTAATTATCATGCCCATTACATTCTTAAAAGTTAACACTAGAACTTGCCTCTGAACAAAACCAATTTCTTCAAATTTTAAAACCACTACAAACACTAATATTTTAATCTAGCATTTCATACCCAAACCTTTCCATTTAAAAACTTTCCCAGAAGCTGAGGGTGCGACAGCCAGAGGAAGGAGCTTTGTTGTGAGTCACTAAACGTTTTGGTTTGGGATGATTGTTTAAAAAGGTACCTATAAGCTTTTCACTGTAAAGTCAGCACTTTAAATCCCTCGGTAGTCTATAAATAAATTTTATTTTAGCCTCAGGCATAACCTTTCAAGAGCGGTGGATTATACACTATTTATTACTTGCATGGCAATATTTATTAAAAAGTGATTTAAGGATAAAAATATAGCTGAAAAAATTAACAAGGGCCTCGAAAAGTGCTCACTTTACCATTAACAGCCTATAATGAGAAACTTATACACATTTCCACGAGCCAGTGAAATGATTTGTTAGGTTTAATTGAAATTTCATTTCATTAATTTCTCAACTTTTAGGAATTTTGAACAGTTCCAAAAACCACTACTTTTTTAATATTGTTTTAGTTGCCTACACGTTCATTACTTCAGGGTTCAACTGTAGCCTGAATCAAATAGGCTAAGTNTTTTTAATATTGTTTTAGTTGCCTACACGTTCATTACTTCAGGGTTCAACTGTAGCCTGAATCAAATAGGCTAAGTGCGCACACATGCAAAGATGGACTTGGGCTTATATTGTAACCAATTTTATCTAAGGACTAATAAATGACTATTGCTTCCTTGAGCAAGAGTGAAGGGCCACGCCCAATTCCCTGCTCGCAGATCTACCAGAGTTAGTCAACTTTAATTTTTATGATATTCAGTACCAAAATTTTATTTACGACTTTACACTATACCAAGATTAATAATGTTAAATAAAACATTGCCAATGCAAAAATGAACAATTCCGTAAACTTTCAAATTTTAAAGTTTTAGAATTAATAATTACCAACACAGTTATTACTGCTAGTGGAATTACCACTATTTTATAGATGCCTGTTTGCAATGTAATCTAAGTAAATTTTCAATACCTTAAAATGTTCCTAGACCAATTCACATTTCTTAAGAAATTTATTCCTTTTAATATGTATTCAATTTTTATAAAATATATTTAAGCTGATTAAATATTGCACCTTGGTAATAAGGAAACTGGATCCGGCATATATTGTGCACAAGTTTAATTTTCGTAGTTTCAGACAATGTCCACAATAAAGAGATTCACAACCACCAAATAGCACACTCATCAATAAAAGTTTAACACTGCATACAAACATGCATCCATTCACATACACACTTAGCATATGTAGAAGAAAAACTGCTATGTATGCACAGCTAACTTCAACTGATCGGAATGTCCAATTAAATACATTTTTTATTTAAAAAACAATCTNACTGCTATGTATGCACAGCTAACTTCAACTGATCGGAATGTCCAATTAAATACATTTTTTATTTAAAAAACAATCTATTACTGTAAAGAAAAATGTACAAATTTTTTCTTCTTTCACAGATGTGAAATGAATAGCCTATTTACTGTTACTTTTAAATTTACTTAAGCCCTGCTCAAGTTAAGACTTTCAGGATATTGCTCCAGCTCGTGCAACCAAAGCTTGAAANACTTTCAGGATATTGCTCCAGCTCGTGCAACCAAAGCTTGAAATCTAGAATATTACACCAAAGGACAGCACACCGCATTTGTGCAGTCGCTTCCAATAAAATGTTTTAGAAATCAACTTGATTACTAGGCATTACCAACACAATTTTCTTATTCATATTGATTTTAAAATATTATACTTCGTAGATTAAATGTAATGTTTAATTTAACAATTTTGTCTTACATTGTGATTTTTCAAAGCTTTGATTCAAGAAGTATGAAGTAACCCTGAAGACTGCCATGCTTTCTACAAAGCATGCAAAACAGTAACCCTGATTCTCAAATTTATTTTAGTGTCTACCAATAATATGTACATACATTACGAAGAGATTGTGAATACAACTTGCGGGACTCTGCCCCAGCAAAGAAAACACTCACCTGAGTCATTTTCTCCCTGTTGGCCTTGGGGTTAAGGGGAGCCTCCGTGAGCAGCACGGGGTGTTCCTCTNACTCACCTGAGTCATTTTCTCCCTGTTGGCCTTGGGGTTAAGGGGAGCCTCCGTGAGCAGCACGGGGTGTTCCTCTGGTGCCACTCGCAGCTCATTGTAGAACGTGTGATGCCATATCTTCTCCATGTCGTCCCAGTTTGTCACGATGCCGTGCTCTATGGGGTACTTGAGAGTCAGGATACCTCTCTTGGACTGCGCNCAGTTAAGTGGAGACCACTAAACCAATTTGATGTCTCAATATGAGTCTTCCACAACCAGCAACACTCAAATCTGGCCTAAACTAATCTTGCCACCCCCTCCCCCACTTTTAACATGTCAAAGCATACATCTTATTTTATTGTAAAATAGTAGAACTGCACATTCCACGCCGATGTACAAAGTTTTGCTGGCCAGACCAGCATCAGGCAGTGAGGGCGAGACTTCAGACAATTTAAAACTACCCTTCCCATATCTCCAAATTCCACATAATTAATACATTCAGCTCCGACTATTGACATGCTAGAATATCTCTGGCAATATTTATGCCATTCTGCAGTATTACAATTAACTTCGCATCAAATTTACTTTCAAATAAACTACAAATAATTTTAGTATTTTAAATTTAATAAACCACGTACCAAAAGTGTCCATAACATTCTGCATTTACAAATGAATTTGCTTACACCAAACAGAATTATTTATAGTACTTTTATCTCCAGTAGTGTAAATACAAAAATACCCTCAAATCCTAAATTTATAAAAGTAATGCAAGACTGCTTCAGACAGCAGCTAGAGTCCACCATTCATTCCACTGCTATACATCCAGGTGTCCGCGAGGTTACCAGATTTCAAATAACAAAACGCTCACATGAGTAACCAAGATTTTTTGTGTGTTACCACACTATTTAAGAACTAAAATAATCACTTTCACAACAAGTAATCTTTGAAAATAAGTGACCCAAACTAATTCCACGCCTTTACATGCCCCTTTTTTAAGCCTAATTAATTATGGGCGGCCTTCTGCAGGATGGCGGTACAATTAAACAATCTTATTCTTGGCATGTGTGTGCACGCGCTGGAGTCCTTCAAGAGGGGCGCTACATGGTCTAGAGACCACTACAGTGGATGCAAACTGCATCAATTTGCATTTAATTATCATGCCCATTACATTCTTAAAAGTTAACACTAGAACTTGCCTCTGAACAAAACCAATTTCTTCAAATTTTAAAACCACTACAAACACTAATATTTTAATCTAGCATTTCATACCCAAACCTTTCCAATACTTTAGTTTTTAAGGCAGTTTTCACAGTAAGTCTACATACTGTGATGATTCAGCAAATTGTCCACCACAAAAACCTACGCATTAAAATTTTTTTAATTATTTCGACAGTAGAGCAGTATGTTCAGTTTTGCTTCTCGGAAGACCACTTATTACCTACAACTCTAATGCTACCCAAATTCCACTTTACACTAGTAGCTGTAGGATAAATGTTATAACAGCACTATTTAAAAACTTTTCCAGAAGCTGAGGGTGCGACAGCCAGAGGAAGGAGCTTTGTTGTGAGTCACTAAACGTTTTGGTTTGGGATGATTGTTTAAAAAGGTACCTATAAGCTTTTCACTGTAAAGTCAGCACTTTAAATCCCTCGGTAGTCTATAAATAAATTTTATTTTAGCCTCGGGCATAACCTTTCAAGAGCGGTGGATTATACACTATTTATTACTTGCATGGCAATATTTATTAAAAAGTGATTTAAGGATAAAAATATAGCTGAAAAAATTAACAAGGGCCTCGAAAAGTGCTCACTTTACCATTAACAGCCTATAATGAGAAACTTCTACACATTTCCACGAGCCAGTGAAATGATTTGTTAGGTTTAATTGAAATTTCATTTCATTAATTTCTCAACTTTTAGGAATTTTGAACAGTTCCAAAAACCACTACTATTTTAATATTGTTTTAGTTGCCTACACGTTCATTACTTCAGGGTTCAACTGTAGCCTGAATCAAATAGGCTAAGTGCGCACACATGCAAAGATGGACTTGGGCTTATATTGTAACCAATTTTATCTAAGGACTAATAAATGACTATTGCTTCCTTGAGCAAGAGTGAAGGGCCACGCCCAATTCCCTGCTCGCAGATCTACCAGAGTTAGTCAACTTTAATTTTTATGATATTCAGTACCAAAATTTTATTTACGACTTTACACTATACCAAGATTAATAATGTTAAATAAAACATTGCCAATGCAAAAATGAACAATTCCGTAAACTTTCAAATTTTAAAGTTTTAGAATTAATAATTACCAACACAGTTATTACTGCTAGTGGAATTACCACTATTTTATAGATGCCTGTTTGCAATGTAATCTAAGTAAATTTTCAATACCTTAAAATGTTCCTAGACCAATTCACATTTCTTAAGAAATTTATTCCTTTTAATATGTATTCAATTTTTATAAAATATATTTAAGCTGATTAAATATTGCACCTTGGTAATAAGGAAACTGGATCCGGCATATATTGTGCACAAGTTTAATTTTCGTAGTTTCAGACAATGTCCACAATAAAGAGATTCACAACCACCAAATAGCACACTCATCAATAAAAGTTTAACACTGCATACAAACATGCATCCATTCACATACACACTTAGCATATGTAGAAGAAAAACTGCTATGTATGCACAGCTAACTTAAACTGATCGGAATGTCCAATTAAATACATTTTTTATTTAAAAAACAATCTTATTACTGTAAAGAAAAATGTACAAATTTTTTTTTCTTTCACAGATGTGAAATGAATAGCCTATTTACTGTTACTTTTAAATTTACTTAAGCCCTGCTCAAGTTAAGACTTTCAGGATATTGCTCCAGCTCGTGCAACCAAAGCTTGAAATCTAGAATATTACACCAAAGGACAGCACACCGCATTTGTGCAGTCGCTTCCAATAAAATGTTTTAGAAATCAACTTGATTACTAGGCATTACCAACACAATTTTCTTATTCATATTGATTTTAAAATATTATACTTCGTAGATTAAATGTAATGTTTAATTTAACAATTTTGTCTTACATTGTGATTTTTCAAAGCTTTGATTCAAGAAGTATGAAGTAACCCTGAAGACTGCCATGCTTTCTACAAAGCATGCAAAACAGTAACCCTGATTCTCAAATTTATTTTAGTGTCTACCAATAATATGTACATACATTACGAAGAGATTGTGAATACAACTTGCGGGACTCTGCCCCAGCAAAGAAAACACTCACCTGAGTCATTTTCTCCCTGTTGGCCTTGGGGTTAAGGGGAGCCTCCGTGAGCAGCACGGGGTGTTCCTCTGGTGCCACTCGCAGCTCATTGTAGAATGTGTGATGCCATATCTTCTCCATGTCGTCCCAGTTTGTCACGATGCCGTGCTCTATGGGGTACTTGAGAGTCAGGATACCTCTCTTGGACTGCGCCTCATCCCCCACGTAGCTGTCTTTCTGGCCCATGCCCACCATCACGCCCTGCAACATTGCCCATGCACTCAAACCACTGCACCAACAACTCTCCTATGATTATACTCAACTGAAACCGGCATAATACAAAATTTATCCCACTACCTCAAACACATGCATTCCAGTCGACTAGGTCAACTTTATAAGCGACAGCTAATGATATCTTACTGTTGATTAAATTCTTTCAAATGTATGGCCGGAAATTCGATAAAAGATTAGTAGCACGAAACAAGACTTACTAGATTTTAAAACCGCAGCAATCGGCAGTGCAAAGCAACTGAATCATGTTTGACAAACGCTGAAGATAAGTAAGCGTCCCACACACGGGGTCTGCAGAAACAATACAAAGGCAGCTTAACACTGCACTCACCTGGTGCCTGGGTCGTCCGACGATCGAGGGGAAGACGGCACGTGGGGCGTCGTCCCCGGCGAACCCGGCCTTGCACATTCCGGATCCATTGTCGACCACGAGCGCAGCAACTTCCTCGTCGCACATGGTTAGGAATTAGGAAACTGGAAAAAAAATATTAACTTTCCGTTAATTCCACACGTTCGCGCCAGCCAAGAGTTTGCATTAGACATTGCAGCATCTGTCACCCCCAATCCGTGAAATTCCAAGCAAGTAGGCACCCAGAAAATCCCAGCTTTCAACAACTTCCAAAATACTTGTGCGAAAATTTCAGAATAGACCCCAAAAACGTAAGCAGATAGTACACCATCCTGTTTAAAAAAGTACACTAAACACCGTTAAGCACGTACTAAACTTTAATATTACTCCACACGCCTACCATAAATCCAAAACCCCCAACTTCCACGAGCAAACTTCAACAAACAAAAATGCAAGAGTTGAACACTTACTAGAAAAACTACGTATATACAAAACTACGCTCTGACACTACACACGCGGCCGTCTCGCACAAGACTGATCATGAAGTCAGCTGGTAAGAGTAATATATGCTTTCCTCTTCCCTCACTNCCAACCACGACACGCTCGTGATAAGGACGGCGCAGCGACAGCCAATGGCAGCACACTTGACCATATATGGAAGTCAGCTAGCAGCATGGAACCGACAAAACGCGCCCTACCGGAACCTGGCCGGCGTCGAAAAGGCCGGCCACAATTTGTATTAAAACCCCAATAATCCACATGCCGAACTTAGCCACTACGACCTTCATAGTACTTCGCGTTTGACATAGTGATCGTGGATAAGTTCCTAACCTCAACACATGACGGGCGGTATGTCATTCTCAAGCACGTGCTATGGGCGTGCCGGAAAAATAGGGCGCGGTTTCTTTTTAGAAGTAACAACTTGCTAAACAAAAACACCACATAGATATTTGATACAAAGTCTAATATTTCATTAGATCAATTTCAACGTACAGGGAATTAAAAGTATGCTACAAGATGAAGTTAATTTAGTACGAATTACGCATTGTAAATGCACTATAGTGTTTAAATTTCATTTGCATGTACTTACGTTCACGCTTAATCTTTTAACACTTATATCTACGCAGCCAACACTCGTGCTATTACAGACATACGTACGCGAATTGTAGATCCCTGTCAGTGCGTAAGTACGAACTGTCTTGCAGTTAACGACAATTATTGTTGGACACTGGTTTTCACACGGAATTTATAAACATATGCTTTATGATGCTCATTAATTTTATTATTAAATCGAATAAGCTATGCAGCGCTTACTTGCGCGTGGAAAAAAACGCCAAACTTCTAGTCGCTATCTACGTATTAGGTATGGTGAATATTTTCCGGAGCTGTTCCGGAGAGAGGAACGAGATCTACAATCGAACAAGCCAAAAGAACTGTTCCGTCAGAACACCACACTATTCCTGCAAACTAGCGAAAGGTTCCTGCGAATGAATTGAACCACCTTCAGTATCGGAAATTATATGAACTGTTGAAAATAACTCGAAATATGCTGCAAAACCCAGTGGGATAGAAATTTTAATATTTTAATAGATTTATCGGCACACAAACACAATATGAATATTTCTAAGTTTATATTGTTTCGCTCAGACTTGCCATAAAGGAAAAACTATTGCATAATACATTTTATCGGNTCGCTATCTACGTATTAGGTATGGTGAATATTTTCCGGAGCTGTTCCGGAGAGAGGAACGAGATCTACAATCGAACCCACACTATTCCTGCAAACTAGCGAAAGGTTCCTGCGAATGAATTGAACCACCTTCAGTATCGGAAATTATATGAACTGTTGAAAATAACTCGAAATATGCTGCAAAACCCAGTGGGATAGAAATTTTAATAGATTTATCGGCACACAAACACAATAGGAATATTTCTAAGTTTATATTGTTTCGCTCAGACTTGCCATAAAGGAAAAACTATTGCATAATACATTTTATCGGNGGAATATTTCTAAGTTTATATTGTTTCGCTCAGACTTGCCATAAAGGAAAAACTATTGCATAATACATTTTATCGGTTTTTTCTCTAACTAAAGCACTGTATTGCAGTGTAATCTACTTTTGAGTATATTCTCATAATTCTGCTGTGCATTGTTAGTTGGGCGAAGGGAAATATTACGGCCTTATATAGAAAATACAAAAATAATTAGTGTAAGAAAATGTTGATCGTTAATCATCAGTTTTCTGCTATAAATTAAATTGACAAAATTACACGACTGTGAATTAAATTCCCTTCGCGATATATTTTCTAACGTATAATGAAGTAGTAGTTGCTGTTGCATCACAGCAATAATACATTCATTTAAATCGGGAAGTGTTTGTGTACAATGTATGTCTCGCGATTGTGTACAGAACACAAGGTATGTTATGATAAGTTCCGAAATGAACCGTTAAAAATAACTGTTCTTTGTGATTTGAATGTTTCGGAACTGTTACTCAAATACGAAACTGTTACCATTTATAATACGTATTTAAATACGTACACACTTCAAGCTGCATTTCGAAGCACAAAATAACTTGACCATTCAAAATTTGTACACGTTGTGTTTTATAAAATTACCTCTCGTACGTCGTTGAAAAACAAAAATCACATTTACACTCACTATAGTTTTTTCTAATATTATTCCGGGTTTCACCAAAACACGCAAACCTCTACACTTCACAATCACAACTACCTTAACCTCAAAGTGGACTCGTCCACTACGTGATTGTAAAAGTAATCATTCTAAACTATATAAATTTNTAACCTCAAAGTGGACTCGTCCACTACGTGATTGTAAAAGTAATCATTCTAAACTATATAAATTTTATAAAGGCAAAAATATAGATCAATTGTTTATAAATGATATACCACATTTTTACGATGTTTTAGAATTGTTCAATATAAAATTAATGTAATAACTTTTAACCTGAATTTGACAAGTCACTCCCATACTCCCCTCAACATGAACTCGTCCGTTGTCCCCACTCTTTTGTCTGCAATCGGTTGTTCCATATATGGGCATAAAACGAGTGGAGATTTCTGATTGGTTGGCCGGTGACTTGGGGAGTATCTCGTCCCGTGTGGTTTCAACGAAGAAATGTATGAAAGGTTGAAAACGGAGAATATCGGTCATTCTTTCTTTGTGATTTTCTTGGAATGAATCATTGATACCGTGCGGAGCTTTAGTTTTTAAGAAATGTGATCGAGATCGAACACCCCGCCTATATGTAATTATCGTCACGTGTTTGAGTCACTTTAGCGAGGGTGACCCACATTACGCATGTGAATCGTGTAAAATGCCTCATCGTTGTCAAGTGACAGTGTTTTGCAGCATGCAAACACTAACACAGGTATTTTCACGCAGCGTTCCACCCCGTGATTACAATAATACGGAGAAATGTTTATGGCATTCGAAGTTCTCTGCATAAAATTGAATCAAACCGCACTAGAACAGTTCTGAAACTGAAAGTGTTGGATAAAGCTATGCGCGCCATTAGACGCCCGGGGTAGGTCAGGAGATCGGTGGTAAATTTAAGTCTTAGGCCTTAGCGGTTTTTTATAGACTTAATTTCGATGCTAATCTCATTAAGTTCGAAATTATAAAGTCTTTTAAAAATGGGTATATTTTGTAACAAGATTTCGGAAACCTTTTACAGATCAAGCTGACATTACACGGAACTGTAAAAAAATTTCGTGCGAAACTATGTAAAAATTTGCACATGCATCAACAGCATTACTTAATGGCCATTATTAAAATTCTTTCTTTGCGTTATGCGGATTTCCATGGCCTTACTTCCACGATTTTCATGTTGATATCTGAATTTATTATTCTTAAAGGTAAAAACTTATTTAAAAAACCGAAATAATTACCTTTGGTGAGTACAGAAATTTTGACAAATGGCTCTTGGATGACACGAAAAACAGACCAGAATTCAAACTTAATGATCACAGAACTAGCACAAAAGTGTGATGGTAACCCTACACAAAATATGTCCTGTTTATAAGGCAGCCAACCTCCGGAAAACAAAACTTCCTGGAACAGTGTATGGTCCTTTTATTTATTTATCTATATTTTATTAACTGCTTAAAGCCGCAGTTAAGGCATGGTCGCCTTATTTTAACACTGGGCCCATTACAGATTCACTCTCACTTTGCTAGAAATTCATACATATATATTACAGATTTAAACTTGATACTAAACAAGCCAAAGATACAATTTAATTTACTCATTCTCTTACACACTCACATGCATAAACACAACTTCGCGAAATGTCAATTTCATCCACTGGGGTGACTAAGGCAGTATTTACAGTATTCTTAAATCTACTGAAACTTTAAATATTTCGGTGTTCATTCGGCAGGCTGTCGCATACTTTAGACGCGGCATTGGCGAAGGAGATGGAATAGAATGTGTGTGGTCTTGTGTAGGGATATTGCCAGTCTGTTGTCGGGTTTAGAGCGCATGTTTACTGGGTGGGAAAATCGCTTGTCGTGGTCTTACCTTACCGTTCGTAATCATCATTGCTACACCCTGGCCCCATTCCGCCGCCAATTTTTTTTATTGGTTATCATCTTATTTCAGCAGCTGCCCCAAGAAAGAAATATACCTGTAAGTTTTTTTTTTTTTTCCTGTTCCCCACCCTACCTCAAGCCTTGTGTTTTTTCCTAGCCACGTAGATAAGGCGAAATCTCATTGCGGAAAGTATTTTAGCTGCCTGCCCCCTACCCCCTCTCCACATTTTACGAGGTTTGGCCACCCCCCACACACACACGCGCACACACACTCCCACCCACCTCTCTTTCTCCCCACCAAACTTAAATTTTTTAACGCTTCATTAAAACTGGTAAGTGGTAGTAGCGGAGTCCGTAAGGTAAGGAATTCTGTACGAATAACTGAATCCGTGTCCCATTTGGCACTTAGTTTGAGTGGTCACGTGAGCTGCTTTGTCAACAAATTCAATTACGTTATGTGCGTTCAAATCACTGCCATGTTACTTAGTTTTGCCAACGTAAAGTGTTAACTGCGCAAACAACAAAAAGTTGTAAATAATCTAATTTAAACCACATCAGTAATTAACTATTTCACAGCGTAAGTCACTGAAATAAAGATGTATGCTGTATGTACATGTTTGCTACAATGTCAGAATGCCAACAGTAAAACTGAATGTCAACCTGATGTTTAGTCTAGTCTAATCGCGGTTTTTTCACACTTTCTGAATCCAACCTTTGAAAAATTACCCCAAGGTTGAAGTGTCTAGTTATGTCCTAAATACGCCATGTATCACAAGCATTTTATACTTCTGTTACCGTAAAAAATACCTTATTTTTGTTCAAATTGAAACTTTAAACTTATATTTTATCGATAACTTATAATATCTCATTTAATATTATGAATAAAACAGTGAGAAGATAGGTGTGTTGGTAATGCCTAGTAAGAAATAGTTCTTGTACAAAATATATATTACAATGAGTGCGCACGAATGCGGTGAGCAGACCCTTTGGTGTAATTTTCTGTACTTTGTTAACCTCTGTTTGTACGAGGTGGAGAAATATCCTGGCAGTAGAACTTTAGCAACGCTTCAGGAAAGTAGGAAGTATCCGTGAATGGATTATAAAGATGTAGTTCGACTGCGACTCTCGTAGATGTCACAGTTGGATATAGGATGACTGTGGCAACGTTGTGAAAGCAGATTTTATCATCTTGTTCAGTGATGATGTTCGTTCGTATGTTGATTTTACTGTTTGGTAGCCGTAGTCTCGAAAATAGAATGGGTGATTATTTTGTGTATGAATATCCGTGTTTGTGTGTATATATGTATGTAGGGGCATATATAAAATTCTAATTTTACTACGTGAAATTTAGCGCTTCCCCAACTCCCAATGAAAATGTCTACGCAAGCCTATGGTCAACAACTGCAGAGACAATCGAGTGGGGAAGGAATCTTCCATGGCCTGCATTAGGAATCATTCCGGCATTTGCCTAGAGTGATTTAAAAAATAAAATAAACATAAAGCCGAATGGACAGACCGGGAATCGAACTCCTGTTCTCCCGGACTAGTAGTTTATAATAACTCATTCTGCCACTCGCTCGATTCTGGTGAATGGTGCGGTTCTTAGAAGGGGATTTTGTGTTCCGCAGCTCAGCACTGATAATCAACGCGAGCATTTTGTAATCTTTCCAAGAGCTCGCGTTTTTCAGCACGTCTTCAGTGGGCAGGGGCGTAGCCAGGATTTATGCTAAGGAGGGGGCAGGGTTTGTTTACACACACACACCCTGATGCTTTGTAGTAGATTCAGAACAAAATGCCTCAACAATTGTCTTCAATTTCTTTTACTTAAAATGCTCACAACAATCTACCAGAATCGTCAGTTATTAAACAGAACATTATAATATTGCGCTATGCCATTGTTGTAGTATTAATTGAGATTATTTTTAATTTAGAGGGGTTAGTTACCCCTTCACCGGCACCAAATTAGTTTCGACCGTGCCAGTGGGCGTGGATCTTAAAAGTTCCATCATCATGTTTCCGCGGCGAAGTGGATAGGGCACTAGCCTCTAAGTCAAAGGAATACGAGTTCAAAACCAACCAAACAAAAAAAAAAAAAGTTCCATCGAAGTTCTCAGTAGCGAATCGGGACACACTCCGTATTTACGACGACTTTTTAAAGGTGGCCGCCTGGTTGGAGGTATCTTGTATGTTCGAGGCCTTGAAGTGTGGAAGCACTAAGGCCGACCCAGGCATGCGCATCACGTCTCATTGCAGCCTCAAGGTGCAAATCACTGAACTTCCTGTCACTGTGAGACTTTCAGCTGTGACTGTATCAATTTACGCCGTAATACTGAAGGTAAATGTGTGCTGCACGTGTGTTAACTTTTTAAAAGTTTTTCACTGTAAAGTTTTTACTTAAAATATTGGCGCGAAAACACCCAATTAAGCAATTATCACCCGCGATAAAAATTGGCTTTGATGGTAAATAGAGAACCTGAAATCGGTATACACACGTGCAATGTTTCTTAAATGCTATTCCTTGGCAGGCATCGGTCGAGCAAATTGAACATTTTTGCGTGTTGTAAAAAAACGAGAACTTGTTGATTTTATATATATATNATCAACAAGTTCTCGACTTTTTACAACAAATTGATAACACACAATCAAAATTACGCACATAAATATTAAACAACTTGTAAAACGAGAATTTTCTATAACCGTACATCGTCAGTAATTACTATGAATCCGAAATTATGACGCGAAAATGAAGAATTTCTGCAAAAGGGAAGAAGTCTAGCCTTAATACCATAAAAGTGAAAACTCGCAGGACTTCGCGAACTATATAGCTAGTTCGCGGTTAATTAAGGGGATTAATCACATGCAGAGAATTTCTACTCGTGCTCGGCAGCAGATTGCGAATAGCTTGCACCATCCTGTGGATGTCACGATCAAAGACAACAACAATACATTAGCTATCGGTTTCTCCCTCCCACACATACTATATATGGCTCGCATCAAGTTGCTCCCACATTTTATACACTTTCATGACTACAGGAAGGTGCTCAATGCCTCGTATTAAACGTTTCCTCGAAAATTTCAGCTATGAAAATAAAAAATAAAATCACAAAGTATTTTATAGTAAAACTGCGTCTAATGGGCCAGATTCAAGAAATATGTAAATGTATTTNAACTGCGTCTAATGGGCCAGATTCAAGAAATATGTAAATGTATTTACAAGAAGAAAATTGTCGAACAGACCCGAAAAACAGTTATTTCTATTACAGTTGAAAATAATCTGAACACTAAATCGCAAAAATTGCATTAAGATGAGGCAGACTGGTTTTCCTGCTGTGCGCATGATCCCAACACTCGGTCACGCATTACGAACACAGCTACTGTCGAAATACAGTGCTTACGTGACGCGTACGTTTGTGTCTTAGACTAAAGATGAGGTAGACCTGTTCTCGTCTTCGGTGCATGTACCCAGCATGACTCGTACAATTGTTAAAGTCACATAACTGTAATTAGCGTGTTTGAATTTAGAACAACCCCACTTTTTTCATACGAACAAAATACTTCGACTAACTTGAATATATTCTAGCTCAATTAAAACTAGGTTAGAGGAAGTGTACAAACACATCTCAAAGCTCTTGCTTACACGAAGAGGATTTTCACCTCAACTGCTGTCCACGTTGTATTTGAAAATGCTATTGGCCAAAAAGTATTCCCAAATACACTAGTTTCTGGTGTATTTGGGGATACCAATGTTAAAACACGTAGAGAGTGGCTATGCGCAGCTAATATGAGCACTCTATCCCATTTTCCCTCTACAGTTTGTTTACATTTGTTTTGTTTTACATCGAACCCACTCTTCTATAAAATGTATTCTTCACAAGTATAACATAGCCTAGTTGCATTAAATCTCGGCAACGAAGATTGAACCAAAATTTCAGTGCATGAGTATAAAATATTATGTACAGTAGTACATGGCAAGCCTGTCGGAATGTGTCAAGTATCGAACCGAGTGGAGTATGCTTATATACATAAGTGTATTCCTAGGTTCGGACACAGCCTTAATGGCACTTGAATCGACGAATTTAACGTATTGATTATTTGTACGAACAGTCACCTTTGTAGTAGATCACAAACCCAAACTGTAAACACTGAGTCACATTGTAGACCTTCGTGCGTATAACATATATTTCTCGACTAGTGAACATGTCCTGTCAATTTCCTTTCACATAAGAATGATGTATGACATCATTCATGATTAATATCAAATTTGTAATTGTAAGTGCTAACAGTACTCGTATTTTATCATGAACACCAAAACAATAGTAAAATAATAAATCAGAATTAAAAACATGGACCGGTATATATTTTTGATAATTCATTTTCGCAGAGGTTTTATGATTAACGATAAAAAGATTAAATTGAAATTTATGATTAATAGAAAAAAGCTGAATTGAGATTTATGAATAATAAAAAGCTGAATTGAGATTTATGGTTAATGATAAAAAGATTAAATTGAAATTGTAGTTGATATCGCTGCAAATTTCAGCAAATACAGAATTCTACGACAGAAACGAAACGCATGCCATGGTCGCCACTAGTAAATCATGAGTCGGGTATTCACAACTGCAACGAAAGCTGATAACTCGCGTGAGACAGGCTCGCTTTATCAGAGCGTGAACGAACACGTGGGTGAGCCAAGGCCAGGCAGTGTGTTACCTACTTTTGCCGGCTACGGAACTGGCAACACCGCATGGATGGCAAGGTATGTCGACTGCTACCTCCCATTCGAGATGAACACTAGCGCTCCTCTGCGTGAGCCCAAGAACTAACAACACAACTGGTCAGACTTTTCCTATCCCTTGGCCAAACTAGTGTATAACTTCACCAATGATATCTCCTTGTCTTTGCTCTTGTCGTCTCCCGCATGCCTCCAAGGACACGCTAGCGTGGAAGGGACACGGCATATCTCGCGCTCTTTCTCAAGGAGAGCAGGCATTTTACGAGGAGCTGTCAGAGCGACCTTTCTCGCTCATTGTTGGAAAGTGGAGTATAGGTTGCTCGCGGTAAACTGAGTATGGCTGGACTCCCGTTTCCCCAGCCATGCATTCCAACGCTGCTCTATATTCACCTCACTTCATTCTCATGGGTTCTCAAGAGCTCGATGTTAAAAGACGCCCAAATCTCTCCTCACAACCCTCCTTCCCATCCAACAAACACCTCAAACTTCATACTGACACGACACTGTTCTGTGAATGTTTTAAAGCTGAAATGAGAAAATGTATGAATTATTTAGCATTCCCATTTTATTTGAAAATGTTAATATTGTTTCGTGATTAAACAGAGCCCTCCTCCCATGTCTCTAAAGTTTGGCTCTGCACCGGCACGATGTGACAATGACGACCCCCCTCCTCTTCAAACAGCAAGTCTAGATCCGCTGGGGCCGCGGTGGCTGAGCGGTTAGACTGCTCGCCTCCCACCAAGGCGAATAGGGGTTCAATCCCCGGCCGGGTCACACCCGGATTTTCGCGCGCCGGAATCGTGCCGGACGATGCCGCTGGTCGGTGGGTTTTCTCGGGATCTCCCGTTTCTCCCGACCCCGCATTCCGGCGCTGCTCCATTCTCACCTCATTTCACCCTCATGGGCTCTCAAGACCTCGTTGTTGAGCCGCCCAAATCTCTCAACCCAACTCTAGATCCGCGGGGGTCGGCATGCATCTTATTCATGTTATTGTCTACAAGTTACCTGTCGCCTAGGGTGCATGGAGCTATTCCCTCTACATCCTTTCCGGCCTGGACTCTGTTGTATAAAAGATTTTCTATTCAGTTTTCCTGTCAGTGTGTGGAGCTGTACACATTTCCTAGGGATAATCCTAAAATATGTTTGGGTCTCTGTGGCCCTAGTTTTTCCGACACCAAATACACCTACGGTTGTGTGGACGCCATAGATCCACAATGCATAACATATATATAATTTTTATTACATTTTCATTTCTTTATTTCTTTTCTTATATGTATTTATTAAAACATACTTACACCTATGGTTGTGTCGACGCCACAGATCCACAACGCACAACACTTATATAAATTTTACTGCATTTTCATTTTTCTTTTTAATTTGTTTCTTATATGCGTTTATTTAAACATAAAACACCTGTGGTTGTGTGGACACCACAGATCCAAAATGTACAACATTTACATCATTTTCATTACATCCCTACTTTATATTATTTTAGTTTCCTAAATACCTTTACTTTCTGACATAATACACCTATGGTGTGTGGACACCATAGATCCACAAGGCACAACATTTACATCATTTTTCTTGCATTCCCATTTTATTTTTATACATATATTTCTTTCAGTACATTATATATCCATGGTAGTGTGGACACTATAGATCCACATGGCACAACATTAACATGTTTTAATTGCATTCCCATTTTAATGTGTTTCCTTTTCCATTCAATATATTAATCCTCTGGCAGTGTGGGCGCCTTAGTCCTGCAGGGCTCTCTGTCAGTCATTAAACATTCACTTGTTTCTTATAAATTCCTTATTATTACAATAGTTATTTGTTTTATTTTGGTTTGGTGCCTTGTTATCTCTGTTAATTTCAGGTTCTTTTTCTCTTAGTCAAATATTTTTGTTTTAGATTTAATTTTACACTACAGTGTTGGGGGTTTTGGATATTTTCCCCTATTTCTATGTATTTACCGGTATTTCTTTTGTCCAGTTCATTGGCTTGCTTCATCTGTCCAGTTCTGTGCAAGAACGAGATTATCTTTGGTACACATGATACTGTAATTTTGTTCCTATGTTGTGTTTCGCACCTTTGTATACCTGCCATCAATCAATGTAGATCCGCTCGTGTGTCCATGTCTCTACGTAGTGACAAGACAACTCTGACACAACTTGACATGACACCGGGTGCTGAGAAGCGCGTGTCATCTGGCGGCCCCGCCCGGGCGGGGGTGTGTCTGGGGGCCGGCTG
>NQII01003162.1:183979-196488 GCA_002778355.1 Clitarchus hookeri | reverse complement strand
CGGTTCACGCTACACTCAGAAAAACGTTTCTTCAAGTCAACTAAATATTTGTTTTTATAGGGCCTAATATTTTGTTGAGTAAACGAAACTTGAAAAGCAACCAAAATTAAACCAAAATGCACGCTTGAATTAACAAAACGTCTGCGTAGGGCCAACATAAATTGGACTGTCAACAAAATATTTGGTTGAATCAACTGTATGGCCTACGTATTTGTTTGGCCGCCCGTTTGAATGCCTGCGTTCGAAAATACTGCTAGACAGTTTGTTTGTATTTTTCGTGACAATTAGGACAGCAACTCTGTTAGTACATTTGTTGATGTTTAATAATGGTATCAACATCCTAATATAACAACATCAACAGGTAAGTAAAGAACAAAGTTGTAAAACTTGAAATATTTATTTGCGCACGTTGTCCAGTATTCGAAATGTATGTTTTTAAAAATACCCCGTTTTCATTTATGGTCACATTGGCTTAGGTTGCAATGGCGTAGTGTTCGGGCGCAAACGAACAAGGTTTGAATCACCGTCGGTATTCCAATTATTATTTTTACATTGACCGACGCTGTTTAATGCACGTAGAGTCAAACGAAACTTTAGTTGCTCAAACCGGATCGTTTTCTGTGACAACCGAATAATAACAACAAAATAATTTGGTTACAACTAAATATTTAACTGTCTCTATAGCCTACAAAAAAAAATTAATTTGGTTGCGACAAACAAACTTTGTATGATTCAACAAAACCTTTTTCTCAGAGTAACACGGGTCTCTTCGACTATCCATCTTTGCCCGGGCAACATTTATACAGAAAGAGTTTTGGTAAAAATCTTAATAGCCTAACAATTTTGGGTAAATTGAGATTTATAGACTCAACAAAAAAACACAACACGAACTCTTTATTTATTTACTCCTACTTGCTGTCTTGTAGCGTGGTTCTTCACGTCAGAGGTCGCTTTTTTTTTGTGATATTGTGTAAAGATGCAGCTGAGGAATGTCTAAAATCATTTACCATGTAAAACCATCTTTCGCTCTGTCGGTCACGCACTAGGTTGTTGAAAAGTGAAAATGTTTTTTTTTCTTTAATAGATTTTGAGAATATTTTAGGGTTTCGTGACGTGATGCCAACGATAAATTGATAAAAACAATGCCAAATCATTTAAAGATAATATTCATTGTGATTTTTAGGATAAATAGAAAGAGTTTAGCTTATAAAGCTTCGGGCTGTGCCTACCAAGTTTGCAGNTATTCATTGTGATTTTTAGGATAAATAGAAAGAGTTTAGCTTATAAAGCTTCGGGCTGTGCCTACCAAGTTTGCAGACGGAGTTAAAAAGGGAAATCAATGTTAAAGAAATTCCTTCTCGATGCATTAATTTGGAAGATAATTGTATCAAATAAAAAATTATTCAACGTTACTTCTTTAGAAAATACTGCCACATTAAAAGATTAATATATGTTTTATATATGTGTATATTTTAAATGCAAATTTTAATGTTAAATTTTATAAAAAATAGTAATTATAAAATTNATATGTTTTATATATGTGTATATTTTAAATGCAAATTTTAATGTTAAATTTTATAAAAAATAGTAATTATAAAATTTAGCAAAGTTTTTTAATGTGACATAATTTCTTAATGTTATGTAGAATAATTATTGTTTGAAACAGTTGTCTTTAAAATATATGGATTGAGAAGGAATTTCTTGAACACTGATTCTCCATTTAAGCTCCGTGGTTGCAGGCTTGATAGGCATCGCCCTTAACTCGTAAACATTTTTAAAAATTATGTTGACTCATGAAGTTTGGTTTCAGCGTAAGTGTTTATTGAAGTCATGGGAATGACATGTTACAATTTATTTGAGATCTGACGCTTGGTTTACTGCCATAACGGCTTAACTTCGAGCTCTTTTGTCTTTTAGTTTTATCTCAAAAGTTAACATTGAAATACAGGAAAACCCCTATAAAAATTTCCAAGAAAATGTTTCCATACAATTCTCATAAATAGTTACCGTAGCCTAAACTATTGAATTTGTTCAATATAGAGACTTGTACGAAAAAAAGATATAAACTTAAAAGTTTTTCAACTCCTTTAATTACTTTTCCAAAGTAATTCTTCACCACTGTTATAATTTTATCAGATTATTATTTTATGTCACAGTGAATAAATATACAATATGCTGAAATTGTTTATATATGTATATATATGTTTATACATATATATATATTTTGTGGAAAGTAGACTGTGATATATGTTATCTCTTTTTTTTTTTATATAGCAGTTATGTAAATTCTGTTCGGCTATTAAAAAGGTAAAAAGACTCATGTTGGAATTTCAAGTTATTCAAAATATTATTTATTCCTGTTTGGTTTCTTTTTCATCATGAAGAGCAGTAAGTTTATCAAAAAGTAATTATACATTTTATCCAATCGTNATTCCTGTTTGGTTTCTTTTTCATCATGAAGAGCAGTAAGTTTATCAAAAAGTAATTATACATTTTATCCAATCGTTTGAAGATCTTTTGTTTTAAGAACCCAAGTTGTCACTGAGATAGAGTCTGAGCTATATTTAATTTAAGATTCGTCCCGTATAAATTTATAAGGGANTATTCCTGTTTGGTTTCTTTTTCATCATGAAGAGCAGTAAGTTTATCAAAAAGTAATTATACATTTTATCCAATCGTCTGAAGATCTTTTGTTTTAAGAACCCAAGTTGTCACTGAGATAGAGTCTGAGCTATATTTAATTTAAGATTCGTCCCGTATAAATTTATAAGGGAAAATATATATATATTAAAAGACCTGTCAAACATTTATTCCCATTTATAAAATTACTATTAAAATAATTTAATTGAATAGAAAAGTTTATTTTACTGCTTAGAAGTTTCATCACAATTTATTTATTTATATTGCGAATGCACATAAAATGTGTCTTTATTGCACAACGATCATACTGAATAAGTTTATACGTTTTACCGAACTTTTATTTATTTACGTACTTTGTCTTTGTTCATTCTGTCTTCTTTACGATTGAACCCATCGAACAAACAGTCTCAACAATAGAACGAAAAAACTGACATAGTCGAAAGAACATTTCAGCTCTGCCCAATAATGACACACCAAATGAAATGGTTCACCACATTTTATATTTAGATAGAGTCAGTTGTCCTGGACATCAAAGCACTTGCTAAATGTCAGGTTGTAGTGGTGGTATTCAAATACTGGCACGCATACAGTCGTTAGTGCTGAAGAGATGCCGTGTAGCTCTCGAAGGCGAGGTAGGGGCAGGACTTCAAGGTCGCGCGCACAATAGGCAATGCGGGACCGGATGTGTGCACGCAGGAAGTGTTCGGCAACGTCCCCCACTGGCCCACACAGCCACCACGCACGCACGCACGCANATAGGCAATGCGGGACCGGATGTGTGCACGCAGGAAGTGTTCGGCAACGTCCCCCACTGGCCCACACAGCCACCACGCACGCACGCGCGGTTGATTTGAATTCTAGTCGAGGTTTGTCTCTTACTTATAATACTGATTTTTTTTTATACGGTATTGTATGGGCAGCTGAAGAGTAAGTAAATGTTTTGTATACGAAATTGTTTAAGTAGTAGTATTGCTGTACGTAAAACTATGTATACGGCCCACAGAGTGGCACCACAACGTCAGAATAAAATTTCCCTGCCTAACTTTGTGGCGCGAAGGTTTATAGAGCTGGCTTAACGTCTCAGAAGTGGAGTCGTTTGAAACTGAATCAGTACCTCGGACAATGATGGACCTACATACGTGATATGCCCACAAATACTAAGTTTTCTGGGCCGCAGTGGCGCAACGGCTAGAGCTCTCGCCTCACACTAAGGCGAACCGTGTTCGGTTTACCGATGAGGCAGCTCCCGGGTTTTTGTACGTGGGAATCGTGCCGGACGATGCTGCTGGTCGGCGGGTTTCCTCGGGGATGTCCCGTGCATTCCGGCGCTGCTCCATACTCACCTCGTTTCACCATCGTCGGCTCTCAAGACCCCGTTTTCACGAGCCGCACAGACCTCCCCACCCCTCTACCAAGCTTTCTTGAACCTTGAACACCGGAGTTCCTTCATTGCATAGGCGTGCGTAAACATTTCCATTATATGTAGGAGGGGGGGGGGGGCTGCTGAATTTCACATAGCATGAGTGATCTGAAATTGAATTGTTATATATGCAGGATGGTCCGCCTAATGTGGACACCCCGAAAATTTCCGGAACGGTTGCAGATCACGAAATGCTGTTTTCGCTAAATGAAATTACGTACGGGGGCAAGTAATTTGCTACAAAGTGACTATTTGTAACACGTCTATGGACATAAATAATTAAACCACATATATATTTTCCCCTGGAAACATACATTTATTTCAACGGCATCTGAAAGTACGCGCAAAGAGGAATTCAGTGATATAGCATATGCAATGGAAAGTAACATAGAAATGCCAAAAAATAATGTGCAAAAATGATTAAGTTAAGTGGGCCGGTAGCATGCGGCAGTGGACCTGTACTCGCAGCTGTAAGCAAGCAACACGCGAAGTGACTCATCCTGGCGGGACCGCTTCCTTATAGCAGCGTAGCGCTTAACTTAATCGGGCAAGGAGTACGGAATGCGATATTGGACAAAGGAGAGCACCGCAGCGAAGGGAAGACGGGCATTGTTAGTGCAAGTCTGATATCAATACATTACATTTTACTCAGATAACAACGTAATTCAGGAGGTTTGTTTCATAGTCATTAGCTGTACCGAGTAACGAGTGCGTGCAGATGCACAACAGACTAGAACAAACCATCCTAAGTAGAAATGCAATCGCATACGCATGCTCAGTTTTGGTTGAGACGCTTCACATTAGGTCTTTTCACAGCATGTGATCGATGTGTTTACCATCGACAGCAATACACATCTGTAAACGCACATCTAGCGAGCGACGAGAGGCCTGAAGTGTTTCTGGCGTAATCCGTCTACAAGCTGCCACAATGCGTTCCTGCATGTCTTCTAACGTCGTAGGAACCGTGTTGTACACCCTATCTTTCAGTGTTCCCCACAGGATAAAAATAGAGAGGCGTGAGGTCAGGGGAGCGAGCTGGCAATCTTACAGAACCACCACTCCCTAACCACCGGTTAAGAAACGTTTCATTTAACTCTTGCCTCGCCACCAAAGCAAAATGCGTAGGCCAACCATCATGCTGAAACCAGACATCACGACGTATGTCGAGCGGTATGTCTTCCAGTAGTGCCGGTAAGGTCTCTCTGAGGACGTGGGCGTACGTACATCCGGTCATTGTCCCTTGAATGAAGTGTGGCCCTAAGACGTAGTCTCCAACGATTACACGTTCACTTTCCACTGTCGCTGGTGCCCCACATGCCGGACCCAACGCGGATTCTCCGTCGCCCAGTAGTGTATATTTCGTAAATTTACGCGCCCGCGGCTTGTTCTTCAGAAAATTGCTGTCATCCCTTACAGACATCAGAACAAACCTACAAAACTGAACACGTTGCTGGAAATCACCTTCATGTAAAGCCTGATGAAGAACCACGCGATATGGATGGCATTTCCGTTGGCGCAGTATCCGTAACACACTTGTTTTACTTACACCTACGAACCTGGAAAGTTCTCGCGTGCCCATGTGGGGGTCNCATGTGGGGGTTGGCATCGACACGTGCCGACACGTCGTGTTGATGCGTCTCGCCCGTAGCAGTCTTTCGTCGCACTCGTGTTGTGGAATTCCAATCTACTCATGACAAGAGACGTGTGCAAATTCTTCGTATTTTTTGTCGTGATATGGACGTCCGATTAGGATACTTTTCACCATACATTTGGACGGCTTGCTTGACGTTTCTGCCACACTCACCGTTAATGAGTAGAGCGTTCAGTTTTTCCTCATTCGTGAACTTCATTGCGTACGCACAGCCACACACCGCAACGCCACTTACCATTACAGGTTACGGGGACTGGTGTATGTTTGTAGGGGAAAATTCATAGATGGTTTAATTATTTCTGTCCATACACGTGTTACAAATAGTCACTTTGCGGCAAATTACTTGCCTCCGTACGTAATTTCATTTAGCGAGAATCGCATTTCGTGATCAGCAACCGTTCCGGAATTTTTGGGGGTGTCCACGTTAGGCGAACCACCCTACATATATACATATATTTATATATATATATATGTGTTTGTGTGTTTTTTGTTCACCCCTGCATACACACATATGAACACAAATTTACACAGAAAAACGCGTATAGGCTGTTCAAGGTAAAGTGAGCACTTTTGAGACCCTAGTTACTTTTTCCTTTAATTCATTATTTCCCTTTAACCACCTTTTTAAATAAACATTGCCATGTAAGTAATAAAACACAGTGTGTATATTCCACCGCAGTCGGAAGTTAACGTGTAAGGCTAAAATAGAATATATTTATTGACTATTATTCCAAATGAGAGGGCTTTCAAAAGTTCTCACTTTACTGTGAATAATCTATACCTAATGTACGTGTACGTATCAAAATGAATGAAGTTATATATTTTTACGAAACTGCTCATGGTCATCGCGTTAGTGTCCTGCAGGAACATCCTCAAAGTGTGTACGTAAGGGCGATATTTTACTTCTTGTCGTGTACGTAAGGCCTTCAGTAAAATGAATTGAAGTGGAAAAGAAGGATAAGAAGTAACTTATTGCATTTAATAGAATATCTTATTTCTGAAAGAAATTTTTTTTTCCTTTACTCATTTAAAAAATACTTCTAAATTGTTTGTAATAGTTAATTAATTTTAATTTTGTAGTGTATATCATGATTTGTGTTGTATTACAGCCAAATCCTGTGCGGTAAGTACTGACAAAATAATGATGCCAAAGAAGTGAAACGTTATTTGCTAATAAATCACTTTCACTAAAATCAAGTAAATTTGTAGTCGTGATTGGTTGAACGTAAGTCGGGTAAGTTCACTATGAACCAAACAATTTTGTAAACGTTCTATGCAGACATATATTACGCACACGAAAGTGATCGTGAACCTATCTTTAGACCTGCTTGAAAAAAAATGAGATTTTTTGAAACAGGAAAGTTGAATAGTCCTCAGTAGTGAGGTTAAGAGCAACGGGGATTTGTAGACTCCACAAAAACACAAACTCTTTATAAAATTCCTTTCTTCAAAAGGCACCAAGTCTTTTTTTTTTTTTTAGAGCGATATTGTGATAAGTAGCTAAGACATGCCCAAAAAAATCCTTATATCCTTTCGTTCGTCCTGTCTGGAACTAGGCAGCGCCCTTAATATTATATTTCCAGAAACCCTGGATAAACTTAAAAAGCCACTATTAAGGTTTGTTCTAGGAACATTCCATACCCAGACGTCCTGGCGGCTGCCACCTTCCCATTTTCCCCACAAAANCCCCCCCTGGGTAGTGCTCACTTGGCGCCATCTTTCTCTTTCCTTGTTTTACTCTGCCTCAAATGCGGGAACATCGTGCACCCCTTTCTTTATCTGCGACTCCCCTGAAAGTTCTTCGGCGACGACAGGAACAACTGCGCGTGTCTGAGGTTAGAGGACGCACTACTTTCAACGCGCCTTTGTTTCCAGGAGCTTGCTGGTGGCTTTCTCTCTTGTGACCGCGCGCGTGCGTACGACGCCGGTTGGTAGCCACACGCTCGCTTTATCAGCGCAGCGACGCATCCTGCGTGTCTTTCCTGTGGGCGCCTGGGGTTCCGGCCCTCGGCAGCCCGGGCGTTCTCGGCGGAAGCCGTACGTCCGCGGCACTCGTGTTTACGCTAAGGTTAGTTGTACTCAGGTTAGGAACAAAGCGAGTTTCCGCCGCTAGGTGCGCAGTGTTCCAAAGAGGTCACTTTTAAATAGAATTTTAATCTAAGTGAATAAAAAAAGAGAAAGAGTTTACTTAGTTACGTACATATTTAATATTTAATTTATGTTCGTTGCAATTATCCTGTTTTCTAACTTATGAAGAAAAAAATCTGGTACACATGCGACACTAGCGCTTACCTAGTGGCGAAAATTTTGTTTGCCAAACTTTTAACATTGATCTTCCCAACCTGAGTAGAGGTAACCTTATTTATACACATATAGTGATGTTCTTCAGACTGTTGCCATAACACATCGTGCTTGACATATTTCACAACTGAAAATACAGAACATGCGTTGTCTATCATAGAGTAAGATTTCAGAAACCAAATTTATGAACTGACATACAAGAATATAAGGTATTCTGATATCAGACAATATGCAATACTAAGATTTATTTTACTCAGGTTGGGAATCTCAATGCTCTTAGTTTGGCAACTGGAATTTTTCGTCTCTAGGTAAGCGCTAGTGTCGCATGTGTACCAGATTGTCTTTATTGTATACGTTAAAAAAAATACAGTAATCGTAATAAAGTATACAAAAATTACATAACTAAGTAAAATCTTTCTCTTTTTATTATTTACGTAGCTTAAAATTTTATATAAGAGTGGTCTTTTTGGAACATTGCGCACCTAGTGGCGGAAATTTTCCCTATGCCAAACTCTTCCATAAGAAAACTCGTTTTGTTCCTAACCTGAATAGAATTAACCTTCGCAATAAAGTTGTTCACGATAAAGTGAGTACTTTTGAAATCAACCTTATAAAAAAAGTCACTGCTGCTACCTGCATGTATTTCAACGGGCGCTCTGAGTGACATGCGCCCAGTCAAGTTGGCAACGATGGAGAGAAAGTAGTTGCATGTTTTAACGTCGAATAAAAAGTTTTAGTTAACCATTTATGATAACTTAAATTATTTGTTATTCTTTCTAGGTTTTTTTAATGCATCGTAGTGTAAAAATGAGCATTCTGGTAAAATATCTACTTTTCTAATAATTTCAGTTTCACTTGACCGACGCATGAATAAAGTGATGAGGCCATGGCAATGCTAATTTTACATAAGGCGGAAGAACACACAATGTACATACAAGTAGATCTTAAGCAGGGCTTTCAAACGTGCTCAGTTTACCGTGAACAGCCTTTACATTGTATTAATGCAGTTCGCTTGATGCTGGGATTGCAGTAGTAGCGTGACAGATGCGACGCGAAGGGCGCGACGGAACAACAAAAATTCGCGTTGATGTGAACACTAATATTACGGCATCACGACTAACAAAAACATTTACAGTACAGTATATAAGTAGTTAGAAATAGTTCCTTCTGGCACAACTGGCTGCGTAGCCGCGGCACCACGGCGGTCATCATGGATTTCCCTTTTTTCCCTCTGGAATTTCCCTTTTATACCTCCTGCTCTATCATTCCGCCTCGGACCTTCATGCTCTTACATTCCGATTATTTTTTCTCCCGTCCTGTCATTCCGATGTTATTTTTTTCTACTGCTCTGTCATTTCTTCCTGTCTCACGACCGTTCTATCCCTTGGGGGTTTTCTCATATTCCTCCTGGTCTCCTTTATTTTTCTCTCTTGTGTTTTTTTGTTTCTCGCGCTCTGGGATTCCTTCCTCTATATCTCTCTCTCTCTCTCTCACCTGTTCTATCCCTTGGGGGGGGGGGATTTCTCATATTCCTTCCGGTCTTCTTTATTTTCACCCTTTCCTCTCTCTTGCTTTTCGGATCCTCCATCACCGTCGACATTGTCTGCTGTAGGCAGCCATTTCTTATCCTTTAACCAACTTTTTAAATACTGTAAATATTGCCATGTAAGTAATAAACACAGTGTATATATTCCACCGCACTCGGAAGTTTACCTCTAATGTTAAGATAAAATATAGTTATTGACTATCGTTCCAAATGAGAGGACTTTGAAAAGTGCTCATTTTACCGTGAGTAGCCTATAAAAGGCGCGGAAACCTTCGCCATAGTTGGCAGGCGTGCTGCGCGGGGCACGGGCGGGGTGCGAAGCGAAGAAAGGAGCCGGTAAGGTCATTTACCATAGCAGGAGAATATAGGATGTTGTCCTCGCGCGCCGGCCGGTCCGTGCGGCCGGCGCGCGGTAAGTCACACACGGCGCGGGGAGCGTGGCCCTGAGGCCGGGCTGCACATGGCCGTCGACGGCAGTGGGTCACTGAGCCAAGGTCCGCCCCGCCACCTGCCGCCTCTAGGTCGCCGTCGACGATCCTCGCCCCCGGGGGGTGCCGCACGCCGAGCCGACAGTCCCCACAACGCCTTTCCCAACTCAAAACACATTCCACTATTTCACTTTTAATATCGTTACTGTAGTCTATTCACGGTTTCTTCACACTTTGGAATGAAACCTTTTGAAAAAACACCGTATGTATAACGTGTTTGTTTGTATCCTGAATATGTCATATATCACAAACGTTTTATACTTGTGTTAACATAAGAGTACATTCTTTTTGGTTAAATTTAATTTTTACTTACATTTAATTTATAAATTGTATATATAATTTTCATTTATAACTGATGAGAATAAGACGGGGACAAAATAGATGTGGCGGTAATGCCTAGTAAGAAATAGTTCATATGCAAGCTCTTATTACACTGAGCGCGCATGAATGCGGTGCATTGCCCCTATAGTGTAATTTTCTATGCTTTGTTTATATGAGGTGAAGGAATGTCCTGGAAGTATAACTTTAGCAGTGCTTCAGAAAAGTAATCGTGAATGGAGTAGGCCTATATAGGCTGTTCAAGGTTAAATGAGCACCCTGCCTAGGATACATTCTCCTCATTTGGTATTATTCTGCCTTTTTAAAATTTACATTGCCATGGACCATCTCATTATATTCATGCGTCGTCCAAGTAAAACTGCGAATGTTTAAAAAAAAAAGAGTGTAACAAAAATGCAAATTTGTGTTCTTATGCGTATAAAACAGGAAATACTAACTCCAGTAGCCATAAATGTGGACATACAAACACTTTCAACTGATCGTCAACTTGCAGATATATTGTCCTTAAATCCCTGGCCAACTTAACTGGGAGTCTGCACGTCATTGTGTGTGAACTGTGGCGTATGTGTAGTTATGGGCAGTAATTTTTTTCCAAGTTTGATTTTTAAAATGCTTACTTTTTTGTGCCTTTATTCGTGCGCATGAATGTATCTCGTTCACGATCAACTAAGCATGTTTTGACAGTTGGCCTTTAGCTCTAGCTTTTTAAAGCGAGGGGTGTTAAACCTTGTGAGAAAACATGTACCTTTGGAAGCATCAATAATCCAAGCTGGAAAACTAATTACAATTTCAGAAACGTGTATATTGTATAGCAGTTGTAAAGAAAAACTGTTATTTTGTCATGTGAAAATTAATGTTGATAAGGTGATAAACATCGCCCATTATTATGAAATTAGGCTGTGCCATGACATTAAACAACAAAAGTGTGTTGCCCATGCGTGTTTATTGATTGTTATGACCTAATAATTATAATGTATAGGCCTACGTAAAATATGGCAAATAGAACTCACGAATTTGATGTTATCTCGTGTAGTTTCTGACATTTTTGCAAATAATCTTAGTTCCCACTTTTCAAGGGCGTTTCTCTCCTTTAATAATCACGTCAGGTCATAGGTCAAATTATGTGTTCTACCTCATTTTCCATAACGAATCATCTCACAAAGTTTGTATCTGGACTCTTGAGTAATACTGCATACAGTCCTGTTTGAAAGCCCTGCTTGATGTCTTCTTCATGGCCGTTGTAAATATCTCCGCCGGATGTAAAAGTTAACAACGCCGTGCATTTACCGACTAGTATTTGTACATCCGCCCATTAAGTGACGACAATGTCTTAGCAGCGTACGTTTGTTGAAATACGTCCATTCCTCCTTTATTGTTACAAAAAAAANTAAAAGTTAACAACGCCGTGCATTTACCGACTAGTATTTGTACATCCGCCCATTAAGTGACGACAATGTCTTAGCAGCGTACGTTTGTTGAAATACGTCCATTCCTCCTTTATTGTTACAAAAAAAATAGATCTCACTTGCCACTGATTGAGGGGGAGGTTACTTGAGGCTATTCGTGGTAAACTTTTGAAAGCTCACTTTAGATGCACACGCATTAAAAAAATGAGAACGCAAATGAAACCATTTCTGCATTTACAAATGTTTACCTAGCACTGTTAATGCAATGTTAAAATACGGGACTACTTTTCCTCCATCGTTAAAAATATGCAGGTAGGGGCACTGGTATTTCTCAAACGTTGATTTCAAAAGTGCTCAATTAACTGTGAAAAGCGTTGTTTTAATGCCTTATATAAATGCTAGTACTTAATGGATAGGCTAAATGGCTTACTTTTCAAAAGTTAACGGTAATAATAAGTATATTTATTTGTGCTACAGTATTAACAATGTATTATTTTTATTTTAATAATTTCACTTTATCCAGTCTAAAATCAAGCTCCAAGGGAGGGACTGGAGCCGATTTGGCGTCCCCTCCCCCTACACCCTTGAATACGCCCCTGGATATACTTTTCCTTATTCACTGCCAACTTTATTGAGAGTACTTAAGTGTTTATTGTTTTTATGTACTTACTAAAGTGATTTTCAAAAGTACTGGCTAGCCAGGGAGCCCAGACTTCAG
>NQII01003162.1:164950-183598 GCA_002778355.1 Clitarchus hookeri | reverse complement strand
CGACCTGCAGGATCCCCACGTGCGAAAATCCGCCAGGAATCGCACCCGGCTCGCCTTGGTTGGGAGGCGAGTGCTCAGACGACTGCAACACCGCGGCCGCAGTCCCCAGCAGGAGGCGAGCTGGCCAGGCAGGCAGATCTGCGGACTGAGGAACATAGTCGTGACCAGAGTTTGGTAATGTTTGGTAAGTTAACGCGCAATATGACCGAGCCTAGTATTGATGTACCTGCGATGCTGCTTTCAAGGATATTGCAGACCATATTCCTCTGGTACATTGAAACCAATACATAGATAAAATGTTACATCTATTTATCACCCGTTTGTGGTTTGTTAAGCCACAGGACACAACACTAATACGACTTTAAAACATTCCTAACTGTTGGTCCTTCGCATAGCCTACTCGAACCACCCCGTGGTCAGGACTGTGGTAAGGGATGAGAAATAGGTGAATATAGAGCCTCGGTACACCAGTAAGCAGGTGTAAAAAATGAGCTCTAGTGTTGCCGATATCCTGCCCAATCTTCATGCACTCGCCTAACTGCGTGTAATGTTTTTTTTTTTTTTTCAAATCGTAAAAAATTCTTACAACGTATAATTTAACGTGCTCGTGACATATTTATAAAAATAAGAAAACATTTTTCAACTTTATTTGACGTATAAATTTTATTTTTGTAATATGTTTATCCAGGAAGACAACATACACCGACAGTCAACACTATATTACATGTTAAAGGGAATGTTCAAGCATAAGTGTTCCAGACTATGTGGACAAGTTCATCATGCCATTACCATTTAGTGTTATAACCAACCACGAACGACGGGCCAGTTATGAGGAAATAATTGTTCCCTTCTGAGGCAGAAAACTTGCCCTCCTCCTGCAGTTCTACTTGAGCAATCCAAGATCGTGGCTTAGGTATGTTAGAGGATGTACGAGTCATACCTGCAAAGGCAATAAGCAGGGGAAGATAAAACACAGCAACATTATAAGTTCCCATTGCGACAAGTGACTGCGGTGCGCAACTGCTAGAGCGCTCGCTGCTCACCAAGGAGAGCCGAGTTCGATTGTCGGTGGGGGTCGCTCCCGGGAATTTCGCATGCGCCGGATAATGCCGCTGGTAGGCGAGTTTTTTCGGGGATCTCCCGTTTCCTATATCGTGCATTCCGGTGCTGCTCCATTTCCACAGCGGTCCAACACCCACTTTACAAACATGTTTGATTTGTACAGGGTGCATCTGCAGCAAAAATTATTGACAGACAATGTAAATTGAAAGAATCTGCCCATGTAGTGTACCGAAGCAAATTCCAGCTCTGGCTATTCTGTGTGTCTGGCGATATCAGTCTAGACAAAACTATCATTACATATGCCTTGACAAAATATAAAAATGCTTACTAGTCCGGAGATAAGATTTTCATGAAAATAGCATTGTTAATGTAATTAAGTAACGAGTTCGATTCCTCGATGTGGTTTTAAATGCTTTACACACAAAAATTAAGTGATTTGTGCGTGTATGAGTAACCGAATTCACATCTTTATGCCTTGCCTGAATTGGCATATTTAGTAGTCAACCAAGCATGTCATGCATGGGGTGATTCTTCAAAGGTTTGATTCGAAAATTGTGAAGGAACTTGGAATAGACTATAACCGCGCGCTGTTCGCTTTGGAGCGACCGCGTTGGCGATTGTACAGGATGAGTATAAAAGAATACCCCAACTTTGAAGGTCTTTAATATAAAAACGAAACAACCTACAACCTTGATGTACCAATCAAATAAACCGTGGAACTGTGAAGTTTGTTTACCATACATTCATAAATGCTCAATGTGACCACCATGAGCGACCCGAACGACATCTACGCGATAATCAAACGCGTTCCACGCTCTTGTCAGCATGTCCGGTGTTACGGTTTGGATGGCGTCCGTAACTCTCGGTTTGAGGTGGTGAGGGGGTAGCGAGCTCGTATTCGACAGCTGTTCGCGGATACCGGAACGAGACGTTGCCGCAACGCTGGATTGGTCGAGGAGCAGCTGGTGACCACTCTCTTCATCACTGGCCCCCAAGAAGCCTGGATCGTACCCCATGCGGTTTTTTTCTATGGGTGTACATAAAGGATCAAGTGCTTCGTCCACCATTGCCGGCTAACTTTGACGACCTCAAAACGAGAATTACGGACCCCATCCAAACCGTAACACCGGACATGCTGACACGAGTGTGGAACGAATTTGATTATCACGTAGATGTCGTTCGGGCCGCTCATGGTGGTCACATTGAACATTTATAAATGTATGGTAAACAAACTTCACGGTTCCACGGTTCATTTGATTGGTACATCAAGGTTGTAGGTTGTTAGGTTTTGAGATTATAGACCTTCAAAGTCAGAGTATTGTTTTATACTTACCCTGAGCTTGCCGCAGTCACAGACTAAAGATGACGTAGACCGGTTATTCATCTTCTGCGCATGTATCCAACGTTGTCCTACCTCAAAGGATCACAAGTATCAAAGACACGTGGTCAACAGTGATGAACACGTTTGTTTATAACTCAATTTTCAAAAGACAGGCATTTTATATGAATAAAACACTTCCATCAATTAGAATTTTTAATTAATCAAACTCCATAACAAATTGGTTAGAGGAATCATACATACATCTCAAAGCACTTGTTTACAAATCAGTGTTCTAACCTAAAATTCAAACCCTGCCTTTTTTGCTAGACAAGTTGCCAGAAAAGCGGTTCAATGTTGGGACACGGAGATGAGTCTACCTCATCTTGAGCCTATGGTCGCAGTCAGCCGACAGCAGTCCAGGTAAGTCGGGCGTGTTCCCTGGAGGCCGCATCGTCCATGGCTTCCGAGAAGTCGCGACGTGAGTCGTCGACACGCCTTCCCAACCTCCGGGCAAGGTGAGTCACGCTGCCTGCCGACAAGCCACACTGCATGCCTTAGGACGTCACGGACGGTACACGCCATCGGCGATCACTAGCTGTCTCTATTTACCAGCCCACTACGACCTTGCATGTCAAGCCGTCTCGGCCGCCTGGACTAACTCGTTAGAAAACTTACTTCCTGCGTTAATTTTACAGTGTATCATTCCACTCAAAAACGACTCTTGTATATAAACATGTATAATTGTTATTTTTTAAATGATGCCCTTTTTCCAACAGGTGTTAATAGTTGTAAATACGCTCCCAGAGTTCAGCTCTAACAAACACACGATTTAACTCAAGTCTGTCGGGCTGCCAACTAGATTAGTAAACTCACTCAAACAAGTTACGGCAGCCCAGGTTGGGAGTCTTGTGAACAGCAACTGCCTCCGCGGGCGTGCGAGAGATCGCCGGCGCGCCTTCTGTCCAAAAAAAAAAAAAACAAACAACAAACTAAAATAAATAACGTGGACAGTTGTGTGTATAGGAACGTGAATGTTATTTTTTTTTTTGCAAGTTCATTTATTTCTAAAAAAAAATCGCAAATAATTTATTATTTGAATTATTATTTTTAAATAAATAATAATGAGTAAACAATTTTCGAAACCAAATTTTAAGTTGGGTGGCTGGAATTGTACACTGTGTTTCGTCAAACACTTCCGTGTCCAGTGTGTTGGCTGCGTTTTGCGCTAGCTCAGAACTACCTGCTTTTTATAGGAAGGCAGACAGACTACTGTGTTTTCTTCTAGTGTGGAGGTAACTGAATTCGCTGGCACCACTAAGTTGTATAGTAGACACACACACGCGTATTGCATGCATAACTGTACTACGTAACGTATATAACATACACACTCACATTTTCACACACGTACCTACACACATGCGTATCGTATTGGTTACCAGTCGCAGTGTAACGAAGAGTATAATAGTGCAATTTCACGAAAGTAAGCGAAGGGACCTGTCTCCATGCAGAGGTGAGTGTTTGTTGTAAATTCAACTACACGTGCTGCCTTTTTATTGCAATAAAATTCCTTTAAATAACAACAATATAATTAATTGAAAGTCTAAAGTCACGTCATCACACAGGCGAATCGAGGTCTCCACTGAAAATCACGCACATACGCACTGTAATTGTAATATTAATTCCTTTGAGTTGAACTGCCTGTTTCTTATCGCCCCTCCCCCGCCTCTTCGTATTTTAACCCGTATCAGCGCTCGGGCGGTCAGATCAATGGGCGATGACGTCCGCTGACGTAATAGTTTAATAATAACCATCTTCTCACTCCATGTTAAATGTCAACAAGATATGGGTGAGCTGAAGAAAAAAAACGACCATGAACATAACCAAACACGTATTTTGCGCGGTAACAAGCATATCAAATTCTCGAGGTAAACCAGGCTAACTTTCCTTAATTCTATAAGAGTTCTATTGAGTTAATTAAAAAGCGCATAAGTAACTCAGTCTTACGAAAGCAAGCGCTCGCTGTGTTAAGATGACTGATTCAGTCGTGGAGAACACCCTTAACCTACATTTACAAGTTAGGATAACTGAAATTGGAAAATAGTAAATAGTAGTTGTTATCAGGAAACGTTTTGTGTGCAATGCACGTGAGCATGTTTCAAACAAGAGGGTTCTTGTAAATGCTGGTCCAAAGTCTTGCTTTGGATCTATGTTTCCTCTCATGTTGTAAATGTCCACTATCTGTAATATTAAAGGCCTATCCACGATTTCACTGTCTCTTAGGAAAAGAATACGCGAGCTGGTACATGTGATGCTGTGACGTCACGGCGTTGTGCGAAGACTGCATGTCTTAAGACAAGCTGTGTACTAAGACACGCATTCGCCAACTTTGAACTTTCTTCCGAGGCTGTGTCCTCAGGTTGTGGAAAAAGAAGAAGTCTCAGTGTTTACAAGTTTTCACGCGAATATGCCAAAAAATGTTAATGTACATATTGAAAAGGAACGTCAACGAACTAAGATAAAAAGTCGTATTTTAGTAAATGAAAAATTGCTTCAGACATACACTGTTGACAACAGTTAATCTTAACTTGTTCTCGTGTATTTTAGTAATGTCATCCGCTGGGTTTTCCTTGGCAACATAGCTCTGCAATGACGTACATATGTACAATGCCATATTTTATTGAATCACTTACCCCCATTGCTAGTATCAGCGAAAGAACAACTCATTTTTTAATTCAAAGTATGAGTTATTTTATTAACTGGAATACAAAATGAAAACACTGAAACCGTTTAAAAAATACTTTAAATTATATTTTATATGGAGTTTTTAACAAATTTGTTTAATAGCTAGATTTTTATTGTTTTTATTTAGTTCAGACATCACAAAATCTTTAAACAACAATATCAGACAGTAGTAGGATATAGGGAAGTCTGGGCCAATGTATTTTAAATGGGGGTTGTGTGTAGGGTTGCCACCTTTTTTTCAAGCAAATAGAGTACATTTCCTTTCTAAGGTNTGTATTTTAAATGGGGGTTGTGTGTAGGGTTGCCACCTTTTTTTCAAGCAAATAGAGTACATTTCCTTTCTAAGGTGTAAAAAAAAAAAAAGTACAACATCTTAAAATAGAGTATTATTTATTTAACCTACTATTTTTTTTCCATATATATTTTTTGTTGCTTCTGGCAACATCTAACAAATATTTATTTTCAAAGAACGTTTTCACGGCGTCTTTACAATCTATGATCATATTTAAATATATAAATAATTCATTTTTCCCACAGGCTTTTGTACTTTTGCCTTCGTTTTGTTTGCTTTGTATGATCCGATTCCAGTAATCGTTTTTTAGGTGTACTTAGAGATATACAGTTATCTGCATCCATAACTGAAGAATTATCACACACAATTTATACGTACAACACTACACACCAAGCAAAAACGGAAAACAATAATTTGAACTTCGAAATTTTCCAAAACCAACAGCAACACAAGTTACACACACAAGTGGACAAGTTGACATGATAATGTTATTTGACATTGACATTTTAGGTTACGTTCAAAAGCGACAGTGCTGCTTTGCATTTAATTTTATCGACGCGATGCGTTCTGTTCCACGCAATATTCGCTTTACCTTTTTATTTTTTTTCGTAAACAATTAAATAAAACCTTCAAACGTCGAAATAGGTAAAATAAAGTATTTTCACGTACTTTATTGTCCTCATAAAGTATAAAGTACGTTTAACTGAAATAGAGTACAATACTTTATTATAAAGTACGGGTGGCAACCCTAGTTGTGTGGCTGTGGCTGGCGGTCTTAGGCTCGACTCGGACGAGCTCGACAATCTTCGGCTCGACTCAGGGGGTGCTCGGAAGCCGTCGACTCGGGTTTGTCGAACGTATCCGAAGGTGCTCGGTAGTTACGCCCGCTTATTCTTCAACCACATATGTTTGTTTCTGGTAGCCATATTGGTTTTATAGGCATAGGGTATGATGTCAAATCGTAAATCCGTATTTATTATCCGACTAGCGAACCAGTCCGGCTTCGCCCGGTAACAATTTTGTTTTTACAGCGATACTTTGAAAGACAAAAATAGTTACTGTGGGTCATCCTTAAAAGATAAACATATGCTATCGCTGACTTTTCTATACACATTTTTGAGAGCTACAATTCTGTATTAAATTAATTTGATGTATCTNGAGCTACAATTCTGTATTAAATTAATTTGATGTATCTCTTATGATTTAGTCAGCGCAAGCCATGTAAGCGCCCTAAAAGCAGTTTTTTACAATTTGATTACAAACGGTTCTACATTTCTCTACTATCCTTACATTAAATATAAATGTACTATACACTATAACCTATCTCAAGAAATTCTCTAAATGAAGTAAACCGCATCAAAATCTATCAAGTAGTTTAGAAGTACTAAGCGAATACACAGACAGACGCGGATAAGCGACTTTGTTTTATAGTATTTAGAGATAAAAAAAAATAATTATAAACGATTTATTATTTTTGTATTTTGTGCCGAAATTATACATAGGGTATTGCGGAAACATGCAAAAGTCTCTCATTCAATTCCTACATTTCCAGTCTCCCTATTTTGAAAATTGATTAATACACGATGCCAGAATCTGCAAATTATTTACTGCCTCGGCTGTTTTTTTGTAGGTATAAGTATGCTACTTTCATTTTTTAATGTGTATATATATATATATATATATATAACTAAACAAATACTAATAGCAGCCGCATGCATGAGTATGTTATAATCATGGTATGGATCAGCATCTACCAACACTTTTATAAGCTTAATTTGCGTTAATTTAAATACCAATACTGCCAGGCCCTGAAGACTTGGAATGTACGAGGGTGATAAACAATCTTATCTCCTGTGCTCTTCTTGAACAATAATCCATCAATCTTTCGCAATATTTCCATAAATCCGCTCCACAATCTCCTCCACATGCTCCACTGCGACCCATGCCAATCCTTCGATCAATCTCAATCCTTAGCAATCCCATTCCTTCGATCAACCCCAATCCTTCGAACGATCCTGCAATCAATCCTTCGGTTTGTCCCCCACCCATATGTATACAAATTACATTCGTTCACCAACTGTCTCCAATTTTGTACATGTCGACAGAATTAATGTGTTTTGTGCAGTCAACTATTCATGCATTTTTATACTGAAGTCTTTATTATCATTCTATATGCCGATATTTCCGCTAATAGTCGAGTGTTCATAGCACCACTTTAAAGTTAATATTTAATTACTATTTTAGAAGAAAGCAGTTCATTTACATCATGCAATGTATCCCCGTTCCTTCAGTCTACTAATGATTGAAGATATCTCAACAATGCGCGAGAAATACCCACGTTTTTGAAGGTCAATCAAATATCTGAGTCTAACGTCAAGTTCAGTCGAGTCTTCGGGAAATAGGTAGCTAGTATTCTCGGCGTCTTCTGCCTTCGTCAAGTCTGTCATTGCAGCAAATGTGTTGGAAGGGTGTTTCAGTGCATCGAGAAAATCGCCATCATAGTCTTCAACGCTATCACTGTCTTCGTGTTCATTTTCATCTATGCTATCTTCATAATCTTCTTAACTTTCTGTTTCATCCTCAATATTAAATTTGCTTTTCTTTGCAGCAGGAGTTGTCTGCTCATTAATATTTAGAGGCAACGACAGTTTATTTTAAATCCTGCAGCCTGTCCACCAGATCACCCACAAATGTCAAGGTCAAGGTGAAATGTCAAGATCAAGTTTGCAGATTTGAAGGAAAATTCAGGAAATTTTCAGGGAAATTCTAGAAATGTTGAGTGTTGTCAAATGTGAAGGTCACCTCTGGTCCTCTGCCTGATGCTATATGGCTCCGGGCACCGAAGCCCGCAGTCTCTGCACCAGATCCCCCATTTTCTATTTGCTTTTAACTTATATCTAAACACTAGCAAACAGGCCCGGCTTCACGCGGGTACAATTGAGTTTTACAGTGATACACTAATAAATAAATTGGGAAAAGACAATTCACTTATGTGAAAACAGAATTATAAAATTATGATATGCTGGCTTAGGTTTTTAACTGCTTACGGTAACCCAAAAGGAAGGAAATATTTTTTGACCCGATAGCCAAGAAGTAGGGTATTGTTTTTGGAGTGTATCTGTGCAACTATCGCCTAGTTACCACATTCCCGTTTTCCAGGGTCGATGTATGTAAATCAAAACGTGCGTTTCATCAAGTTGTAGCTTTATAAATAAGTGTACCTAGGTACTACTTTTTGCGCTTGGCTGAGGAATCTTAATCGATCACCAAAGTTAAGCAACATTCCCAGCGACACACATTTGGATGGGTGGCCGTTTAGTGGCATAACATCTGAGCGCTTCCGGGCTTCGGAGGGCACGTTAAATATTCTGTCCCGGTTGTTATTGATTGATAACAGTCGTTAAGCCATTTCAAAGGTCCTTGGGCGGCCTGATAAACTCTGTCACCAAAGGAAAAAAGTATTTCGGTCACGTTCCCAGCCGTTGCAGAATTATGTTTTGTTGTTATTCCATGGGAACCGTACAATTTTCCAGGATAAAAAAGTATCCTACGTCCTATTACAGGACCTAAAGTACCTACATGCCAAATTTCATCAAAATCCGTTCACCTGTTATGGAGCTGAGTGGTAACAAACATACACACATACTTTTCCATTAATAATATAAGTATGATTAGTAGGATGTTTATTTATAAAATGTAAATGTTTTATCAATAAAATGTTAGGCGTGGGCGCTCGAGAGCGGAGAATATTGTTGGAAAGGTGATCGCGTAGTGGGAAGCGGTATTAACTAGTTTGGAAGGGAAGGAAGGGCCTCGCTAAAGTACTTGCACGGTGCTGCATATTACACTCTCAACATGACGTCAAGTCTGGAACTTTTCTGAAGCCCTGCTGAAGCCATACTTTCAGGCTATTCCTACGCCTCATGCAAGCAAAGCTGAACTCAGTGTAGAAACTTACACCGNCTGCTGAAGCCATACTTTCAGGCTATTCCTACGCCTCATGCAAGCAAAGCTGAACTCAGTGTAGAAACTTACACCGAAGCGACAACGCACCGCATTCGTGGCACTCACTTAAATCATATTTTGCGTAAGGACTATTCCTTGCTAGGCATTACCAACACACTTCATTTTTTCTCTGTTTTTATTCATTATAGTTACAAATTAAATAATATCATTTGTAGATGAAACGTAAGTAGAAGTTAAANTTTTTCTCTGTTTTTATTCATTATAGTTACAAATTAAATAATATCATTTGTAGATGAAACGTAAGTAGAAGTTAAATTTAACCAAAACTAAAATATTTTAATTTTAGCAGAAGTATAAAATACTCGTGATACACATATATATTGGAAATAACCATGCCATACATAGGGTGCTTTTTCAAAGGTTTAATTTTAAAAAAGTGTGAAGGATTTTCAAAGGTTGATTTCAAAAGTGCTTGCTTTATCGCGAGCAGCCTTTACAAAATTGACTGATCAGTCCGCCCTTCGAAATATTTGTCCCGACGTGGCTAACTCCGGCGTGAAGCCAGCACGAATAGAGGATAACAAGGTCACCGCGAAGCGCGACTACCAGTATCGGAGAAGCGACGTAGTGTTATTACTCACACGATTTCCCACGAAACTATTAAACGTGCATCCAATCTGCTGTTCTAGGGGAAGGGGGGTGGACCACATCAGACTAACGGCTGTTGAGTACTTTCAAAATCACACACGTCAGAAACACAATTTCAGAGTACTCCAAAACGGCTTTCTCAAAGCACTATATCTCAAAATATGCGCATGAGATAGGCCAATGTACATAAAACTACTCAATGCCCCTGCACTGCACCTTCCTACAGACTTTCCACCAATAAAATAATAGGGCCACCGCTGAGAGTCCCATATGTATAGTCCAGAGCTCAGGAGAAGGCGAGGGTCTGGAATTCGGGCAGGGTGGGTGAGCGGGAGAGTGGGCCGCAATGTCGCCACCGTCGCCTCCAACCTGTACTACCAGTACTGAAACTATCAGTTGGCAGGGAGATTTTCCTTTCATACGACACGCATACAAACATACTCTATAATGCTATGGTATAAGCCTCTATTATTTATTTTAACAGTAACCTTTAAATTCGCCATTTTAGGTGGCCGTCTGCCTGGTGNCCTCTATTATTTATTTTAACAGTAACCTTTAAATTCGCCATTTTAGGTGGCCGTCTGCCTGGTGCGCGAAATGTTTTGCATTGTGTTTGAAGTACACGTTTTTAAAGCAAGCTATTTAGTGTACGTATTCGCAATCTGTTCCCGTGCGANTAAATTCGCCATTTTAGGTGGCCGTCTGCCTGGTGCGCGAAATGTTTGCATTGTGTTTGAAGTACACGTTTTTAAAGCAAGCTATTTAGTGTACGTAAAGCGTTAGACAAGGGCACGCTAAATTAATCACATTTCATAATAGTTACAATTTTCAAAACATCTTTCACATTACAGACACTAATTTGAAGACTTTCAGCATGGCCAAAAACAACATTTCCAAACTGTTTTAACTTAAATAGTTTTACTTAAATACCTGCGAAACAACCATAGTGACCTGAAAACAATTTTGATGGCATAANCAAAAACAACATTTCCAAACGGTTTTAACTTAAATAGTTTTACTTAAATACCTGCGAAACAACCATAGTGACCTGAGAACAATTTTGATGGAATAAATTTAGGGCGAAAACAGTTCAGATCAGGATACGTATTGAAATTTTATAAAGCTTTCCTGTATGAGAATGGCCTTACCTCAAACAGTGGATGTTGTTGTTCGGTGATAATTTAAAGTGAAAGACTTTCACCGTCGCGGTCAAGGCTAAGCCTTCTCCAAAATACGTCGTCAGATGAATCACTCGAGCCGCTGGAGTCACAGCTTAGGCATATCCTTGCCAGTCTTCTTCAGCGACGGAAGATATTGCTTCCTTCATGATTTCCATTAGCTTTGTTAATGACAAGCTAGCAGTAATGTTCTTTTCCCGCACTAGTCTGTTTGTTTTAGACACGCTAGTTCAATGGGATTAAGTTCGCACATTTAAGGAGGAAATCTAAGAACATCGTGTCCGTGCAGTTTTAAAAGTTTGTCAATGCGAAATACTTTTTCAGGCTTCCTGTTCTGCGCAATTAAGTCGAAAAGCTCTGTTTTTCGCATTTCATGAGTAAAGGGAATGTTGTTATTGGTCAACCATGACTTCATTTCCTTTTTCACTGCATACTTCGGGGGTTTATTCTCTTGCACTGAGTGGTAAGGCGCATTGTCCATAATAACAACAGACTTTTCCGGTATGTTTGGCAATACTGATTATGCATCCACTTTTCGAAGTTCGCAGAATTCATCTGCCCATGTTAGTCCCCCGTAGCTCTGCCTGCTGGAAAAATTAGCAGTGCATTTTCAATGAATCCAGTTTTAGCACCTGCATGAACAACAATTAAACGGTTCGAAGAACTGCTGTTGGTTAACACACCACGTTCAATGTGATGTTGCTATCAACCCAGGTTTCATTAATGTAAATTATGGGGCGCCCCTCCATTCTGTAGTGGAGAATTCATTTTCAGTATTTACAACGCCAGTGGACAATGTGCGGTCTTTCCACTAATAGTTTCCGATAACTGTTACACCGTTTTAATTTAAACCTCATTTCTTTCAGTATCCGCCTGAGCGTGTGAACACCCCATGTAAAATCAATTTATTCTCTCAAAGCAACGAGAAGCTTAGGACATGTTGGTACTTGTTTCTGTACCAAGTAAAAATCATGAATGACGTCTCTTATTACTTTCCTATCAAATGAGTCACAGCGCACATTTCTTTCATGTCGGTGTTTGCCTGGTGTTGACAGCGAACTGTTACAAGCATCGGCACCTTCTTTGCGAATTCTGGAAACACTTCTCATAGAAATTCTAGTGTATTCTGATGCACGCAGATTGGATTGAGATAATAACTTTATTTTACCATCAGTAACTTCTTCTTCACATTTATTTATCAAGTGTCTGATCACCTCCCTCGCTTCGCTGTGCATAGTTTTCCCTTTCTTCCTAGACTGCGCCATAATATACCGTCCTGATACGCACGCAACCGACACTAACTCGTGACTGACTTCCAGAGAGCTGTATATTTTGGGATGACTAGTAGCGAGGGTGACCCGTTACTCTGACAGTGGTATTTAAATGCCGGAAGGGGTCAAGGGAGGGTTTGCGGCCCCAACCACCACCCCGCCACGCAGACTTGCCTTCTCGTCAGCTCCCTACTTGTACCTACAGTGCGACTAGAACACTGCGCGCCAGTTCAAAGGCTTGCGCTTAGCGGCGATGGCGCACTTGATGCGCGTAGCAGTGTCGCCCTTATCGTCCACTTATTCTGAGCCTCAAACGCTAAATAGCTCTCGGAAGGCGATCGCCTTAAAGGGTGACACTACATTTTTCGTATTTACACGCCGACAAATGTGTTCTCCTTTAGTCCTCAAACACAATCGTTTTAAGCTCATTCCAATCCTCTAAGTGCTAGCAGACACCACTCAGGGTCACCGAAGTTTAGAAATAAGTTGGTACTGCCATAGTTGGGCGCGCCACTGACGACCAGGTCAAGGTCGCCGGTCAAATGCGCGCCACGACGGGAACTGCAATCAACCGACATGCCGCTAACCGTCAAGTTCAACTGCTCCTCTGGCGAAACTACTGCTGCATGGGGNGGGGTGTTTCTTCTTTATTACGCAAGTCTGTCGAGGAGAAATATATCCCGGGAATCTGCTAACATTTCCCCATACATTTGCAGACGCTGCCGAGAATAAACAAAATCACAGTTATTTAAGTGCAATTACGTCACAACTAGCAAAATTTAAGATTAAACTTGTGAAATAATGGTCGTTTCTTTATAGTTACAGTAGCTGGTGATACGTGGTAGAAATTTGGCAACACGACTTTTAAAATACAACCCAACTGTACGGATAAATAATTACCTCGAGAAAATTGTATGACCAAAAATGGACTGTTCTATAAATGCAACGGCTATTAGGGCTTAGTTTCGCAACGTCGCGTGTTCTCTTTTCGAACGAGCTTTCAAAACGAGATATTTGTATCTGTTCACTAACGATTACAAAATATGTATTTTCTATTTGGAATTAAATTTGAAATAATCTTGCATGTGCGTGCACCAGCTTCTTATAACTCCGGCGCTTCTCGGCCAAAAAAGGATAAAAACGATGCAGGCAGGTGGACCCCTTAGGGCCCATCTGCAATTCACGTGGCGTTAACATAACGCGCCGCATAAGGAAATAAATACCAGCATCAACAATTAACTTGGCGTTGCATAACCGGTGTACCTCGACGTTGCTTGGGGTGAATATGGTAGTCTTTAATCTTTATGTGGAAAGAGTTTAGCAACCGCCAATCAGAACGAGATACGTTATATAAAATCAACAATTTTTTTTTTGCTAACATTTTTGTTCGTATTTAATTTTTTTAATAATCTCGCAGTTTTACGTGACCGACACATGGATAAAGCGATCCGGCTCATGGCAATGTTAATTTTATACGCTGTGGAAGAATACACAGTGTGCATACAAGTCGATCGTGAGGCTCCCGTCTACCTGGCGTTTGAACGGCGTTGCAGTGTTTGAAATACTCGTTTTTCTACAAAACTTTCAAGCGTGCGTCCAGTGCTGCGAAACGAACACACACTTCAGACGAGGGATGTTGAGTAATTTCAAGAAGCCTCGCATATCAGGAACACTATTTCAGAGTACTCCAAAATAAATAGAAACTGCTTTTACGAAGCGCTGTATCTCAAAATATATGCGTCATATACATACAAAACTACTCAAAGGCCCTGCATTGAACCTTCCTACAGACTATACAACAATAAAATGATAGGGTCACCGCTGAAAGCCCCATATGTGCACGCAGAGCGACGAGAACACTGCACGCCAGTTCAGAGGCTTGCACTTAGTGGCGATGGCGCACTTGATGCGCGAGGCAGTGTCGCCCTTATAGCTCCCGCACTTCTCGGTCTCGAACGCGGAAATAAAGCTCCCGGTAGGCGGTAGCCATAAGCGGGGCCTTCAAAAGAGCTCAGGTAACAGTGAACGGCATATATCTGCAGTANGGTCCCGGTAGGCGGTAGCCATAAGCGGGGCCTTCAGGTAACAGTGAACGGCATATATCTGCAGTACGCTCTCCTGTGGCGGGACGGCTATCTAGCGGTGTCTATGTGGTACGCAGCTATAAACTGCGTCTTTACGAGTGCATCATGGCGGCCTCGATGACGTAGGCGCCCTCTTTATCACCACATGCAAGGCACGGAGAGTTTGCGACACTTGCGGTATTTCTTCACGGAAATCACTAAACAGGAAGCTTGTGAACAGTGATGCTTGAGTGGGAGCTAATGCGTTCAGCAGATAGATAGACGTACAGATAGAGCATGCCACGGACTACTTTCCGAAGGATGAAAAACTTATGAGATCGCGTCTTTTCTGTGCGTATCCTCACCTGAACTCATGCGCCTAATTTTACCGTACTCAGTATCCTTACTTAGTAAGTAAGGACCAGTGGTACTACAAGAACATAACTTTTGGGAGGGCACGCACTTTCCACATATTTTCAGAAACCATAAAATGCTGTTACATGCTCGCCGCTTTGCATCGCTGTGTGTAGAGGACAAAGTAGTGATACGATAGCGGGCGGCAAGAACGGAGGAATTGTGGAAGGTCAGGCGAGCGATAATCCACGACACGAGTATCTTGTTACGAGAAGCGTGTCGCTGCGATAACCCGTTTCCGACTCACGCGCTAATTGAATTTCTACATTTATCTGAAGAATGTTCTGGACTTGATCGTCCTTGCTTCTCTCGGTGCGACTCGGGGTGCGGAGAATATTCCAGATCTTGGTCGCTGATACTATAAAAGCGCATCTGGCCTCCGAGCGGGGAGTTGAGAGTCGGGAGTTTGGGCAATTACGCGGCTGTAAACGACGAGTGAGAAGAGCAACGAGGGGGAGGGAAGTGACCAGCGGGAGGAAAATCTGCGACTGCGAGCATCGGTGCAGTGTAGAGTGCTACTGGCAGGTTGGACTATTGGACTGGATGCGTGAGTGCAAGACATTACAAATGATGGCAATAGACACACCGAACATGTGTTAATAATGAGTTTGAGTTAATTGACTATAATCAAGCAGATACACAGAGAAGGACTTTTTAATTAGAGTTGAGATAGACATGAAATGCTGCGTTCATTGAGAAATAAAAAGAGTAATAGTGTACATATATTAATGCTGTAAATAATAGCAGTGTGAACAAATTAAAATAAAATTTAGTTACTTCACGAACTTGGATACGCACCTCAGGTTTCCCGTAACAATACGTTTGGTATACCTATTTGCAATATTATACTGTGAGTTAAATTTTAATGTTATTTTTTATGATACACCAGGATATATTTATTCAAGCAGGACCATATCACAATCATTCGTTAGCCTCTAAACCAGTTTGTTAAAATTCTATTTTTTTTTTGTCCACGTGAAAAATAAGTTATAATTTGTATCAAACATTTCTAAACATTTTAACATTTTCAGAATTGCGTTTAACTACGAAATGTCACATGTCGCTGTTGTTGGCACGCTCAAAAACTATTTGGCGTATATGAATAGTAAATAACAGATTTGCAAATAAAAAATATTATTATTTGAAATTAAATTGTTTGTAATTAATGTTGTTTTTTTTTACTTGTGATTTTTCCGATACATAATTGTGGGTTTGAGCAGAAAAGGGGGGGGGGGGGCAAGGTCNCAAGACTTTCATAGTTTTCGACCATGACAGACGCTCCAGATGCGCAGTGCCATATTTCACGACAATGTTTAAATTTTTTAGTTTTAGGCCTGTGTCATCTTAGAAACCACTGAACTTGCTATTTGAACTGAAATTGAAATGCCGAGAGTTCGCGATGTGAGCATTGAATTAAAAAAAAACACATCCTAATTAGTTCACCATTTTGGAATAAAGCACTACCTGAAAATTAAACATGTTATGTTAATTTCGGGAACTACTCAACAGACCACCACCAAGTTTGGCATGTGTGTAACAGTAGATCACTACAAACCTATATGATTTCAGTAAGATGTGAGACCTGTCTTTGAAATCTTTCAGCTGGCGACTGTGATGTGAGACCTGTCTTTATGAAATATTTCAGCTGGCGACTGTACTACGGTTGATAGGAAGTCTGCATCAAAATTCACGTAAGTTCGGCATACTTCAGTCAGCATTCGGACGTAGAAGTGAGGAAATGCCTTCTTTTCCATTTTGTTATGCACGATTGCAGTGCAATCGTTTGCGACACGCAGCATGCCGCGAACGTTGAATGCCCACAGTCTTGCGAGGTGTGTGCGTTGGACGTCACAGCGATTCTGCGAACGTGTCCCCCCCACTGTTCGTCGCTCCAGCCAGTTTCTACTGCCGGGGCTGGTTCACGTAGGCGGATCTCTAAATTAGGCGAACGCCCCGAGTCACGGCGTATTTTCCCCGCCTGGCGCGAGCCGTCCCCAGCTCCACGCTCTTCCATTCATAAAGGCCCGTCCACTATCGACGTGGCTTCGCACAGCGTGACATAAGCGGCGTAGAAACTGAGTCAGTCCTCCACAACCGGCCTCCCTAGTTCTCATGCGACTATCATTCTAAGCTATTCTGCCAATTCTAATTTCAAAATAAAACTATAGAATACTTCGATGTAAATATTTTTTTCAGGGCAGAAATGAAAGTCCGTATTTTATTGCCAATTTATACATTTGGTTATCGAAACACAAATTTGGTCGTTGAAAAGTGTTAATGTTAGTAAAAATCGCTGTTACGATGTGTTTTATTCTTCTGTAAAACTGTGTTTTTGTCTATGGCGACAATGCTGTTGTATCTTTTCTGAACAGATGCCTGTATTAAAACCGTTTAGTCACCGCTTAAAATTCTGAGGAAACATAACACACGTGTGAAGCTTATTTTATGCTATTTTCCATGGTCGCGCCGTCGCAATGCTTTTCCACGGCCGGACGTGGCCTTGAGACGTTTGCAATTTTTTTTTTTTTTTACTATCGAGGGTCTTTACAGCAAATCAGAATACAGTGCATAAACACGAAATTATTGTTTCGCGTATGGAAATTTTGACTAGCTTACGTAAACTGTATTGAATCTCGAAGTTTTGAATTTTTTATTTCGACGAGTTATAGGGAACGCAAGCAAAAGTAAATCGTTCTATAGAAATGGATGATACGGAATTCTTGGATCTACTCTGCTATCTCCAAATTTCGAGTGTTTCACAAGAAAAAAATAATGTTGATAATAGGTAAAGACAGTACAGCTACAGATAGAGTCAATCTGCAATATTTTTCAAACGTCGATTTCAATAGTGTTCAACGAACCGTGAACAGTCTTTATTTTAGTAGTTAGTAATGTTTAGTTCGGAAGCCTCGATGCCAGCTTGTTCAGCGATGGTTGCTATTTAGTATTTTAGTAAATTTTGTTACGTAAGACAAACTAAATACTATTATACCGAAAACTTCATCAATTTAGTCCACTAATTCGAGCCACATAGGTTTTTTTTTTTTTTTTTTTTCTCTCCGTATAACTTAAAGGCCTTAGATCACCACGCCGGTTTTCAAACGCATTCAAACGCACGTGTTTTGTGTGGGCATTTGCATGTAGTCCATTCACGAATCCTTCCAACTTTTCTCAAGCCCTGCCAAAGTGTTACTTTCAGTATATTCCTCCGCCTCGTGCAAACAAAGCTTAACCAAGTCCAGAAAATTACACCAAAGGGATAACGCACCGCATTCGTGTGCACCCAGTCTAGCGATATTTTGCGTGAGAACTATTTCTTACTAGGCGCTACCAACACACCTATTTTCTCCCTGTTTTTATACATATTAAGTATAAACGTATAATTTACGGACAGAATATAAGTAAAAGTTCGATCTAGCAAAAAATAAGGTACTTATGTTAAAACAAGTATAAAACGCTTATGATAAGCGGCATATTTAGGAAATAACCAATCACGCCGTACATGGTGTGATTTTTCAAAGGTTCGATTCAAAAAGTGTGAGAACACACTGTCGAAAACCGCAGTTGAAGTACTGGAACTCGTGTTACGGTCGTGTGGTCGTGTCATGTGCGTCAACAGACGTGCTTGCTAGTTGCTTGGCGGTTGGTGACGTCATCGCTCGTGCGGGCGAAGGCGGGAGATTTCGCGCGC
>NQII01003162.1:136393-154438 GCA_002778355.1 Clitarchus hookeri | reverse complement strand
TATATATATATATATATATATAAGTTATATATATATATATATATATAAGTTATATATATATATAACAAAATTTAATTTCTCTGACTTTTCAAAGTTTTTCAAGCAAAATTAAAATTTTCTAATATTGTTATGCATTGCTTTTAAAAAATACAAAAAAAAAAAACACGGGTTTATAAAATGTAATTAAAATTAAGCATCCGGAACTTACTGTCCCAAAAAGTAGTCTACAGCACGACGAGTACAATATTTTGCTAGAAGGTAATTTCTCTCACAGCTTAATTATATTTTGGTACGCAATAGTTTCTCAACTAATTTATTGGGCTGCTCATGAAAATGTTTTGGCTGTAGAGAAAGTGTGTTACCTTAAAGCACATTCCAGGTTTACATTTACAGGAGCACTCGCCAGTTTCCTTGACTTTTGCAGTTTTTACCTGAACATTTACAAATTCCCCAACTTTTCCAGGGGTTTTTTTTTTTTTCCTCCTGATCTGTAGCAACTTTAATGTGGAATATTTCTATGTAAATATTTCATTCAGGACAGAAATGAATGTCGATATTTTGCTGTCAGTTTGTAAATTTGGTTATTGAAACACAAATGTGGTCGTTGGAAAAGTGTCAAACTCAGCAAAAAATCGCATTGCGATATGTAAGCTATTCCTCTGTAAAACGGTGTTTTTTTTTAAAACAATGGCGATAATGCTGTATATTTTCTGAACAATTGGTGTATTGAAATCCTACTATTGTGACCGCTGAAAACCGCGAGGAAACAGAACAGACGCGAAGCTTGTTTTTACTATTTTCCATCGCTGTTGCAAAGCTTCCTTATGGGACGTGACATGGAGGCGTTGTTTACTAGCGAGGCCCGTTAACGTATCTTGGACGGCAGCTATTCTGGCCGCCAACACTCAATTGCGGGTTAGATCGGCGTTGTCTGCGCGGGAAATAATTGAGATCTACTTTTCTTCTCACCGCGCATCCATCCGGAATATGCAAGATCAACATTGCCACCCAAGTTACAATTTTAGAAACGGAATCATTGCCTGTTCACGGTCGTTTGAGCACTTGTGAAATTAACCTTTGAAAAAAATGTCGCTGCCACTACCTGCGTGTATTTTGACTGGCACGCTAACTGCCATGCGTCCAGTAAAGTTGGTAACGTCGGATGGAAAGTAGTTCCATATCTTATTGTTGAATTAAAAGTATTGGGTACACATTTATAAATGCTGAAGCGATTTATTTTTCTTTGTTTTTTAATGCTTATAAGTGTAAAAATTATGAAACTTTAAAATATTTACTTTTCTAATAATTTTACAGTTTCATTTGACCGACGCACGAATCAAGTGGTCAGGCCCATTGCAATGTAAATGTTGCATGTGGTGTAAGGATACAAAACGTGCATGCAAGTAGATCTTAAGCAAGGCTTTCAAAAGTGTTGAGTTTAGCGTAAACAGCCTATAACAATGTGGAAATTGGTGTTTTACGTGTATAAAAAAAACACTTGACTTCAGTGGCCATAAATTTACATGATACACAACACACTCAGTGCAACGTGATATCTTGGAACTATTTTTAATAATTCGCTGCCAACATAACTGGGAACATGCGTGCAAGTGTGTACTGTAACACATAGTGTATGCAGTTATGAGCAGTAATATTTTTTTTCAAAGGTTGTTGTCTAGAGTGCTGAGGTTACCGTGAACAGCCTTCACAGTATTAGGCTAACGCATATGCAGACCTTTGTAGTCTGTTCATGGTAAACTGAACACTTTTGAAAGTCCTGCTTAAGATCTACTTGTATGCACGTTGTGTATTCTTCCGCCTTATTACTTTATTCATGCGTCGGTCAAGTGAAACTGTGAAATTATTAGAAAAGCGAATATTTTTCAAATGTGCTCATTTCTACACTACTTGGTACAAAAAAAAACAGAAAGCGAAGGAAATAATGTATGGTATTACAAATGGTTACCTAACACTTTTTATTCGACGTTAAGATATGGAACTACTTTCCCTCCATCGTTACCAACTTTACTGGGCGCATGTCACTCGGTGCGCCCGTTTAAATATACGCAGGAGCAGTGACTTTTTATAAGGCCGATTTCAAAAGTGCTCACTTTACCGTGAACAGCCTTTATACTTAATTTGATTCGTATGAAAGTTATAAGGTGACGGGTACACAACACACTTATGCGTGAAAATGTAATTAAGTTACGGAACTATGAGGCGCGGAGCCGCGGACGCGACTCAAGTGTCAGGCAGGACGCAGGAGGCAGTTCGACGAGGCATGTTTCTAAACTGGTGGCCAGGCATCAGAGCCGCGACCTTGAACCTCCACTCGCGTCACGTCTTACGTAATACTACCCGCCCTCCACCTCTCGAGGTGGCCTATGTATCACTCCGCCCGCCGTTCGCGCGCTTCGTGGGGTGTTGGCTGCTTTGTCGGCGTCGCCATGAGTCACCTTCCGTCAAGGCCATGCTCTCTTCGGCCTGGCTTCACAGCAATTCAAATAATAATATTATAAGTACAAATACGCATACAAAGGCTGATCACGATAAAGTGAGCACTTTTGAAATCAATCTTTGAAAAATGTCACTGCCCCTACCTGCGTATATTTTAACGGGCAGACTGACTTGTATGTGCCAATTAAAGGTGGCAACGGTGGTGGGAAAGTAGTTCCATTTGTTAACATTGAATTAAAAGTTATAGGTAAAGCATTCGTGAATTTTAAAATAATTTCTTTTTCTTACTGTTTTTAATACATATAAGTGTAAAAATTAGCACATTTTTAAAATAATTACTTTTTTTTTTTTTTAACACTTTCACAGTTTTACTTAACCGACGCATAAATAGAGTGATCAGGCCCACGGCAATGTTAATTTTACATATGGTGGAAGAATACACTCTGTGAATACAAGTAGATCTTAAACAGGGCTTTTAAAAGTGCTCGGTTAACCATGAACAGCCTATACTCTTGCGTTTTTGGCACAGGCCCGATTTTGACATTAACAGCCCCACGTATAGAGTTCAGATCTACCAACCTTCTCTCCCATTGCTATAGTCTATTCGGGTGTCTTCAAACTTTTTGAATCAAACCTTTGAAAAATCACCCCTTGTATGACGTGTCTCGTTGTCATATATCACAAGTGCTTAATACTTCTGTTCACATGAAAATACCTTATTTTTACTTATAACCATGTTTTATCTATAAATTATAATTTTTAATTCTCGAGAAGAACAACGGGGAGAAAGTAGGTGTGTTGGTAATGCCTAGTCATAAATAGTTCTCATACAAAATATGGCATTGAACTGAGCACGCACGAATGCGGTGCGTTGTCCCTTTGATATAATTTTCTAGACTTAGTTAAACATTGTTTCCACGAGGAGAAGGAATAACCTAGAAGAAGAAATTTAGCAGGGCAGTGATCGTAACTAAGTTTACAAAATTATACCACAGGGACAACGAACCGTATCTGTGCGCACTCACTCCAATAATAATTTGCATTGGAACTATGTATTACCAAGCGTCACCAACACGCCCATTTCCTAGCTGTTTTTATTCATATTAATTGCAAACGACAACTTACAGTTTATAGATAAAATATAAGTTAAAGTTTAATTTAACCAAAAACAAGTTACTTTTACGGTAACACAAGTATAGAACGCTTGTAATACATTACACATTCAGGACTCAACCAAGCACGTCATACATGGGCTGATTTTTCCCTAGGTTAGATTAAAAAAGTGAGAAGGAACCGCGAATAGACTATACCCACTCCCTGATTGGCTGCGCGAAGCTCTAGGTTCGGGAGGGGCTGCGGTGGCTGAGCGGTTAAGACTGCTCGCCTCCCGCCTAGGCGAACCGAGCTCAATCCCCGGCGGGGTCACTCCCGGATTTTTGCAAGTGGGAGTCGTGCCGGACAATGCCGCTGGTCAGCGGGTTTTTTTTTTTTGGGATCTCCCGTTTCCCCCGCCTTTCCATTCCAGCGCTGCTCCATTCTCACCTAATTTCACCCTCGTTGGCTCTCAAGACCTCGTTGTTAAGAGCCGCCCAAATCTCTCAACTCAACTCAACTCTAGGTTGGGGCCTAATATCTGACTTCCGTATGCTGGGAGAGATTCCCTATTGGCTGGGTTACCGACTGGCGAGTGCGTTACCGGACCTTGATTGGCGAACGACTTCCTGGCATGTTGCTGGCTAGTGACGCAATGTTGCTGGCTGGTGACGCAATGTTGCTGGCGAGTGACACAATGTTGCTGGCTGGTGACGCAATGTTGCTGGCTGGTGACGCAATGTTGCTGGCGAGTGACGCAATGTTGCTGGCTGGTGACGCAATGTTGCTGGCTGGTGACGCAATGTTGCTGGCTGGTGACGCAATGTTGCTGGCTGGTGACGCAATGTTGCTGGCGTGCGGCTGGAGTTCGTGGGATAAGCGGCTGTTCCACTTCTGTATTTGTGTTTACTCTGTGCCATTGGCCCGGGTAGTGAGGAACGGGGAAGGGAACGGCCACTGCCTTTAGTGAGAAACCATTTATTTATCATTTTTTTATTTATTTGTTTTTTTTTCCTGTAGGCACAGCCAAGGCAATATTATTTGCCTTATATGCCACTGAACGCACTGTACATATAAGTTATACATTTTTTTCAAAACTTACACAATAAAACGGAAAGGAAAATTACACGAATAAATGTAATCAATTGTCCCGATCAACTAATGCTATTATTGAATGGACCTCCAGATAATGATGCAACCATACGTATGTAACCAAATTTAAGGGATTAATTAATCAACGCGGCAAGAGTGTACAGTATTAAGACAGGATAGGTAATATTAATAAATAAAGATAACAAGAGAATGCCACCCTAAAGGCAGACTAATGAAAATAATTGCAGTGAATTATTTTACTAACAAATTCTTAGCTCGAGGTTTTAAGAAAACCATGGAAAACCGATATCAGGATTGTCGGACCTGGAATTGAAACCCCGGTCCTCCTGAATACAAGACTTTTACGACACAACTTAAAAATTAATTTTGAAAATTGTTTCTTATGTCGGTGTTTTAATTTTGTTAATGATTCTAGGTATTTATATGAATAGTAGCCTACTCATTATACCCAGAAGTTAATTATACTTATAAATGTTTAATTTTTTACAGAACGTTGAACAGTATTTTGTTTGATCTGTTGACTTGATAATGAATACACTTTTTTTCAATATTACTTTCTTTAGCTAATCGTGTAACAATTTCACAATTTTCTTAGAGTTTTAAGAAAACGATGTTACTTCTACAAGACATTTCATTATGATAAGATTAACGTATGAGAAATTAATTGATCAGTGTGGGTGTCCATAGTTTCGGTATCAGAATGGCATTTTGATAATTATATCTGGTCCGGTTTAATTAAGTACTCTTTTCAATAGGTTTTATCATGTCACTTAAGTTTCATTTTCTTCTTCTTGGAAGTAATATTCAGCTTTATATTCAATACCAACTCGTTCAGTACTGCGACAGGATGCATAACAGAGCAGCAAAGCCCAGCTTTCGCACATACACAGCCCATAGCACAACTTAACTTTACAGTGGCACGAAACTGAAATGAGTTCCACGATCTCCGCTGTAGCAGGTGCGTATGTAACTTGAATGGAAGAAGAGGATTTGTTCCTGTTCCTCGACGCCAAGGCAGTGGGTCCAAGTTACCGCGCCGCAACTGTACCTGATGAAGCATGTGCCGCCGGCAGCATCTGAAACAGAAGACAGCTCTGACAGAAGCACAGCATGGTTGTCACGGATGACAAGTGTATTGAGTCAATGAATGTGTATTTTCTCGTGTCACGTGTACCTGCTGGACTATTATCGAATGCTCAAATGAAACGTTCGTCAGCCCTTACGCCATTTGAGTAGATAAAGAAGGATTATTTATATAAGAAAACAAAACAAAGTTCAGTGGGTTAACGAATGCACAATCTAAAAGTAAGTAGCCTTAGTCAAGAACGAACCAAACCCTGAGTGATCACTTCGTGTAGGGCTTGAGGTCTCGTCGACAGAGAGGTCATTAGCAGCGGAGCATGTTGTTCAGAGAAGCAGGAGTGGGGAAGGGANGGGGGGGGGGGGTCCCAGGAGTGATTTCGGAAAACGATTGGAAGACAGAAATCAGGATGGCCGGACCGGGACTCTAGCCCGTGTTCTCCCGAATACGAGTTCATTGGTTTGCCACTGCACCACCTCGCTCGGTAATTGGTTCAAATTTGGACAGATTGGAGAGACCTGTGTAAATACAGAGCATTTACGTAATCAAAGGAAAAGCATGGCGTCCGTGAGTTTGTTAATTATTTGGTAGTCAGCCAAACTTCGCTCTGTCCGAACCCGCCCCAATGGAATACTCGGAGGAAGATGCGCAGATCAAGGAGACCCAGAAGAGTAGCCTCCACGCTGAACGGGTTTAACTTCAATTAACCTCCCGTGAGGCCACATGAAGGGTCTTGTTCACGATACGCCCATCGAGTCTGACGAACTTAAATTTCCACCAATGCCCACTCAGATACGAGCCTGCCAGTTTAACCGTTCAAATGCGTCGTCTTCTGCGAATAGGCTCAATGTAACGCCATTCTCATTGGTTCTATTGCCAGAGCATTAATTTGTTTTATTAAAGTGTGATTCGGCTGAGTAAGCTGTTCCGAGATGACGACAGAGGTGCACTGCGGAATGGCAGACAAGTGTTTTTCTCATTCCATGGGCTGAATGAATTCTATCTGCGGCGATAACACTCTCGATCCAGGTAGGTTTCGGAAGGCATCCATGAGCAATGATTCGGTAAGCTAGGTGACCGACATTCTTTATTATACTGAACCCCCATCGCAGTCACACTCACTTTAAGACAAAATGTCCAACATAAGAACTGTACATAACTGTTACATGCAGCCACTCTGCGTCCTTTCCCTAGCCTACGCCCTCGGACGTGCGAAGTGCAGTGCTCCAAGGGCATCACTGGTAACCGGAGAATCGCGCGCGTTTACAAAAGGGCCACCGCGTAGCGCGATAAGGCTATCGAGACTCTTGCTACTCCCGTCCTTAGAAGAGATCGAGTGGGATAGTCTCTGCACGAATTTTCTGGTAACCACCCCACCTCCCCCTCAGCGCGTCTCGCGGGGCCAAGAACCTTCTCGGCCAGGCAAACTGCACAGAGTTTTTGGAGTCGTGGACGGCCATTAGCGTCAGGTGAGTGATACCATCGGAGCGACACAGCGACCAGCGAGTGTAGTCTGTGAGCACCGGGAGTAAAAGACGCGCCGGCTGGACTGTGGGCTAGTAGGGCTTGATGCGCGAGTAGCAGCTGACGTTAATGTATGGCAAATAGACATGTTGATAGTATGTGTGTAAATAACAAGCGAGGATCAAGTAACTGTAGCTAGCATAAAGACAGCGATGAGAACATTAATTATAATAGAGATTGGCATTAAATATTGCGTTCACTTATATGTGTAATAAGAGTTAACATTAGAGATTGGTAGTTGATGTAAATAAAGTTTATATTTATTTAAACATTTATCCCTCACAAACTCAGATACGCCCCTAGCGACCTGTAACAACACAAACACTTGAACTCTGGTTCTGGCCATTCTGGAGATGGAATATTATTACTCCGAGTAGAAAGGCTGTCACCAAAATGGATAAACCACTGCTTCTTAAACTGTGATTTCAAGGACCTCTTTGGTATGACGTAAATTTTGCCGGACCCCTAACAATTTCTTTAACATTTAGCTAATAAAATAATTTCTTGTATACAACCTTCTTTTTTTTTTTTTTTTTTTTTTTTCACTATACAAATTGTTACAATTCCAAGTCTAGTTTACAACAAAATTTTCAAAAACCAGTTTAACTAACAACGGAAAAGTCACACAGTTACAGCATAATTACATTTTTATGAAAAGGAAAATTAATTAGTTTCACTTGGAACCCCTCCATGGCTATAAGCTGAAGGGCCGCCGGATCCTCAGAAGCACAGTTATTGCTGGGGTAAACTATCTCAAGTTCCTTTTGGATCCCGGTACTATGCGTAAATTATAAAGAGGAATATGTGTGAACTGAAGGTACTGAATTAAAACACGCATGAAATCCCAGCAGTAGTGATGACGCCTATCTCAGGTTGACGCCATGCACCGCCCGTCTTTCCACGGCCGTCACCTCCTTTCTGCCCCCAGTTGACATCATCCTCTCAGCCGACGACGGTCGGGCACCTTTGTCTTCATGGCCTCGTTTACTTCGTGGGCGACCTCGCTTCTTTGTCCCGGATGGTCAATGAATAAACAATCATACTTACTCACCACGCTAAAAACCTTTGGGACAGCCATACGATACGCTCTCGTGCTAAAACTTCATATCGCTTAACTATTAACTCGCACAATACTGAAGTCTATGCAAATTATTTCACCGGCACTTTTGCTGTTGTGTTGAAAGCACCAATGGCCCTTCGTGATTATTTTTAACATTCGTGTACTCCTGTTTTATGTAAACTTTCGTCTTCTACCGTTGTTCCAAAACGTTTAATTTTTGCCGTCTTCTTTATTACGCTTCCCGTTTCCCTAGTCAATATTTCATTGGTATTCCCTAAACCCCAATACACTGTTTTATCGAATTCCAATATTAGCCTCCATTTCTCATACTCCTCTTTATACTACCGTAAGCGGCGATCACTTTGTAACAGGGTGGGTGACATTGTAACACTAATGTTTTTCACTATTATTAAAATTTTCTTTAATTTCGTATAGGTTGTTTTAAATGCTCAGTTGTTAAATTGGCACCACTGAATATCTGAAACATCCAACTTATATATTGGGGTATTTAAAAATGATTTCATGTGTCACAAAGTCACCCCACTTTGTCACAAAGTCACCCCCGCTTACGGTAATCATTCCGTTTGTGTTATGTACAAACTGATCTCCAGCTAATTGTAGTGTGTGTGTGTATATATATATATATATATGTAGCTGTAGTGCCATCTACTGGCGTACACGTACCTTTATAATTATGTAGGAACTATAAAATATAATTATACTATATTTAACTCGGAGGCGCGAATTTAAAGGGCGTGGGGACACAGGACGCACGTTCCCCGCCCTTGAAATATTTTAGTAGGCAATTATGGAAGTGAAGGATTATTACCGATGGCTTCAGAATAAAACGAAAAATAATAACTATACAGTGAAAATAACTCTAAAATAACCTGTCATGCTTATCAAGAGTAGATTTTTTTTCACTTATTTGTTTTTATTGAAAAAAAAACTTTATGTAAATGAGCTAGGGATTTTGGATGTTGCTCTAAGGTCAGTTCTATACCATTTAGAAATTTTAATTTTACTTAAGTTAAGTAACAGTATCTTATATAGTACACATGTTGTTAGCGTAATCGATTTTTGGTAATACAAAACATACTAAGTAAAATTGAATTGCTTTTGCGAAAACATAAATGTATGGCACTGTAATTGCGTTATTTCATTTACACCATAAATACGCGCGCGCGCGCACACACACACACGCACGCAGACACACGCGCACACACACACGCACGCGCCTACACACACGCACACACACACACGACGTTACGCCAGGTATAGTTTGAATTTGACCGTAAAAGTTCGGCTGCAGATTCATCACGACGGATGAAGGTGAAACATTTATATGACGAGTGGTCTAGATTCCCGAGGTCGATATATACGATAGAGGTTACAAGTGAATCGCCATTTCATTCCAAACATTTGATTAATTAGTTAAGCTGGAACTTTCGGTATACACACGGATGTGTAACTGGCCAAAGATACTGAAACACAGCGAAACCTATCGCCTAACTTGGTAGGAAGTATTGGAGTTGTCTGCCTTTATTTCGCACTGATTGTTGGCGACGCTGGAGTCGTGAGACTACCGCCGCGCCGCTCCCGGCTAGCTGCTGATCGAACTGCGTCGCAGAGTTCCTAAGACATAGGCGTGTTCCCACGAAACCTATCGCCTAACTTGGTAGGAAGTATTGAAGTTGTCTGCCTTTATTTCGCACTGATTGTTGGCGACGCTGGAGTCGTGAGACTACCGCCGCGCCGCTCCCGGCTAGCTGCTGATCGAACTGCGTCGCAGAGTTCCTAAGACATAGGCGTGTTCCCACCAAACTGTTACACTTGCGTCCAAAGTGCTGTTACGCGTAAAGAACACACACTTCGGACGACGGCTGTTCAGTGCGTGCTTTCAAGATTTCATGCACCCTAGATATACCATTTCAGAGCACTTCAGCATACTTAAAAATTGTTTTCGAAGTGCTATTATCTCAAAATATACGCGTCAGATTAAAAAGTACTCAAGGGCACTGCATTGAACCTTGCTGCGAACTTCACACCAATGGACCATCGCTGAAAGTCCCATAGGTACACGCAGCAAGACGAGAACACTGCACTCCAGTTCATAACCCTGCGCTTAGTGGCGATGTTACACTTGATGCGCGTAACAGTGTAGCCTTTATCGCTCCCGCGCTTCTCGGCCTCAAACGTGGAAAATATCTTCAGATAAGCAGGCTCCTTTAAGGGGTTAATTTCCCTTCCATCTTGAATTAAGTTTTGTTTCATCGTAGCTTACCTTACGGATCAAAATATTTGGAAACCGGGGTTGCCAAGCCATAGGGCATATCTTACCAAATATTTTTAAGTTCACAATATTTTGTGAATTTTTCGCATCTGTGACTGTGATAAATATTCAGTCCTTATTTATTCTTTTACCGTCTGAAATGAGAAAATGCAGACTAAAATCCCTCAAGTTTGAGTTCAGGAATTTTGAAAAGTAGTTTTGTGTGTAATAATGATGTTTGGATTTTAATATAAAATAAAAACGGTAGGTTATAAAGATACATGAACAGACACAAGATGGCAACGATACCTCGCCTGAAGACGCTTCCGGCCGTAAGGAAGCTTGGCGACGGCGACGGAAAATTACGTAAACAATCTTCGCGCGTATTCTGTTTCCTCAGAATTCCAAGCGGTGAGTATAGGGTTTCAATACAGCAATATGCTCAGAAAATATACAGCATTGTCGATGTAGTTTAAAACACTGTTTTACACAAGAATATATATCGTAAACAAGAGAGCTACTTACAGCAATTATTACTGACTTCGACACTTGTCAACGACCACACTTATGTTTTAATAACCAAATTTATGAATTGGCGACAAAATATCGACTTTCATTTCTGTCCTGAAATTACATTGAAGTATTCCGTAGTTTTTTTAAATTACAATATACATAACTGCCTACAATGAGGTCCGTACGACCCATGACAATTAGGGAAGCTCCTTAAGTACATGGGCCCGAGATAACATTTCCGCGTTGTAGGCCCAGCGATACGGGTGACAATAGCGCATGCGCCCAGCGCCCCATCGCCCCTACGCGCAAGGCGCTGAACCGGCGCACGCTGTGCTTCTGTCATTGCGCTTTCCCGTGCACAGTGGATCTACGTCTGTGGGACTTTATCACACGCGATGAAATCCCACAGATTTAACTATCACTGTACCGTTTTACTTTTCTCCCAACTCTATAAAAATATAATTTCTTAACATTTTCACAATTTTTCTCTCTTGGAATACACGTCATATGATATAGAACGAAAATGCACGGGCTTAGATAATTATTATTTATATTTTCTTGGCAAAGAATTGTATACCCAGGTTGTTAATTTACTGGGATAAACGTAAACAACGAACGAACAGAAGAAATGCCCGCACTACCAACTTCTAGGCAACTTCTTATTACGAAGAGCAGATGCAGCTGGACCAGAGACAGTAGCGTGGTTGGTCGGCGGCGAGAGACGGGTCTCGAGGACGACGTGCCCTTGACCTTTCGACCCGGGCGGCGGCGGCGGTGCAAGGTCCAGCAGTGACCGCCGCCGATGACGTCACGGCGGGGTGCACGCCGTCCTTGGCGCGCTGCTCCAGCCGCCACACTCGCCCCCTCGGCGTATGCCCCCTCCACCCTACGGAGCAAGTAGAGAGGCCACACTGACGCATTTGTGTGGCGTCCAGCTCTTATTTTGAGCTACAAAATGCAAACAGGTCACGTAACACTTGTCAAAGCACATCAGCATGAGGAGAAGCTATGAATTCAGGTATTGACTACCCCGATGAGTCAATTTTGGCCGGGGGGGGGGGGCAGTGGAGTGGAGAGATTTGGGTGGCTCTTAACATCGAGGTCTGGAGAGCCGATGAGGGTGAAATGAGGCGAGTATGGAGCAGCGCCGGAATGCAAGGGCGGGGGAAACGGGAGATCAGAGAGAAAACCCGCCGATCAGCGACAACGTCTTACACGATTCCCACACGCGGAAATCCGGGATCGACACCGCCGGGAATCGAACCCGGTTCACCTTGGTGGGAGGCGAGTAGTCTGACCACTGCACCACCGCGGTCCGTACAATATAAAAAAAACTCATCTTTGTCAGGGTAAACGTTGTCTAGGTAACGACTTTTGTTTTAAGTTTTTTTTCCTACTGTTAATCCAGTTGGAAACTGGTATACATTATTTTGGGGGTTGTCCTTCAGTACCTTCTACAATCAGGCATTGAAGACTGGCGACTGCACATTTTCTCAAACACATTTGTATTTTCAACGTCTTACTAACAAACCACATCGATAATCAACGCTCTCGTCTCGGTAAACGCAAGGCAAGTCATAAAGCATCAAGTGGAACGGGGCAGCAACTATGCAACTATCGGGTGAAGTCACAAAATTGTCAGTGTGTAATTTGCTATACATTATAAGANGAACGGGGCAGCAACTATGCAACTATCGGGTGAAGTCACAAAATTGTCAGTGTGTAATTTGCTATACATTATAAGATAACTTTTTATTTCTAACCACCCAGTAGTAATAAACTGAGTAAAGGTATCTTGGTTGTTCCTAAGTTTATAACTTTTAAACATGAATAAATTATCACTGTATTTTTTNGAACGGGGCAGCAACTATGCAACTATCGGGTGAAGTCACAAAATTGTCAGTGTGTAATTTGCTATACATTATAAGAGAACTTTTTATTTCTAACCACCCAGTAGTAATAAACTGAGTCAAGGTATCTTGGTTGTTCCTAAGTTTATAACTTTTAAACATGAATAAATTATCACTGTATTTTTTATATTGGCAACACGGCTGTGACCTGAGGAAGTGGTGGTTCGAGAGGGCCTACAGAGTGCCGCCCCTGATTCATCCAACCCTTACATCGCGTGCTTTTCCGGACCGCCACACACACCTGAAAGACAGGAAAACTCGAGCGTAAGGGGGGCCCGCGGTTTACGTAAAGGCTAGAGCGCCCGCCTTCCACCAAGGCGAACCGGGTTCGATTCCCGCACGTGGGAATCGTGCCGGACATGCCGCTGGTCGGCGGGTTTTCTCGGGATCTCCCGTTCCCCCCGCCTTTGCATTCCGGCGTTGCTATGCTCTATGCTCACCTCGCTCTCAAGACCTCGACGTTAAGAGCGCCCTTGCCAAACCTCTCCACTCAGTGTAACTTAGTGTAACTCAGTGTAACTTAGTGTAACTTAGTGCAAGGCTCGGCTCACGATGAAAAACGCGTAAGGGATAAACGTTTACGTATTAGAGCGAAGAATGTATTTTTACGAGACGGTCCAGGTCATCGTGTACGTGTCGTGTAGGGACGTCCTCGACATATTGATAAGTACGAAATGGCGTTAACTTATTTCGTGTCGTATACTTACAGCGATAAAAAAAGGAAATGTTTGGTAATAAAAAAAAATGTTTTTATAGCTGCAATTAGTTTAGGCCTTCAGACCATTGAATTGCAGGATAAAAGAACAGTAAGACTTAATTTATCGCATTTATGTATGAGTTTACTTGTAGTGCATCGGAGTGAAGCTCCCCACCAGTCTCCCGGTTGGCGCGTTGTAGTGTCGTGATGTCTGTAGAACATGTTGTGGTGTTTGCAAGGGGCCATAGGTAACCTCGTGGGCAGTATGTCGGCGAGTCCCTACAACCCGAGTCTCTGCTCATTGTCAACCCCGCAATGAGCGTTGGCCGCACGGCTCTGCTAGCTAGGGTCCGGCCTCGCACTTATTCGCCGGTCATTTCGTTTTGTGGTGTCTGTGAAGAAAAGTTGCGTGTGATTAGTAGACTTTACTGGCGTCATATGCACCAGGACTGTCGTTGAGTTGAGAGATTTGGGCGGCTCTTGACACGAGTCTCGAGAGCCAGTGAGGTGAGAATGGAGCAACGCCGGAATGCAAGGGCGGGGGAAACGGGAGATTCCTGGGAAAACCCCCGTCGACCAGCGGTATCGTCCAGCACGATTCCAGCTTGCGAAAATCCGGGCGTGACCCGGCCGGGGATTGAACCCAGTTCGCCTTTGTGGGAGGCGAACAGTCTTACCGCTCAGCCACCGTGGCCCCACCAGGACTGTTGCCAGCCCTGATCAAAGCTAAGGCTACCAGTAGACGTGCCTATTGTAGAGAGCTGACGAGAAGACAACCCTGTGAGGAGGGGTGGTTGTTGGGCCGCAGAGCTGGACCCACGCTAANCCCCCCAACTAACAGTACAGCTACACTACTACCCACTTCACAAACAGTAGGTCCTCAGTCGGCCTCGTAAACTAAAAGACAATTCTCCTCCAGTCTATAACTAAACCTGCTTTCTTCGCAATACCGAATTAAAAGGGACAAAACTAGGCTGCAGCCTCACTGATACCTTCTCCCACGATCTCTGTACAGGCAGAGTCGGAGGGAGGTTAAATGTTAATAGGAATCAGGGCTTGCTGGGGAGACCTGGCTTGCCCTTACATCAAAGCGAGTTCGGCTCAGGAGGACAATTTTATGGGTCGGTGGGGGGATGGGGTTAGCCTCTTTTCCACCGCGTTTCAAATGCAAGACAACTGGCTGGACAAGGGCTCTCCCCAGGGCTTGCACCACCCCCGCGCTGAGGAGCTGGCTCCAGTGTTGCCAAGCGGCGGCCTCGTGAACTGGGTTGTGTAGTGTTGTTGCGCTGTCAGTGGTACAAGCCGCCAACGTCACGGGAGTGTCTTGACAAGTCGTTTAAGAATATTGCACATGGGGCCGGTGCGGAAGAAAGGTAAAACAATTCACGGTGAGGCACGAAACATTATCGGACATGTAATACAAGAATATGATGAAAAGGCGCGTGATAGACGAGTGTAACATCCATTAAACCAAGCCAACCTGCGTGCATCTAAGTACGCAGGTATTTCTGTTAGTACAGTTATTAGGGTTCCCAAAGCAAGTACTATTCTATAATAGTCGATACGTCGCTGTCAACACCAGGTAAACATCGCTCGCGTCCAGAAGAAAGGAACTTTAAATTTGATGATTTTGATGGGAGGGTAATAAGGGATCGAAGTGAACACTTTTATGTAGTACAGAAGCGAGTACCTACATAACCCAAACTGCTAAGTGCCATTAAAGACAGTGCTAGTGCACGCGTTCAGGCGAATTTTGAAAGAAATGGGATTTAAGTGGAAAAGGGCTGGCAACAAAAGAAAGAATGAGCCCCCAAATATTGTTCACTGGTGCTGTGAATGTTTAAAATCAATGCGACGTTACAGATACGAGAAGCAGCCAATTGTTTACGCTAATGAGTTGTAGGTGGACAGTAATTTAACATTCAACAAATGTTGGCTAATTAAAGAACAGCTTGGTGTTTTGACCAAGATGAGTTCGTCAAATCGCGTAATTATTGTGCACGCGGGAACTCTAGATGGATTTCTGGACAGCACTTTACTAATATTTAAGGCTGGAAAGTCATCTGGAGACTATCATGGTCAGATGAATGCAGACGATTTTAAAAAGTGGACTAGTGAAATGTTATTACCTAATCTCCCCGAAAAAAAGTGTTGTTGTTTTAGACAATGCTTCGTATCACCGCGTGCAAAGTAACAGAACCCCAACAAAGTATTCTGTCAAAAAGGAAATTATACATTGGTTGGAATATAACAATGTAGAATTCCGCGAAAACATGAGGAAGTCTGAACTCTTCAGTCTAATTCAAATTCAAAAGGCAGTGAAAAAAATATACCGAATATATGAGGTTTTGAAATTGCATGGTCATGGCGTAATTAGGTTACTTCCTTATATGCGCGAACTCAACGCCATCGAACGCCCGTGGGCAAAGGCCAAGAGACTTGTACGCGGTAAGCAATGTCACAGGAAACTTCAGTCTAGCAAATCTTGAAGATGTAACGAGAAGAGCGATTTCCTTTGTCACCTAGCAAGACTGGGAAGGGGGTTGTTTACGTGTTCAAAAATAGAGGAAGGCTACCGGGAGAAGGATGGAAGATGCTATCGACAGCTTTATTATATGTGGACGGTGGCAGTGATTGAAGTGACGAAGATATTTCCTCATCTGATTCAGAGCTCGCCAATCCCTTGTTAGACACGGACTATCCTATGCATAGTTGAAGACAATTTGTGCGCGTGTTATTTTAGTTTTCATTATTTGCTAACACGTTGACACCACATACATAATTTATTAGGATTGGATCAAATTACAAAGATATGAAACCGTACACATCCCTTCTTACTGGTTTTCGTCACAGGGAAACTCGCGTCTCAAAGTGCCTTTTGTATTTACATAAACACATATTTGCGTGTTTTTGTTTACTGATTTGCATGTGTTTGCAGAGATTACTTATTTACATTATTTTATTGCTTTTAGATTTTTTTATACTAATAATTTGGTTATTCAGATATGTTTTGCAAAACTATAGCAATAAAGTGCGTGCGAATGAGGCCTTGCCTATTAGATAACATTTACTCCTAAGGCAATATTTTCAGTGCGTCAGTATCTAGCCGCCTTCGTTACTTTAACAATAATTGATTATAAGCCTTAAGTAGCAAATGTCGTTGACATACTACCAGCCAAGTGTTGCAGTGATAAGGTGTTTATGTATAACCAAGGAACACTTGTTTATGTATACATTCACTTTAATCAATGTCGATTCGTCAATTTATTTCAAGGAGTTGCTGCATTCAATTTTCGGTAATCTGTAAGTGGTTATTATATATCTGTTTATTTATTTTATTGAGTTGAGATTGAATCTCTTGTTTTCCTCTCGGCTACTTTGTAGGTTCTTCACATTTATATTTATGATTGGTAATGCGCATTATGATACACATTATTGTGCTATTGTAGATCCACATTGTTGTGCTATTGTAATTTCTATTTCTTTAAACATTCCCTTGTCTCTAGTCCTCTTCAAGATTTGTACATAATTGGAAATCACAGATCATTTTCCTAGTTTAATCTATTTGCGCTATGATTTTCTGTTTCGCCTCTTGTTAATTTAAGTATTTAAGTATATTTCTTTCTTGGTCATTATGTTTACATACGTGAACATTATGTTATACCTGGTTACGTGTAAGAGAAGGCCGTGTCTTTGTGTAGTTCAAATACTCTCCGGTCGCACTCTTGTGTTGGTCGGGCAGCACCAATATTGCTGATTGTTAAACTGTGAGTTGGAACGCGGCCGATGTGAAGAATGCGGAGGTGTGGAGAGCGGTGACTGCGGGGTCCCTGTCTGTCGTCTTGGACATGAGACACGCGTGCCTGACACGTGACCTCCTGCGGCGAGGCGAGCGCACAGTAGCGGCTGACTCACAGCAGGGTGGCGCTGTGTGTCTGACTCACTCTTCAATCCGCCGTCGTCGTTCTGCAGGAACGCCGTCCCTAGGGGAGGCGACGACACGTCATGGGGGCTTTTCTGGACGTCACGCCAACACTTTCTCCACGATGCCGTCAGTGTTACTCTTATTATTGTTATATTTGTGCTGGCTAGATTAGGGCTACGTAGGCTTTCTCTTACATCCAACAGAGATACAAGCTGAGTTCAAGGCTGTTCACGGTAACCCGAGCACTTTTGAAAGCCCTACTTGTACGCACATCGTGTGTTCTTCCACCATACGTGAAATTAACTTTGCCAATTGCCTGATCACATTATCCACGCGTCGGTTAAGTGAAACTGTCAAATTATTACGAAAGTGAATATTTTACAAATTTGCTCATACTTTAT
>NQII01003162.1:96121-136300 GCA_002778355.1 Clitarchus hookeri | reverse complement strand
TTTTTCAAATGTTAATTTCCAATTATTCGGAGATCACGGTATAATAGTAGCATAGGAACGCGGCAAATAGATAAGTAAATAGCCGTTGTGGAGCGGCGCAGTAATTAGACAGGTGCTGCCGAGGGCGCCGTTGGTGGCACGACGGTGCCACTTGCCGCCACCGGGAACACGACTGGCAGTGGCGACTCCCACACCGCCCCGCCATGTCCAGGCTGCATTCCCGCGTCTACTGCCGGCGTCGGCAAGCCTGCGCCCCGCACTGGTGAAGGCACCCCGAGTAAAAACACCTCAAGGCCACGTCCGGTCGTAAAAAAAAAATCGCGAAATCCATAGAAAATAGCATTAACAAGCTTCGCGTGTGAATTTTAAGCCGTGACCGTAGCGGTTTAATAAAGTAATATGTTTAGAAAATATACGGCATTGTCGCTATAATTTTGAACACTGTTTTACATAAGAATAAATATCTGAAATAAAGGGCGGCTTGCAGCGACTTTTGCTGAATTTATGAATTAGTAGCAAAATATCGACTTTCATTTCGACCCTGAAAACAACATTTGCATTAAAATACTCCATAGTTTTTTAAATTGTAATAGACACAATTGCTTACAATGAGACCCCTGTGACGTCTAGGGAGACCGCTGCGGGCAAGCTTCACCCGCCATTTTGGATCCTTGGTGGTTTTTCTTGCTTATTTATATTTTTAAACTTGAACATTTGTAAAGTAGCGAACTAGCTGTTGACTTTCCGCTGCAGTACAGATATAAAAACTAAACTACGAACCCATAAATGTGCCACAATATCGATTCTACCAAATTTTGGTAGAATCGATATTGTGACATAGTTATGAGTTCGTAGTTCAGTTCTTATGTCTGTACTGCAGGGCAAGGTCAATAGTTAGTTCGATATAGACCTAGTTTTAGAAATGTTCATGTTAAAAAATATAATTATGCAAGAAAAACCCAGAGTCCAAAATCGCGGATGAAGCTTGCCCTTAAAGGCTGTTCATGGCAAGGCAAGCATTTTTTATACTTACCTTCGAAAAAAATCACTGCCCACAACTATACTTATACTACAAAGAGGCGCCTTGTGCATGCGAAAATGACGAAGTCTCTCTGCCATGCTGGGACACCAAAACCACTGACAACTTAACCTGTCAGAAATAGAATATGGCTATTGTATCAAAACATGTTAATGTTTAGCTTTGGTAGTTTATAAAAAAAACTACAGCGTTTAACGTTTATTTGATGCATAAACAAGCAACAAGATTTTATTTGTATTGGGTGCCACGATAAGACGATGGTCGAAAATGTACCTTCAACTGTGTCATGTCATGCGAACTCCTGATTACTCCTACCTCCGTGTATACTACAATATGCTAGCATGCAGACTCCCAGTCAAGGATGTGTGTCAGTTTCAATACTCCTTCGAGAATCGAGAGAGCAATCTTCCGCACAACCTGGAGAAAGCACTGCTTCGCGCTCTCTCGCGTTNTTACTCCTACCTCCGTGTATACTACAATATGCTAGCATGCAGACTCCCAGTCAAGGATGTGTGTCAGTTTCAATACTCCTTCGAGAATCGAGAGAGCAATCTTCCGCACAACCTGGAGAAAGCACTGATTCGCGCTCTCTCACGTTCCCCCTCTGTGGAACTCTTATGACAACCACTCCTTCGTTTCTCTCTGGCATCACGCAGACAACTGATGCCAAAATGGTGGGAAATCACGTTAAGGTAAAATTACGGTCATAGTTATTATAAATAATTTACAAATAATTACAGCACTATCAGATTAATTATGAGCGCATTAAATACTATTATTTTTGTTTTATATATCACCATCATAAGAATAGTATGCTATAATTTCCGAACTGTGTAAGATACAGTCACCAAATCCATATCATAGGCATCACCTCCAATGACAAACAGGGTGGTAGGGACAAGTACACTTTAAGCCCTCACATAAGCATATTTGCCCGACATTTCCCACCCACCGAAGCTACGACCACCAAATTCATATCACAGACATCACTTCTGACTGCAATCAAGGAGATAAGGACAAGTAGACCTTAAGCCCTGTTATACGCATAGTTGGTCAGCAATTCCAAACCTTTGAAGTTCGGGAACATGTGACAACTATCCATGCATGTAAAGAAAATAAAGGTATACGTACAGGCGTGTCGCAAAGTTACTGTTGCATGTCGGAGTGTAGGGTCTGAAATAGCACACACACATATGCTTCGGCCTGCATGCACTCGACAATCGCCCACCACTACTTACTCTCGGTAGTAGTAATTGTTTATTATGCAATTAGTCATTATGCAACTACTTATTACGCAATTACATCTAATTACCTTCTACGGTCTCGAACGACGGACTGACCGACTCCTCAACCCTCCTGGTTCTACCCTACACCCCTCTGCGCCGCCCTAGACTGTCTCCCTCCAGACTTCCTAGAAAAATTTAAAATTCCCGCAAATGTCACTTAGGCGCTTTGTCCACCGGAAGGGTACTCCTACAAGCACCGGCCAATCACAGCACATCTCAGAAGGGGTGGAAGAACCCATCAGCCAACTACTACAAACCTTCCAGTAGTATGGCCGAGGGGGGAGGGGGGGTAATATGTTTCCCAGGTTAAAGGTTGCCCGCCATTAGTGTGCCTCTCTCCAACACCTGTTTACAGGTTATTCAAATGGCACTTAGGCCGCTAATGACTCCATAGCACGCCCGCAGAACGTATGTGCTACCCCTACCAGCAGTTCAATGTTGGGACACGGGGATTGGTTGTGCGCAGCCAGCGAGATCGGTCCACCTCATCGTTAGTCTATGGTCGCGCCACTGTGTCAGACGTGCGGCCATGTTGCCGGAGTGTTCGTCACCGCGCGGGTGACTGACGTGTCAGCCGCCTCACTGGCACGTCGTGTGACGTCACGCAGCGACTACTCACCTGGGGTCAGCCTCGGGCGATCTGCGTGCGTCACTCGAGCGTGCCTCTGGCTGCGCTGACAGCGGCCTTCTTCCGTTACCGACGACGAGCACGGCAAGTGCTGATGCTTCATCACGGTTCTTCCTCTTCCTATAATGTGCCACGACGACGGATTCCTTGGAAGATTCCGTACATACAAGCTTGCATGGCAGCTTGCATGCTATATTTAGCCGTCTGCTGGTCGTTTTTATGGACGTTTACGTAATTGGCCGTGTGCAATTTTCCATGGAAGGTTTCCTACAAGGTTGAAAGTTTATCCAATGTGTGTGTGTGAGAGAGAGAGAGAGATAGATATAGATAGATAGATAGAAAGAGAGAGAGAGAGAGTGTGTGTGTGGTGGGATGTGGTATTGACGATAGTTGTAATTTTGTTTATTTTTTTTTTAGAAACAGCGACGAAACCATTAAACACTGTTTAGTGCAGAAGTAAAGTCGTAACAGATGCACTCGCCTTTAATTGTGGGGCAGCCAGTATCGCGTGACAGGTTATTCCATAGAAATCCCCATACCTACTTGCATGTAAGCTACGGTAGAGGGTCTCGTGGAAGCTTCCGCCCGAGCTTGAGCGGAATATTTTATCGTGGCGCACAGGCTTAAGACGATACTTCCACAATACCGGCTACTGATATTCCTGAAAATCGAAACAGAGGGGATTAAAATATTAATAACGCTCTTAAATTAAGTTATATTACTTATTTAAAAGCCTAGTTACACATTAAAAATATTCGATCGTGCAGGAATATTTTTTTTCACGAAAACGTATTTTCAGATTTTATTGCTATTTTACAGAACATACACGACGATTATTTTAATCTAATATGTTTGTTCTCTGAATTTATTGAACCTTACCCTAGTGCTTTTCTGAAAAACCTATTATTTGAGTGGTGTATAAAATCGAATGCAAGGGTCTGTTTTACAGAAAAATTGAATGAAAAAGTGCGTTAAGGGGAAAATATGGTTCAATCTGAAATATTATGTTTTTCTCGGGCTGTTTACGTTGGCTGAGTTTTGTTTGACAAACAAACGAACTGAGGAAGGAATGTTTTTGAGGAATGAAAGGGTGAAAATCTGGGAGCGACCCTGCCGGAAATCGAACTTGTCTCGTCGTGTTGGGGGGAAGAGGCCGAGTGAAGAATGGGCTGGTGTTAAGGTGGGTCACCTGTGTGAAAATGTGTGTACAAAAGAAAGGATGCTGTACGCGTACTCGTGATGGGAAACGAGAGCTCTAGCCACTGCAGTCCCCCTCTTATGTGACACCGTGGAAGAGGTCATCGTTGCAAAATGGGCCTGGGGTGCCGTTTTCTATGGGGAGCCTGAACTGATGTGTCCAAATCTTCGTAATTTCGCAGATTGCAGTAGGCCTTCTGACAAGGGTAATCTCTCCTGCAGCCTGTGCGTAAAAATGAGTATTTTTTTGTGTATAATTGCTTATGTACTTGCATTATAGGGGTTTTTATATCTTCATGGCGTCACGAGAGGTTGATAGAGCGCAAGTATGCTAGCAAGCATCATAACTCTTTCTGGGCATGGTGGAGGTGAACAATGTTTGTCGCAAAAGCAAAAGTAAACACTGATACTGAGTGATTTAGCTCTCGCTTCTAACCTTTCGAAAATGTATCGTTCGTATGTCTACGTGATACACTGGCATGCGTGGGTTGAAACATTGCCAACATGCGTATGTATCACTGCATGTTCATAAAGAACTGGGGACTATTTTAGAATCGGTATTTAGCTCTAATATTATGACGCGTACTCTGTAATTTTAAATAATTATATTAGGGGAATAGACTTTACATATTAACATTAACTGACCACTGTGTACACGGGCGTGGAAATATTTCTAAGTGTATGCATAAACGAATGGAAGGAGTCATTCGTTGGATTACGAAGAGAATAATAATGACCCGATTCAGTATATATTCCTAGAGTTATCAGACTGGCCAATAACGCATCGTGTGCGAAATGGTAGCTTTAAATACCTGTAAAATGCAAAATGGTATCTCGATATGCCTGAAATATGCAAGGAATTGCTGATACCAAATACTAAATCTTTGTGCTCAATATAGTAATTTTTTAAAGTTAATACGTACACATTTGTCTGCATTACGTGTTGTATTTTTTCCGTTTGTTTTTCGTCCTCGAAACGTGGCTGGCTCGTGATTACGAAAGCTCGATGCTACGGATTCGATGTGTGAGAAAATGGCGCAACCCCCTTCCTCTTATAATAAACACATATAAATATTTTTTATTCGCGACTGTATTCGATTCTCGTAAAATAGTAGCGCGATTTTACATTTTCTATTTCTAGGTGGTGTGCAAGCAAAAATAGTACTAAAAGTAAATTTTATAGTATTTTGAGACGGAGCGAGTTGCTAGGGAAAGCGGGAACAAGTAAGGACTCGACCAAGAAACCATCCCGGCATTCGCCTGGAGTGATTTTTAAAATATAAATTCGGGCCGAACGAGTCGAGTATCGAACCCGGGTCCCCTTGAACTAGGGTCTTCCCTGGTGTTGACTTGTGCGTGCAGATATCTGTGTTTATTATCCTATGAATGAAAGTTGGCTTGTGTGAGAAATAGAACAAGCTGCAGGAGCGACAAGCCTCCCCCCGGCGGTCAGTGCGCTAGGGCAAAGTGCACTTCAACACCTGGTGCAGCGCGGCTGGCCGTGTGAGCGAGCTCAGGTTACGACTGCACGTACCTCTCGTTTACTTCTGTCATGGGACTCGTGGCCACTTCTTTAACTATGCTTTTGTCTTAATAGTTTTTCAATGTGTCTATCAGTCTTGCCTGCAATTTTAATAGTTTGGGATCTGTGTAGGTGTGTGTGTTTGACGTATGAGCAAGTGGAGAATGATCGCTCCACCCCACTTTATTACTTAGTTTTACAGCACCACAAAGTATCTTTGGTTTCACCAGAATTAATAAAAAAATTTCACATTTGATTTTTTTATACGAAAAAAAAAACAAAGGTGGACTCGAGCCAGAATTTATTTACAAAAATAAATAGTATATAGAATTAATTTTCTAAATTCGAAAGGGATTAACATGGCTCCAAAATTTCATAGTTTCCGTAAATCTCTGGCTGCAAGATGCTCTAATTTTTTTCGCATTTGTGAAGTCTTTCCTTTTGTGTCTCGACGAGGTTGAAGGGTGGTGAATGAGATCTGTATGTGCGTATCTTTGCTGGAATTCGTATTGAGGTATAAATCTGCATGGTGGACTAGCATCTCGGGAATAAACCTGCGTCTTAGTTGGCGTAATTAATAAAGAGTGAATGCTATTGGCACCTGTTGGATTAGAGGCCGCACACATATACATACACATGTTCGCATGTCACTTTTCATTCGGCTAAAGTCACGTAGCATTTTGGTGGGACCCTGTGGGGATGGGTGGGGTTGTTTTACCGGGGATGAGATGTATCTCTTAATGGAGCGAGCGCATACGAATGTATAAAAATACAGAAATTTGTTCGTCGAAGGTAACTGTTTTTTATGATTTTGCACTTGTGGTGTTGGGGTCTACCTTTACGTTAGCGTCTCCTCACGGTATATAATTTTTTCCAAGCGAAACTTACTATATGTGCATTATTTATGCGTATAAAGTGTTTTATATGCTCACGATGTTCACCCAGTGGTATTTTACTTGAGTTCGTGAGCGTAGCTCACACCCGCAATAGGAATAAACCAAAGAGATTCCCTGGCAAGCCCCGGTACCAGAATGCCCCCCCCCCCCTTGCAAAGCTGTCTGCACAGGGGGTGTGGGAGGAGGCAGCAGTGAATCCGCTGCCCTTGTAGTGCACCTGTGATAATAGTAATTTTGAAAATGCAGGTTTAGTCATAGACTGAACTAGAGTTTGTTAAACCCCCGGCCAGCCTATTGTAAAGCAAGGTGAATCCAAGCCTGAAAACAGCCCGTGATTTTAATTCGCGAAGGTCTGGGGTAAAGCGCTGCCTGCAGTGAAGTGAGGTTCGCGCGTCGTTAAGGATGCCGGCGGCAACATCGCCTGGCGCTTGGCCACACAGTGGGAAGACCGTTCTGACGTCACTTCCCCCCCAGCAACAACGCGAGATGTCCTCATATCGGAAGCCTGGAGACACGTCTGGAGCCTTCATCAAAGTTTTCCGAAACTGGAGTTTCCGAGCGTGAAATCACGAGTCTCTCAAAATGTTTCGTAAGTTCGGCATGTCTCCTTGTCTCATTCAGAGTCTCGAGACCTTCCGATTCTGTGGTGAGTCCATTCCCGGTAACTTACAACTCTTCCGAGGCCCTGCCAAAGTCCTACTTTCGAGCTATCCCTCCGCCTCATGCAAACAAAGCTTAAGCAAGGCTTGACAAATTACACCAGAGGACAGCTCGTCGTATTTGTGCACATTCAATTTAACAATATTTTGCATGAGAACTATTTCTTACTAGGTGTTACCAGCACACCTATTTCCTCTCCATTTGTATTCACATTAATTATAAATGAAATATGAAAATTAAATAATATTTACAGGTAAAATATACCTAAGTAAAAGTTTAATTTAACGAAACATTAAGATACTTTTACGTTAATAGAAGTATAAAACACTTTTAATACAAGATATACTTAGGCAAAAAGCAAACTCGTTTTATATGGGATGATTTTTCAAAAGTTTAATTCAAAGAGAGTGAGGATAATGCGAACAGACTATACAAGGAGTATAGGATGACTTCACGATCGAATAGGAAGGGGCCCAGCGGAGCTAACGACGACCCAGGCATCGCCATCACAACTATACATAGCCCCTGAACTGGCGTGCTTCTGGGAGACTTAGTGGCGACCCAGTCATTCTATAGCGCGATGAGTATATAAATATGTGCTCAGTGGCATTTGAGATTTGGGAGAGGGGATGTTATATAGAGAATTTGGCGCCCCTGGTAAAATTTAGTTTTTCAAACAACTGTGTCAGTGTTTACACACACGTGCAGTTTCCTACCCACATATTTAACCCCCCCCCCCGTGTANGTGTAGGACTACGATTACATAAATACCGTACAACGTCCGTGACCTTTAACCTTATTAAATACAGATACATACCACGTTAAGCCTTTGGCGCCCCTCAATGGGATTGAGGGGCGCTTATATCATAGTTACCATTTTTGTGTCTGTTGGTTTACTCGTCACCTGCAGGGACGCGCTACCATCGGGGAGTGGAGTTCAAGTGTGGCCGCCAGGAGCGCTGGGAATTTTTTTAGGGTCACTCCCGGTGGTGGAGGTGGAGAGATATGGCGGCCCTTAACATCGAGGTCTTGAGAGCCGATGTGGGTGAAGAGATGTGGATATGGAGCAGCGCCGGAATGAAGGGGCGGGGAAAACGGGAAATCTCCGAGAAAACCCGCCGACCAGCGGCGTCGTCCGGCACGATTCCCACATGCGAAAATCCGGGAGCGAACCCCCGCCGTGAATCGAACCTGGTTCGCTTTGGTGGGTGGCGAATAGTCTAAACCACCACGGTCCATGTCACCCCCAGATTTTCGCAAGTGGGAATAGTGCCGGACGACGCCGCTGGTCGGCGGGTTTTCTCAGGGATTTCCCTTTACCCCCACCCTTTCATTCCACGCTGTTCCATTCTCACCTCATTTCATCCTAATCGGTTCTCAAGACCACAAGACTCACATTCGACGGGAAGATAAGCCCTACCTACCTGTGCTAATGAGAAAATATTTTCCGGGCAGTTGTAACGGCGGCGTGTCTACAAACATTGTGTCACATCAAGCTGGGGCGGAGTGGCCTCGAATGCTGGGGCCACGCACGGCAGAGGTCAAGGCGAAGGGTTGCAGGCGACTGCAGAGCGACACTCCGGGGAAGAGAGAGGTCTGTGCATCACGACGGCGACTTGAAAGCTGGCGGCGCTGATCGATTGGTTGCTGTGGCTGACGTGACCCGGATAAGGCGGGACTGGCCCGGCACGAGTCCCGTTTCGCCCGCGCCGAGCCGCAGGTGTCGTCGTGTAGCTGCGCTGAGGTCAGCCCTGGCCTGCGCGCTCGCCGGACCTTCTCTGCTGCAAGATGGTATTTCTCGGCGGCGCGCGTCCCTTGGCCATTCAGCCTAACTTTTCAGCAATTTTTTTTATTTCACCATTAATAATTTGGCCTAAATAATGAAGGCCTAAGTGTGAGCGATTGAGTGAAGAGGTTTTGGTGACGAGGTATTGAGAGCCGATGAGGCTGAGGTGAGTATGGAACAGCGCTGGAACGAAGGGGCGGGGGAAACGGGAGATCCCCGAGAAAACCCGCCAACTAGCGGCATCGTCCGGCACGATTCCCACATGCGAAAATCTGGGAGTTGCCCGGCCGGGGATTGAACCAGATTCGCCTGGTGGGTGGCGAGCAGGCTAACCGCTCAGCCATCGCAGCCCCATGGCCTGAGACATTTGACGTGAATATCACTTGAGCTAATGAATGTCACGTGATCTAAAAATTTACTTAGGTAGCACAAAACTAATTTTTCCTTAAAGTTACTTGACTTAAAATAATTTGACCTAAATATCACTTGGCCTAGAGTCACATAATCTAAAATTCGCATAAGCCTTAGCATTAAAGTAATTTATTCTTAAAGTTACTTGGTATAAAGTTAATTCACCTTAATATCACTTGGCCTAAAGTCACGTGGTCTAAAACTAATTTAAATGTTAGTCTGTCTTTTGACCTAAAAGTTACTTAAACATACAATCATTTGGCCTTAATATCACTTGGTTTAAGTCATATGGTCTAAAATTCGCCTAAAAGTCACTTCGTCTAAAGTTTTGTAACTTACATATTACTTAGTCTAAGAATCATGTGTCCTTATAGTTACATAGTGTAAAATTCACTCCGTTTAAAACCATTTGGCTTAAAAGTCTCTTGGCTTTGAAGTCATTTATTTACCTACGGTTGGACGAATTTGTCGACAAATGACGTGTCCGCTCTCCCGGCGCCGGCGGCAGGCGCTTGTTTGAAACGCTTGCAAATGCGTCAGGTTGTTTCCTGGTCGGGACGTCAACCTGTGCGTGAGTCTCTCTACCGCAGCTGACGTCACATCACCTGTGACGTGGGTGCTTTCGCGCGAACTGGCTCAGTACTACTACACGACGGTTGTTGGTTCGTGCGGCGTGCGTCATGAACTTCACAGTCGTGAGCGAACACCGAGGGACCCGCGTAGTCTAACAGCAGGAGTAACCGCCGCCTCACGTACATTCGGGCTCAGTGGTCCGGCCATTCTCAATCAGGTTTTCCGAAATCCCTTTAGACGTCTTATGGAATAGTCTCGTGCAAACCAAGCGTACTTAACTAAAACCGTGTTTGAGCTGGCACTTTTTATTTACTAAAATGTATCGTGACCAGAATTAGACTACTTAAATGATTACGTATTTGGTGTTTTAGTATTTAACAAAACTCATTAAAATACTAAATGAACAAATCTCAGCCGTGTTTGGACAAGTGACTAACGGTGGAGTACGTGTTGAACGCTACAAAATACTAAAATACTTTGTACATACAGGATGAACAATTCGAAGGTGGCCTTAATTGAATGGGTTTTCCCAGGTGCAAGTAATAAACTGTTATAGTCGGTTTTATTCAGTTTCACTTACACCTGAGTAAAACGCCGCGTGACTTGTTTCAGTGGTAAAGCTACATGTAAATAAACTGCCTTGTTTCGCTTCGTCATCGCGTCGTTTGTCCTTGCTTAAGTCCTTTAGACAATTGAAAACTTTAACATTTGACTTTACGATTTGACTGTACGTTTGTTTTTNTCGCTTCGTCATCGCGTCGTTTGTCCTTGCTTAAGTCCTTTAGACAATTGAAAACTTTAACATTTGACTTTACGATTGTTTTAAGTCATGTTGTTTCTTATGGAGCTTGACACAATAGAACTGCAAAGGTAAAGTCAAGCGGCCATTTTGCCGAGAATCTGAACGAGGTTACGTGGAATGAATGTTATGTTATTGTAGAGCGATTTTCATCTCGGTTTATTAAACTAAACTCTTCTAAATAAAGAAGTGGCAAACGAATATAATGCGAAGAGGAAATATATGAATTGATATTTTTAAATAAAGTTAACAAGTAAGTTTTTTATTTAGAAATAAACTTTTAATATAAAATTTTAAGCCTATTAAAAAAAACGTGTACGTAAAATGCATTCCTGGACAATATTATAATAATTAATTTATATAACAAGATACACATTTTTACAAAGATCGATCGTAGAACCGATCTTCAATCATCTGAACTTGACTTCACAACTTTATTGTGTATTGGTGGTTTCGTCAAAGGAAAGGGAATGTAAAGTCAAATGCTAAAGTTTTATATTGTGTAAGGGTCTTTAGACGTTGCGCTCCAAACCTCTTGCGCCCCTGGGCTCGTACCCAGTGTGCCCATTTATAATACAGAGCCTGTCTGGACCCGCCCCGGCACCCCTTTAAGGTAGTCGCCTGGTTGAAGGAATTTTGCACGTCTGAGGCCTAAAAGCGCGGGAGCGCTAGGGGCGACCGAGACATGCGCATCAACTCTCTCTTCGCCTCTACGCGCTAAGCACTGAACTGGCGTGCAGTCTTGCCGTCGATAACGCGCCTCTATGAGACTTTCAGCGGAGACCCTACCATTTTATGACGCAATAATGAAAATAAAGGTTTCATGCACGTCCGTACTTTTTGTTAATGTTTTGTACCGTAATGCTTATACGTGCCTAAAAAAGACCGTGAAAACGCCCGTTTGAGCCATTTTCACTATCACAGAAACATGCTTCATAGAGAAATGGAGGAACTGAGAAACGTATACAGACGCGTAACGTTTCTGAAATGTTACTCGTAAGCAGACCTCATCCAGACACGTTGGACGGTTTTTTTAATAAAACGTTTCCTGCTGGAACTCTGCACGCCGTTCGGCGGCCTACCCAGGCGGCCACATTAATACTCCCGTCTCCTCAGCTGGCAAGCGAACCGCTTTGGTCCAGTTAGGCGTGCTGCGCCCAGAGACAACGAGAAGACGGCGGAAATAAGTTTAATTGGCTCTGCAGCCGCGATGGAAACACTGGTCCAGAGGCCGGACCGCTAACTGCGACTATTTGCAGACGGCGGTGCCGGTTCTTCATTGTCCGCGGAGGGAGGACACGTCAGCGGGCGCCCCAGGGGGCCGGTCTTTTATGAAATGCAGAGAAGGAAGCCCCGCCTCTTAAGGAAACCTGCACCGCAAAGAAGCCGCCTCGCGCCCCGCAGCTATCAGCCGCCTGCCATCTGTCCGACACATGGCGGGCCTGCCAGCGCTTCTCCGAACATGACGTCACCACGGGCTCGAGACTAGGCAGTGTCGGGCGACTCTCCTATACATCACTTGCATACATGTACGTTGTTCATTCATGGTTACCGTAAAATGGGGTGAGTGATTCAAGAGATTTGAGTGGCTCTTAACACCGAGGTATCGAGAGACGATGAAGGTAAAGCGAGGTGAGTATGGAGCAGCGCCGGAATGCAAGGGATCCCCGAGATAACCCGCCGACCAGCGGCATCGTCCGCACGATTCCCCCGCCGGGAATAGAACCCGGTTCGCCTAGGTGGGAGGCGCGAGTAGTCTAACCACTGCACCACCGCGGCCGCCGTAAAATGGTGTGATTANCCCACTGTTGCTAATCACTCCATTTTACGGTATTTATAACATTTCTTAAACCCTGCTAAAGTTGTACTTCCTGGATATTCCTCCGACCGGTGTAAACAAAGCTTAACACGAGTCTAGAGAATTACACCACATTCAGTCTAATCATATTTTGTACAATAACTGCTTCTTACTAGGCAATTACCAACACACGTATTTTATCCTTGTATTATATTCATATTAATTTTAAATTAAATACAACTTATACATAGTAAAACTTCAATTTTAACCAAAAGTAAGGTACACTTATGTTAAAACAAGTATAAAACGAACGATCGAGATGCACGACATACTTAAGAAACAACCAAGTACGTCGTACGTGGGCTGATTTTCCAAAGGTTTGATTAAAAAAAGTGCGAAGAAATCGCGAATAGGCTATATACAAATCACACCTAAATGAGAGCTTCATGAATAAATATAAGCACCAGGCGCGTTGCAAGGTTCTGGGAAACATTCGCTCTGAATTTTCCCCGCCACATCAACCAACAAGTTACACACAGTTGCTGCATTTTCAACGTGTCACCACTTGAGGACTAGTCTGTTTACCAGCCAACATGCAGATCTTACACTGAAGAGCCAAAAAAACTGGTATAGGCGTGCGTATGCAAATAACAGAGGTATGGAACCAATCAGAGTAACGTGATGCGGTCGGCAGCTAGATCGGTTACTGCTGCTACAATGGCAGGTTATCAAGATTTAAGTGAGTTTGAACGTAGTGTTATAGTCGTCGCACGAGAGATGGGACATAGCATCTCCGAGGTAGCGATAACATTTGGATGTTCGCGTACGACCATTTCACGAGTGTACCGTGAACATCGGGAATCCGGTAAAACATCACATCTTCGACATCATTGCGGCCCGAAAAAGGTCGTGAAAGAACGGGACAAACGATGACTGACGAGAATAATTAAACGTGACAGACGTGCAACCCTTTCTGAAATTGGCGCAGATTGGATTTGTGGACTGCCGTGCAGGATTCATGGTGTGAATTGCCTCCTGCATACCTTCAGACATCAGTCGAGTCCATGCCACGTNGGGGGGGGGGGGGGGGGTACACGATATTAGGCAGGTGTACCAGGTTTTTTTTGGCTCTTCAGTGTACTTGTTTTTATACAGTAATTTATCATTAGTCGTTGGTATCTACTTACATATTCCTAACACTGAATGTATATATTTTACTAGTAATTATCTGCTTCCTGTTTGTTATAAAATAAAGGCTGATTATAGTAGAAGACTACATGGCTTAATTTTTATATTTTTAACACCTGTAATAAATAAATATCTGTCTCACACGTTCGTGTATCGTAAATACTTCAGTTATGATTTTTACGTGCACATAAATCTACACAGTATGACGCATAATAGGCCCTGCACAAACACACCTTGCACAAAGACTGGACTTAGAACAGTGGAACTGAGACCACAAATAATACTTACTTATATTCACTAGCTTTTATTCAGCATACAATCAAATAAACTTTGTGAAGTTTACTGGGATAGTGCAGCGTTTTCTCAAAGAAAACATGTTATATATAACAGACAAAAAAGACTCTGAAGGTAGAAATAATATACAGAGATCTAGTTTCTATATAGGTTGTTCACGATTACTTATGCACATTTGAAATCAACCTTTGAAAAATGTTACTGCCCCTACCTGCATATTATATTTTAACGAGCACACCGACTGGTAAGTGTCCAGTAAAGTTGGTAACGACGGAAGGAAAGCAGTTCCATTTCTTGACATTGAATTAAAGGAATTAGGTGAAAATCTGTGAGTACCAAAGTAATTTATTTCTCTTTCTGTTTTTTTCACGCTTTATGTATTACAAATTTGTAAAATATTTACTTTTGTAACAACTCTTCAGTTTAACTTGACCGACGTATGAATAAAGTGATCAGGCTCATGACAGTGTTGATTTTACATGTGGTGGAAGAGAATACACAATGCGCATGCAAGTAGATCTTAAGCAGGGCTTTCAAAATTGCCCAATTCACCGTGAACAACCTATATGAATAATTAGTTAATTAAGTGAACATGTGACTTTCATGCTATTTGACAATGAAGTAAAACATACTACAAGTAAAAAAGGCGCCTCTCAGAGGAATGATATAACAGCAGCGTAACGAAAACGGTCGAGAACACGAAACTGCTTCCTCTGGGGCAGTCGTAAGAAGGCCGATGCTGTCCCTGGACCGTGCTCGTTAAAGCGACTTGAGAATCTCGGGCTTAAGTGGTGGTTCTGGCACCCCGAGGACACAGAAGAGGAACAAGTACTGCCACATCGCCGAGACCTAAGCTACGTGACTTGAAGACACCCTGTGTTTACCTTGGGCTAGTGTCGAGAGAGCCGCTTCGAGCGCTAAATCTCGCATGCAAGACACGCCAGCCCTCGCGTTCGGCGGATCCGTATTACGCCTGCAGTTGAACACAGCTTTCCTGAGTGCCGTGATCACGAACGAGCGGGGGGAAACCTGCTACTCATGTGAACATGTTTGGTTTCCCTTCTCTCTAGGGTTATTTCCAAAGAGATACAAAGATATCAATAAGGCTTCCAGTCGAGATAACTGTAACAGTTTTTTTAGTGTGTGAACTAATTGGTAGAAATGTTTTCTCTTATAGTTATTACTTTCACATTCTAAAAATTGACATCTGCCTCGAAAAATAATAATAATTTTCTTCTTCTATTTCTATTTAACTTTTTAGGCTACTGTGTCGTTCCTCAAATGTTGACTCTTGTATAAAGACCACTGGTCTGATGGGAAAAGTATTTATTAGGAACATTCATGCGGACGTATAATTTACACGACAACAGGTTAAGCTTGTAGTCAGGTTAAAAACTAACAACGTGCATGTTTACTGAAGCGAATCATATTTCCGTGCGTGTATACTATTCATTAGAAAGCTCATACTAAATAAACTGTGCTTGTCGGCGAATGCTCGCCAAATTTAACATACATCTTCCATTGAATGTCGTTGATATCTGTTACCAAATACAAAAATAATTATTTATATAGGTATTATATTGATATGGCTGTGCACAATGTTGTCGCTCTTAGTACTGCCACGAACGTAGGGCAACGGGAACAGGAATATCTACCACAGTACCGACATTCGAACACAACGGTTATGTTCGAATGACCGCCACCAGGGAGTGCTTGAGCCATGGTCTATTCCCATTATCTTCACATTTTTCGAAACAAATCCCATGCGCGACGTGTTTTGTTGTCTTGTTCCCGAAATATGTAATGTATTTCAAGCCTTTTATACTTCTGTTGACATAAAAAAAAGCATCTTGTTTTCGGTTAATTTGAACTTTTACTTTTGTTTTATCAATAAATCATAATATTTTATTTGCAACTGTATTTTAAAATGCAGCCAAGTTATTTCTTCTTTTATCTATATGTATATAAACAAAACTCTTGCGTTTGTTGGTAATGTTTACCGCTTTCGCTTCTCTTTTGTTGTTCTCTGCTCCATTGTAGATCACANTCCCGAAATATGTAATGTATTTCAAGCCTTTTATACTTCTGTTGACATAAAAAAAGCATCTTGTTTTCGGTTAATTTGAACTTTTACTTTTGTTTTATCAATAAATCATAATATTTTATTTGCAACTGTATTTTAAAATGCAGCCAAGTTATTTCTTCTTTTATCTATATGTATATAAATAAAACTCTTGCGTTTGTTGGTAATGTTTACCGCTTTCGCTTCTCTTTTGTTGTTCTCTGCTCCATTGTAGATCACAATTTAATCATTAATTTCTAACGACAATTCAGTTTCTTTTTTGTTTCTGGTATGGCGGTCAAATCAGTATCCTCTGAGATGAGCTGTATTCCCGCTGGGGTCGATCCAGAAATTCCGCGTGGAGGAAAGGTGACAGCCTTTGCCTGTGGCTGGTGGAGTTTACTGCACTCTAAGCCCGAATAAGTGACACTAATCAGTGAAATGACACGCACTGAAAGTAATTTGGTAAGCTATTGCTGACTGGCGAATCAAGCTAATGAACTGGGAACACGTGCATTATAGTAATGGAATTCTCGACATTCATTGGGAATCAAAAATAAGTGAAATTCAGCTAGAATATTATTTAGTTGTCTGGCAATGATTATTAGTCGCACAGATTTCACTGGTTTTCGCTAATTTGGCTACATTTTCACTGTTTAGAGTGTGGGGATGTTTCCATATCCCTCATAATTGCATTCCGTCGCTGCTCCATCTCTACCTCGCTTCGCCCCCATCGGCGCTGAAGACCTCAGCTGTTGAGCAACGCCAAAATGATGTTCCTTGTCAGATGGTCGTCGACACTGGGGCGACCATAACAGTAGTAAGACCAGACATCCTCGGGCCTTCCATGGAACGATGCTATTGTACTACAGTAACAGGTGAGACCACACCAGTTAAAGCTAAGAGGATAATGATCCTGAAGCTTGGAGACTTTAGCATAGAGCACGATGTTTACATAGCAGAAAGAGAGGATGAATATTTTTTGGGGCTTGACGTACTATGTAGGCTGGGGTGCTGTTTCGATACTCGACTTGGTGTGCTACGGGTAGGCAGTACATAGTTGGTGGTGTCACCATGGCATGATTTGTCCTCCCCAATTAGTTGCCCAGTAGCATGTGGTCAACCCTGAGCTGCCTGCTTCTAGTAAAATTGTCATTACAGGGAGGTTTCAAGGGAAGTTTGTGAGACATCAGGGTCTTATTGAGCCAGCAGAGAGGATTGGTGTCCTGTCGGGTAAAGTTGTTGTAGAAACGACTTTGGTCTCTTCTAATTCTGGAATTTTTACAGTTTGATTGATAACTTTGTCCGATTGTGCCATTCGTCTTGAGGAGGGGGCTGTGATAGGTGTTTGCAAGCAGGTCACACAGGTATTTCATAATGTTCCAGAAAATTCTAGAGTAAAACAAATAAAATGTCATTTACCAGATTGGAGGAACTGTTAGTAATAGCAAAGGAAAATCTTAACTGGCGACAGGAGAAGGCTGTCTCTGAATTATTGCAGAGAAATAGGAATGCCTTCTCATGTGGACCAAGTGACCTTGGAATGACTACTGGTACCTGCCATAACATTCATACAGGAGATGCCAGGTTCATAAAGCAGCCACCAAGACGACTGCCACTGGCTTCGCACGAGACAGTCGAGGGAATTATGAAGGGAATGAAGGATCTAGATGTGATAGAACCATCAGTTAGTCATCCACTATAGTTCTTGTTAAAAAGACAGATGTTGTGACAGGAAGGACGTTTCAAGAGCACCTATCTTGCCTAGACCTGTATTCCAGAAAGTGGTCGCAGCCAACTTGAAACTGGTTTTTAAGAAGTGTCACCTGTTCCAAAAAAAAATAATTTCTTGGGACATGTAGTGTCGGCCCATGGAATCGAAACAAGGAGCCGAGTAGGCGGCAGTTGTGTAGCAAGAAACTTCTAAAGGTAGGCAGTTAGGCTTAAAGTCTCGTCGATAGCGAGGCCATTGGAGACGGAGCAAGTTGTATCTGGTTTTTACTCCGAGTTGTATCCACCCGTCTTATGGGCGACCCACAGCGGCCAAAGTCACTAAGGCTGAGTTCATAATTGAAAAACTACGAGTCGTCACTTACGCAGTTATCGCCGATCACAGCCATAATACCAAGTATTCTGTGTTTATTTAAAATGCTTCATTCAAGTAATAATTCTTAATTCCAGCCAGTGAAAAGTCACAACAACCCTACTCTTACTTAATTCTATTGGCAACTACATCTAGCATGACTGACATACTATGGAAGGTATTGTTGCTATTGATAGTAAAATTAAGAAATAATTACAGTTGCAGACGCACAAAATGCGTTAATATTTTCATATTCGCTCTAGTGTAAATACAAGGTTCCTGCCAACGACATTATTTATTGCCATGTCCTGATTTGTCACTTCCGTCCAAACTTTTACTTAAGATATAAAAGATGATCTCTGTAGCCACAGACAATGCGCACACAAACTTTGCACGGCCTATTGGAACTACAGCATACACTGAGTTTTTAAAGTAGGGCATAAATATCATACAGATAACGTTAATTCATAAGTACTCAGTTGTGAACCCAGCTTAAGGCGTTATCTTCAGATCGACTATTTCTGGGCTCAAATCACTGTTAAATCATGGACATGTGCTGTTTTTGTGAGTCTAAGTTATTTTATCATTTTAAGTTACTCCCCTCGCCAATTTTCCGATCAGCTCTTCGCTATAAAAGAGAGGAGCTTTAACAAACCCAATTAAACCACATCAGAAAATATCTGTGTAATATAATTTTCTTCTCGTTGCCTCTTCTTTCCATACATTGTAATGTATTTACGTGCAGCCCATCTGCCCGGCCGTTTGGTTTATTGGAAACGGAGCCCCTTCCCCTCTGTCCTGGGAAGGTGTGGCGCCCGGGAAGGTATTTAGGCCATAAAGTGGTATATTTTGTAGCGATGCCTTTTAAAATTCTAGACGTAGCTCGTAAACAACAATTTGCCGGCGTAACTGCGGCAGTAGCTTTCATGGGGGCATCACGGAGTCTTGAAGAAGGCGGGCGATCTGTATGGTAATGCAACCTGTTCGGCGACTGCACAGTGTGGAACTGTGCGAGTTCTCGCAGCCTGTCCTCTGCCCGGGCGTCGCCGGGCAAGTTGAGGCTTGGGTTCACACCTTTTGCAGAAATTCTTCGTTTTGGTGTCATAATTTCGGATTCATAGTAATAACTGACAATATGCGATTATATAATATTTGAGTTTTTTGATATTTTGTGCGGATTTTTAATTGTGTATTATCGGCTTGTTGTAAAAAACCGAGAACATATCAATAAGTTCCTGCTTTTTGCAAGCAGGAAATACCACCCAGTGAAAATTAGATACAAACGTAATAAACAACTAGTAAATTGTAAATTTCCTATAATCGAACATTTCCAATAACACCTCCAGAACAGAAGTTGTGACACGAAAACGACGAATTTCTGCAAAAGGGGCAAAGCCGAGCTTTATGGTCGGCTTACGATGTAAAACGTGAACGTAATCCGCGACCCCCCGTGGCGCAGTCGGTTGGTGCGCCGCCGGTCTGGGGTGCGGGAGGCCCTGGGCTCTAATCCCAGGCAAGGCATGGCTGTTAGTTTAAGTTAGGTCATAAGTCAGTATGCAAGCCGTCCCTTGGCAAGCCTTCAGGCATAACAGCGGAGGACGTTAGTAAGCCCTATACAATTTACAAGTGAACGTAATCGACGTGCACGCATCACTATGAATGAAGGTGTTCTTACGATGCGGTTCGTGGTTGTCGCGTACGTGTCGTGTAGGATCATCCTTGACGTGTAATCGTGTGAGAAATAGCGATATTTTATTTCGTGTCATGTACTTAAGGCCTTCAGCTAATGAAACTGAAGTAAAAAGATACAATTTATTGTATTTAATGAAATATTTTATTTCCAAAAGATAATGTAAGTTTTTATTTCCCTTTAATTATTTAAAAAATACGTATACATTTTATATAATATTATTTCTTTTTCAAATATTGTATTTTTATGTTTTGTGTGATATTTTCAACGAAACCTGTGCCGTATGTAAGTGCTGACACAATAAGGATGCCAATAAAATGAAATGTTATTTCACAAAAAATAAAGTTAATTTTTAGTCGTGTGTGATTAGTTAAACATAAGATGAGTACATTCACTATGAAGCAGACAGTTTCGTAAAAGTCCTATGCAGACGTCTCTTACGTGCCCAATCCCTTCCAATCCGCCCCTGATGTCCTCCGGGGTCGCACCTCGCCGAGGATTCAAGACCTACATGTCACGTTGTCTGGCTTGAAGTGAATATCGTGCCACTGACTTCCAGGCCAAGTAAAATCGATGGCCAGGCAGCTTGGAAATCACGTGATTTGTAGGTCACGCGACTTGCTGGCGGTTATTTTCGTCCGAGTGACTTTTTGTCAGGCTGTTTCGAGGTCAACTTTCTGCAAGGTTATTTAAAAATCATCTGGTTTTATACGTGGTCGTTTGAGGTTTAATGACTCGCCCCAGACTCCAGAGCATCTCTTTTTTCTTCTTGGTAATCATCAGGATGAGCTTCATTGCGGTCCTGCGTGACGTAGTTAGTTGAAACTTACGATGCCGGGGTCCTTAGGTTGAGTTCTGGTTAAAATATTGTGCACTTAATCTTTTTTTTTTGTCATTTTAGTTTTTATTAGCTCATAGAGATTAAGTATGGTCGTTAATAACCTACAATAAAAGAAATTTACGTAATATAGCAATTACACTTACTTACGTCTTGTGATGTACCTTCTACCAGATTCCGGGACTGCGCGTGCGTTCACGTCTCCTGTGGAAAAAATGTTAAGAGGCGGCGAAGTAAATTATTCCAAGTGATGAAAGCAAGGCGAAGGGTCCTTTGTGGTCCTCGTCACATATAGCGACTATAACACACAGAAGACGTTTAGTATTTGTGTACAAAAATAACTTTAAAAACAGTTGCCAAAAATACTAATGGAGAAGTACAGAAAAAAAAGTTTCAGATGGTAATTTTGCTAAAATTGTGTGTTCTACACTTCGCCATTTAATTCATAAATCCTGTCTCAGCATACCAATGCCTCCTTTGTGTTAACAACGGTATGCAACTATCTTAAATTTTCTTTGTAAAAACAAAGTCTAATCATTTTCAGTTCATGTACACCGCATTAACCTTCACAACCCTTGGCATGGGTGTGATACCAAGGTTATGAGTAAAATGAAATAGAGATCTGCGGCAGGGGCTGGGGGCTGTGGAAGTGCGGACGGGCTGGCGGTTATCTTGGATGACGTCCTGCAAAAACTTCATGCTCTATCATTCCTCGCCAATGGTGGCCATCATAGATTTCCTTTTTTTTCGCCTTGGAATGTCCCTTTTTTCCCTCCTACTCTGTCATTCCTTCCAATCTCTTCATGTTCTGGCATTCCTTCCTGCCGCTCTCTCTGCCACGCCCGTCCTCTCTCTCGTCTATTCTGTGCCTTAGGGTTTTCTCATATTCCTTCCGGTCGCCTTTATTTTCTCTCTCTTGCTTTTCACATCCTCCATCTTGGACGTTCCCTCATCACCGTCGTGCAGCTGTTGGTGGCCATCTTTGATTTCCGCGCCCGCCACTAGAGTGTGGGAGGTTGTACCGTTCGTAGCTAGGAGCGCTGGTATCGATGCGGCCATTTTGTGTGTTGGTTGGTTCCACTCATCGCCTGCAGAGACGTGCTAGCATCGGGGAATGTAAGCAAAGCGGTGGCCGCCAGGTGCGCCGGGAATTTCTTTAGTTGTTTGTGAACTCAAGAAATGCAGGAAGCATGTGGGATCGTTACGACACCCCTTAGGTTGCCAGTCCAACATCTAGACCGCACGACCACCATTACATGAGAAAAGTTAGGAGATGAAATAAAGTAAATACTCGCATCAGCCAACGCACTCCCCAGACAATAAACCTGTCATCGCAACAAAAAGAGGACGTGTAATGACGAATTCACATAGGAAAAAACTACAGGTAAAATGCGCGCGCACGCACAGTGTAAAAGTTATACACAAAAATTAATAGTGCGAAAAACAATAGTTGCCATTACTTGTGAATCAGCCCTCGTGTGTGTGTGTGTGTGTGTCTGTGTACACGCACCTTTTACACATAAGATACAGAAGTACGGACGCTCACGCATGATGGACACACATGTACGTTGCTGCGCAATTGGCTGTATGGATGCATACAACTTATATATAATTACTATCTGTGCCCGCGGCTCCGCTCGCCTGGACTACAGAATTATTGTTTGAGTTTTTTTTTTAAAATAAAGTCCATGCTTTTTATACTTTTTCATGACAATGTATGCACTTGTTTTTCAATTTCAATGAGTGCAAGGTGAAAAACTTCGTCATTGAATGTTGCTCGCGTAGTTATAGTAACAAACTTATAGGAAGAAATATCGGTATTTGTTAATAGACAGACACTGATCACAAACACATAACGGAGCACTAATGATGTCATTTTTTGGTGCTAGAATCGTTCTTTTACTTTCTTTGTAGATCTGGGTAAACGCTAGCAATCAGTTCCGTATCACTCTGCACCAAATTACTAAAATCCTCCGTTAGTGACACACAGCTCTCGGCATCTGTTTCTAACCACCTGTCTCCAATTTTTAATAGTGTATCAGCATAATGTCCTGTATCAACGTCATTGTAGAGATGCACTCTCATATTTGTCGTCAAGCTGAATTTCTTGACAGTTGCCCATAAGCTTGACGACTTGAGACAGACTTTGATTTCATCTGCAGGTGTGCCCCTCTGAATCACCGGTAGAGTTTGGCGGAAGTCACCAGCCAATAATCCAACCATTCCAAGATGGCCGCCAGCCCGTCCGCACGGCCGCAGCCCCTGCGGCAGATTTCTCTATTTCTTTCTACTGTTATGACGGACACGATGGCGAACTGGATTAAGGAAAAATTCCAGCTCACAGGAATGATTTCAGAAAAAAAACAGGATAGAAGCGAAAGAAATCTGTATTGTCAGACCGGGAATCTAATCGGGGATGTTACGAAGGAAGTCCACGCTTCGTCGCTTTGCTCGGTCAGACAAGTAATACTATTGTAAACATATTTCATTCTATTCACGGTATGTTCGCGCTTTATGAATACAAGTTTTGCATAATGGTCGCATGTATGACAATGTTTGGCCGCTTCTTAAGTACAGCGTACTTCACATGAGTTTAAAATTCCCGTTAATATTAACGACTAGATGAAAATTTCGCGTGTATTTATGTATAAATTATAGTATTTATTTCAAAGTCAATATAAATTTAAAACGGAGAATAAAGACGTTTAATGGTAATGGGTACAGGCCATTCACGGTAAAGCGAGTACTTTTGAAAGCCCCCTCATTTGGAATAACAGTCAATAAATACATATATTTTTTTTACCCAAAGACGTTAACTTCCGAGTGCGGTGGAATATACACACTTTGTTTATTACTTACATAGGAATATTTATTTAAAAAGATGGTTAAGGGATTAAAAAATGGCTGAAAGAAAAAAGTAAGTAGACCCTCATAAGTGCTAATTTTACCGTGAACAGCCTATAGTAGGATATACAGAGTGTCAGGTAAAAAGTGTTCCATTTCATCACGTGTACCACACCCTATCAATTTGTAACCATTGTTCCCTGACTTCCTGTATGCACCGACATTTTAAAATGTTTCTTTTTGCCTTATCTTTAAAGAGAAAGTTTTAACTGCTATATACAGTGTGTTTTCCAGGAATGCTATGCTAGGAAAAACGTTTAGTTGTTACGTATAGAAATATTTATTAGCGTAGCGTAGCGTTTTGTTCGAACTTGTTTAAGTTTTGTTTACATATAGCGGAAGACTACGAAGCGAGTAGTATGATTTCAGCAGAGTTTCGCAAAACTTGGCAACAACCACGAACAGACTAAAACGTCCTGTTTAAAAAAAAAAAAAACTATTTCATGAACAAATGAAAGTCTGTACTTTTACCAGAAGACGTCAGTTGCAGTTAACAAAAATACTATATAAAGCCAACAGTCATGGTATATTGGTCTAGTGTCGTGTAGGCTCTCGTCTAGCCCGGCGAAGTGCAGAAACTCGTCCGCGCATCGATCCTACATGTGGACGAAACACCTGTGGATAGGTGTTGATCCATGCCACCTGGATACCTACCCACAATTCTCTGTTATTTGTTGGCGCAGGTTCTAGGGTGCTAGTGTACTTCCCTACCACGTGCCATTAAGGCGCCCGTCTACCTGGCGCTTGAACTGCGTTGCAGAGTGTTCCAAATACACGTTTTTCAACGAAACTATTAAGCGTGCGTCCAACGTGCTGATCTACGAAAAGAACACACACTTCAGACGAGAGCTGTTAAGTACTTTCAAAATATCACGTACGTTAGAAACATCAATTCAGAGTACTCCAAAACCGCTAAAAACGGTCTTTCCAAGGCGTTGTAGCTCAAAACGCGCGCATCAGATACATACAAAACTACTATAGGCGCCTGCACTGAACCTTCCTAAAGACTTCCCACTAATAAAATAATATGGTCACCGCTGAAAGTCCCATAGGTACACGCAGCACGACGAGAACACTGCACGCCAGTTCAGAGCCTTGCGCTTAGAGGCGATGGCGTACTTGATGCGCGTGGCAGTGTCGCCCTTATCGCTTCCACGCTTCTCGTCCTAAACGTGGGGAAAATTTCCAGGTAGACGGGCGCCTTAATGCTCGGTGGGGTTCGTATCGGGCGAACGAGGTGGCCACAGCAGTCGTCGAAACTCTCCAGAATGCTCCTCGAAGCAGCTCTGCACAACTCGGGCTCGATGACGTGGTGTATATCCTGCTGGAACATGCCATCGTTGTGGGGGTACGTGAAGTCTATGAAGGGCTGCAATGCAACGCCATGACAAGCACACACTCACTCACGCGATGCCAGAGCACAACTGACACCAAGACGTAACGGTACCGCGGCGCCACCGACTGTTTAAGGTTGTTCACGATGAAATGAGCACTTTTGATATCAACCTTAGAAAAAAGTCACTGCTCCTACTGCATATATTTTAACGGGCGCACTGATTGCATGCGCCAACTAAAGTTGGTAACGATGGAGGGAAAGAAGATCTGTCTTAACTTCGAATAAAAAGTGTTAGGTAACCATTTGTGATAGCTGAAATTTTTTTTTTCACTTTCTGTTTTTTTTAATGCACGTACGTGTAAAAATTACCAGAATTGTTAAATATTTACTTATCTAATAATTTCACAGCTTTACTTGACCGACGCATAAACAAAGTGATGAGGCTCATGAAAATGTTAATTTTACATAATGCGGAAGAATGCACAATGTTCATTATGCGGGGTTGACCTTTACATGCATACTGCTATCCCATGCCTTCCGGCATGTGGTGAGCATGCCGAAACGACGTGGTTCGAGATCCTCCTTCGGCGCGACCTTCAGTTTGAGCACCAAATTGGCAATCAAGTTCGTTAGAAGATCATGGCTTCGGGGTCTGGTCGCAACAACGCCATGTCATAGAGAACACGGTGCAGCCTGCGTTCTTTGAATAACATACTTTGAAGCAAATTCATACGAGTTCATATAAAATTTCAAACGGTAATATAGTGGCGTATCTGGGAAGAGGCGCATCCCCCCCCCCCCTTTGGAGGTCTGCAGCCCCCTTCTCTTGACAGTGTCATAACTTTTATTTTCAGTCTTTTAATTCTTAAAATGTCAATTATAATAAACATATATGTGTGTGTGTCAGTGATTTCATAAAACATCTCTACGTCTAAATGTCGTAAATGGAAAATTCTGGCTAAACTACTGGTTTGAATAGTATTATGTTCAAGGTCATCCCCCATGCGAAACAACTTCCGCATACGCCCCTACGGTAAACTATTCGGAATTTCGTTTACATTTTTTATTCGTATTTCTCCAAATTTAGTTACTTAACATAAAACAGCAATATTTGAGAAGAAATTATTTTAATTTTTAAGAGTAAGATGTTTATAGAGAGAGCGAGAGAGAGAGAAAGAGAGAGAGAGAGAGGGGGGTAGAGAGTACAAGAGAAAGAGAAGGGGGCAATAAGATTAAAACGAATGTGGCATGGTTACAGAAAGTTTGAGAATCCCCTGGAAAAAATGGGGCCGCGGTGGTGTAGTGGTTAGACTACTCGCACTCCACCAAGACGAACCGGGTTCGATTCCCGTCCGGGTCGCCCCCGGATTTTTTCCTGTGGGAATCGTGCCGGACAATGCCGCTGGTCGGTGGGTTTTCTCAGGGATCTCCCGTTTCCCCCGCCCTTGCATTCCGGCGCTGTTCCATAATCTCCTCTCATTTCGCTTCACCCTCATCGGCACCCAAGACCTCGATGTTAAGAGCCGCAGAAATCTCTTCACTCACTCACTCATTCTGGAAACAATGCCTGTGCCTATGCTGACCACGTTAACTGATCTCAAACTCTGCAAAACGGCGAAGCACTGATGAGAGCGTCATCTAACGAATTAATTCCGTGTTATAAAGCCTTTCGTACTCCGCCTCAGTAACAACGGTATTTTTATATTTATTGCTGTCCGGGCTGGCAGTTTAGAACTCCGTCGCTGAAACCGTGATGCCACGTGTATTTTCTGCTCTTGCATCAGGAGATAGTTATTACGACGACCGGTCTCCTTGACTTTGCAGGACTCGTCTGTCTGGCAAACCAGTTCACGGGACAGGGTGAAAGGACCTCTGACATTTACTGCCCGGCCCAGTGGGGCTAGTCGCACTGGAGCAATTTCAGATGAGGATCGTGACGTCATGTGGAGCGCAGCGGTTATTTTTTGACTGCGTGTCACCAACAGCGCTCGTCGGCCGCGACAGACTGCAATAATGGCAGTCGCAGTCGCGAAACGAGCACAGCAGCTCATTTACACGCGCGAACCGCAAATGAGGGTCAGTTTTGTAGATTACGTCTGCTAAGGCCGGGTTCCATTCCCCTGCGTGAATACTGTTCCTAGGAAGTTCCTGCAATGTTGTTCAATTACAATATATACACCATTCATGGTTAAGTGAGCACTTTTGAAAGCCCTCTCATTTGGAATAATAGTCAATAAATATTTATTTTATTTTAGCCTTATACGTTAACTATCGAGTGCGATGGAATATACACTGTGTTTATTACTTGCATGGCAATATTTATTCAAAAAGGTAGTTAGGGGATGAAAAATGGCTGAAAGGGAAAAGTAACTAGGGCCTCAAAAGTGCTCAATTTACCGTAATCTGCATATACGTACATATATGTCCAAGGGAATGGAACGACGGCCATGTTGGTTAAAAATAAAGATGTATAGTACATAACATGTAAAAAAAACAGACGAGCCTTAACCTCTCTTCAAGCAATTTAATCTTAATGAACGTAATTACCTAGCTTAACCATTCTGCACTCTATACTTTGAAGACCTTTCAGTTCGGCATAGGCTGATCACGGTTATTTGAGCACTTTTGAAATCAACCTTTGAGAAATGTCACTGCCCCAATCTGTATATAATTTCACGGGCACGTTGACTGGTATGCGGCCAGTAAAGTTGGCAACGACAGAGAGAAAAAGTAGTTCCCTGTCTTAACGTTGAATTACAAATGTTTGGTAAACATTTGCGAATACAAAAATTATTTATTTTGCTTTCTGTTTCTTAATGCCTATAAGTGTAAGAGTTAGCAAATTTGTAAAATATTTGCTTTACTTATAATTCGACAGTTTCACTTGGCCGATGCATGAATAAAGTGACGAGGCTCACGGCAATGTTAATTTTACGTATGGTGGAAGAATACAAATGTGCGGCGTACAAGTAGATCTTGAGCAGGACTTTCAAAAGTGCTCAGTTTACCGTGAACAACCTGTAACATAACGTACGGCATATTCCCGCCAGGAACTGGTGACAACCCACAGAGCTCTCGCAGTTGATGCACAACATTAGCCGTAACTGCAGTGACTGAGTGACGTGAAGGTACACTGATGCGCCCGCAGCGAGGGATTGGGACATCTTTCTTGTGCATATCGCAGAGGTAACGGAACTCGGCTTAAGACTTGCTACCGTCGAAGCGGAGAGGCGTCTCGTATGTTTTCCCTACGCAAACCTTAGCCCTCGTACGTTTCTATCGAGAAACATTTCTGCTGCCAAAATACTTTATGTAAGCAGGGACATCGACTGTAGAGCTGAAGGATTTCCGAAAGTGTTACAATAATGAAACCATCCACGAAGTAGCTACTGTAGAATACTACTGAATTGTTGCAACTTGCTTAGGACATATCCAAGTTCGGGAGGTTGGCGGTCTTAATAAAAATAAAAAGACTGATTTTATTTTCCTAACTCATTCACAAAAATATAAAATACACGGTTTTCTTTTTCTTTTTACAAAGTGCAGCTGTTTTTTCCTTACTATCAACATTTACTTTTTTTTATAAGTGAACCCAATTTTTGTGCTCATCGCAATTAAAATTATAATCCTGAATACTGTCTTTATACTGCCTACAATCATTTAATCTTCATTCATAGATTGCAAGTNGCAATTAAAATTATAATCCTGAATACTGTCTTTATACTGCCTACAATCATTTAATCTTCATTCATAGATTGCAAGTATACGATCAAAATGCCTGCTGACATACGTTGACATCATTCCAAATTTCTGTCACTGACGAAACAAGTGCCAATTTCTTACAGTCAAGCCCTGTCGGTGTCAGTTCCTGCTCTCCCGATAGTCGCACACTGCCACTCGTCGTCTTCTTTTGTCGTCCGCAACAGGCACTAATGACCATTCTGTTTTTTTCTTCAAAGTTTTTATTTATATTAATTCAAATTGAAATATTAAAATTTATAAATAACAATAAGTAAAAGTTTAAATTAACAAAAAAATAACGTATTTTTCGTTAACAGACGTATAAAACGCTTGTGATACATGGCATATGTAGGAAACAACCAAATACGGCATAGATAGGACGATTGTTCAAAGGTTAGATTCAAAAAGTGTGAAGGAACCGAGAATAGACTACATACATAGCAGTATGCTATTCCACACCTCTCGTGCTTACTAATATTTTGTTAAGTCTCCATTCCAGCTTTTCAGAATTACTACGCAATTCGCAATCATCCCATTTACTTCAAGGCTAATTTCTTTATGCTTCTAGCAATAAAAGTGGTGCCAAGTTAAAAATTATCTTTGTATTAAATTTAGGGCGCAGTCGCTCGTGTTTGAAATGCGTTTTCAGAAATCGGGCTCTAAGGGGGATGGTTTCATCACAAACTTGACAAATAGCGACATTATAAAGGTCACGATGAAACTATCCCTTACGGCTGATTCCGGAGAACGCATTTCAAGAATGAGTGACTGCACTTGTGATATACTTTATATATACACTTAATATATATATATAAAACTTACAACCTCGTCTTAGTTATATTACTAGAACCATAACGAAATTAGGTTATTAAGTACCTGGGTTATTGCGGGTTGCGTATGAATGACCTCAATTTGACGGTCAATTTGTAATCCAGTCGGAGTAGGCTTTCTTGCTTAAATACTAATTTTTTGGACAAAAGCTGAAAATTAAGTAAAAGTTTTGCGTACAAAAGTGTTCGACTCAAGTACACAAAACTGTGAATAAGGCCCCTAAAGCTGTTCTGTTGGCGAAAAATGTGCTGGCTGTAACACAAAAATGTTTTTCGAGGAGACAGGGGGCTACGGCGGGGTAGTGGTTAGACTACTCGCCTTCCTGCAAGGCAAACCGGGTTTGATTCCCGGTGGGGTCACCCCCGGACAATGCTGCTGGTTGGCGGGTTTTCTCAGGGATCCCCCGTTCCCCTCGCATTAGCATTCCGGCCATGCTCCAAATTCACCTCGCTTCACCCTCATCGGCTCTCAAGACCTCGTTGTTAAGAGCCGTTCAAATCTCTTCACTCAGTCACTCGCTCGAAGTGACAGGGCAGTCGAGTGCAGCGTGTGTTCAAGTTCAGTCACACCCACACCACGCCTGGCAAGCAGTCAGTCGCTCCTCGCGTCCAGAAGAGGACGGCCGCAGTCTGAGGGGCATTCCTGCGCGGTCTCCCCAGTCTCCAGCAAGTGGCACGCCACTCCGGGGTTGTACGCTCTCTTCCATCTTCCACGGCAACGCGCTTTCTGTAAATACAGGCTGGACATAGACGGCGCATTGGAGATGCGAAGCAAAGTGACTGGTATCTTGCGGCGCATTTAGAAACCCGCGGCATGGAGATAGCCACGTCACTCTACCTTCCACGTGTGCAACGAAAGGCTCGTGAAAACTGTGCTTGTGACAACGTAACTTTACTTTCTGAGATTCAGGGGTTTCACCACAAACAGTTGGATTGGTGGCCATGGTGGANACAGGAGGGAGGGGAGGGGGTGGTTGTAATCCTCCCCCCATCCCCCATTCTACCCTAACTTTGTCACCAATTAGTATTACAATTATTAATAAGCCTTTAATTGTGATATGTACTTGCTGTAAACTACAGTGAACTTTATTATATTCTGAAGTATCGTGTTTACTAGTACAGTATTTGTCTTAATTAGCGTCAGCACCACTAATACCGCTGTAACCTACCTTCCTTCCCATGAATCAGTGTAACCAACCCCCCAAAAAATGTGAGAAATTTCTGGTTACCCCTCTGTGAGCTGTTGTCAAAGCTCACGCGCAGAAAATTAACGTATGTGGACGTGGCTACTGAATACTGCGCATGCGCGTGTGCAAACGAGCCACTTATGATCCATTATCCTGGGGTAGTTGTTTAAAACTGCAAAAACACTCATTCGACCAGTATTATTGATTAGGTATGTGTAAAACATAAAAACACTTTTTAACCCACAACCTTAGTTTAGTTTTGGGAGTTGTGTTAAGTTGGGATACAATGTTGAAAAATATTGGGTGAAAACGCTCATGCGCGGTAATGACAGCTGCCCACAAACGCATGCGCAGTAATCACGACCTTGGCGGTCCACACGTAGAGTGAGTGAGTGAGTGAAGAGACTTGGGCGACTCTTAACAGCGAGGTCTTGAGAGCCGATGAGGAGTGATTGAGGTGAGTATGGAGCAGCGCCGGAATGAGAGAGCGGGGGAAACGTGGGATCCCCGAGAAAACCCGCCGACCAGCGGCACCGTCCGGCACGATTCCCACATGCGACAATCCGGGAGTGGCCCGGCCGGGGATTGAACCCGGTTCGCCTTGGTGGGAGGCGAGCAGGCACACAGAGTGAATGTAGGGCAGAGCGATCTCGCCGGCAGCGCAGAACTAGCCCCCGTGCTCCAGCATTGGACTGCTTCCTGCTTATACAACTAATACCTACAACTATCATAAACGACGTGGATAGAATTTAAGGTTAGTTCACTATTCATGTAAACAAATGCTTTGAGATGTTTTTATTCTTCCTCTGGCCAATTTTTAATGCTATTAGATTAAATTCAAACCGTTAAAAGTATTTTGTTCACATAAAAGTGTTTTTTTTTTAAANCCAATTTTTAATGCTATTAGATTAAATTCAAACCGTTAAAAGTATTTTGTTCACATAAAAGTGTTTTTTTTTTAAAATTAAGATATAAACAAACACATCGCTGTTCATTAGTTGTATTGGTTTGGGGTAAGTAAATGTTGTGTATATGCGCAGAAGAATAATAGGTTTACCTTATCTTTAGTCTACGGGTTCACAGACTCTCGTCACCGATAGGGAGCAGCTTTCGTACGTAGACGAAGCGAAGTGTGTGTGTGAGAGAGAGAGCGAGAGCGAGAGAGAGAGAGAGAGAGAGAGAGAGAGGAGCACGCAATTATATCCACATAATTAGTAATGCAGAACAACCTACACGTCGTGAAACTAATTAACACACAATCCTTACATTGTAGTGCTAACGAAACAAACAAATAAGTATTTTTAAACCGTTTAGCCAGCAGAAACATTAAAATTACTGCGTTGAAAGCAACAAACACATTTCAAGCCAGAGTGAGTGTTTCTCTATTCCTCGATGTGCCACGCACGGGAGAGAGGAGGTGGGTTATAGCTAAAGGCCCGGTCATAAATAGTTCAGTGCTGTTCGGAGTTCCCGCATTGTTGTAGAATGTCGCCAATGGAAATATAGTTTGGAAATTTTGTGAGCAGGAAACCTGATAAACGTCTTAAAGCACATTTTTTTATAATAAATTTTTAGTAAGGCACATTTATTTCGTCAGAATTGACTGCTCAGAAATGCACCAATCTATTAAAATTTTTGCATACAAAGATTATAAAAAATGTTGTCTGGAATTTCAATTTTAATATGAGCTTCTGATCACATGAAGAAGTCTATAAGCGTGTTCGCCGTAAATTTATGTACCATGCTCTTCAAGAGGATAAACGGACAATCACTAGACCACACCCAGCGCACAATGAGCTGGAGAACGCAGCGAATGATGTAACCTCACCGACAAAAAATAACTGTTATTCTTGTGATGAATGGCAAGCATTTAATAGCGCGTAAGCAATCGACCAACGCATAACGCGCGGAGTTAGGGGTGCGGGCTTTGGAGTCAATAAAAGGAATCCAACAAAAGTAAATCCTAATAAACCGTTTTTGCCAATTGCGTGGCAAATCTTTGTCGAAAAGATGCATTTATGTTGAGCTTCTGACTCAGCAGATTTGAAAACTCGCTGCGGTGCTATGCTATAAGAACGTGTGTGGCAGTGTTCTTCAAGATTATTTGCTGGTAAAGCATCCCGTAAGTATTTCCGTTGGCGAGAGTTGTCAAAAATACGCTAACACCGGGGTGCGGGGACTTCGGAATGGGCTGGGAATTGGGGGCGCTTGCCCCCCTTCCAGTACCTATTACTAGGGGGCACAAAATACTTCAAGCGAGGGTGCCACAATAAAGAACGCAGGCAAAGTGTCATACTTTATTTAAAAACGGAGGTCAATTAATAATGTTTAATAGTAATGTTTATAGTGGTAAATAGGAAAACAAAGTACGGCGTGTGTAAGTACATGGGAAGGTGCACCACCAGAGGTGCCAAATTCTCTACAAGACCTTGCCTTGCCCCCCCCCTTTTCCGGAAAAAGTTCCCGAAGTCCCTGCTGGGGTAATATTTATGACATTTCCCTGGGGAACATGCGCGATGTGTCCACCAGAGGGTTTGCCGCAGACATGCAGTAGGGAATGCTCGAGGGTGTCCCAGAGAAGGATGCAACACACAACCCAACACCTCCCCGCTCTACGTCTGGGAAGTTGATAACCCGGAAAAACCGGTTACGTAAATACGGTTTGAGCGTCGAGCAAGGTATTTGAAAAGTCACATTAGGGGATCGCAGGTAGTGATTTCCGACGAAACAGCGAATAAGCATTGGGGCCGTGAAATACCCCAGCCGCGTGTTCGCAATAACAGCTTGTGAATCTGAACCAACATCTGCTAAATAAAACTAATGGAATGCCTCTCTTTAACTGGTCGTAATTGCACACTCCCGAAGTTAAGTCAAGGGCCTCTGCTAACACGACGGAAATTACCTTCTTCGTGCAACTTTTATCAGCGATTACAGAGAAATTGAAGTGGTCCGCTTCAAAACACGACTACGCCCAACCACGCGGAATTAAAAGAACCATTTGCCGCATGAAACTGTTTTAAAAAAAGCCGGTAGACGATTGCACTCGGGCATAAGTAATGATTTCCTCATCCAGCCTTTCAGTATTTAGCAGTGCAAGTACACGCATTACAAAACTGTACTTCAGCCATGTAGAGGTAATATCTCCCCCAAAATTATAGTCACGTCCCCTTTTTAAAATCACATACACAGGAATTCTGTAGCCCAAAATATNGAAGTGGTCCGCTTCAAAACACGACTACGCCCAACCACGCGGAATTAAAAGAACCATTTGCCGCATGAAACTGTTTAAAAAAAAGCCGGTAGACGATTGCACTCGGGCATAAGTAATGATTTCCTCATCCAGCCTTTCAGTATTTAGCAGTGCAAGTACACGCATTACAAAACTGTACTTCAGCCATGTAGAGATAATATCTCCCCCAAAATTATAGTCACGTCCCCTTTTTAAAATCACATACACAGGAATTCTGTAGCCCAAAATATNGTAATATCTCCCCCAAAATTATAGTCACGTCCCCTTTTTAAAATCACATACACAGGAATTCTGTAGCCCAAAATATTTTATGAAGCTAATAATTTGTCTTTCAACAGCAACACTTCACTGACTACGCATCACGTCACGTGACTGCTCATATTACGATAACATTCGAATTAAAAGGACTACCCCAGTTAGGGTTTTATATCAGATACTGAAAAATATTTAATAAATTTTATGATGCCAGCCTTATTTGTAAATTGTGTGATTTTGAATCTGACCGAATGTTGTATTCAATTATTTTCGACCTCAGGACATTTGCAGATTTTGCGACTGCGCAGAATCAGATTTAATATTTGATATCTGATACCTGATTCAGTGCGGGCATGTAGCATCTTAGATTTAAGGCAGGCATTAATGTATTAATTCACTGCAGCCTGGCTGCTCCTCAGATCGCACTGGCATCTACTCAGGAACACGGGGTAGGAGATAGCATCTGGTCTGCTGGCATAGGGGCTGCTATAGGGGTTGCGTGTCCGCCCGCAGTTCACGTGATCGTTAACAAGCTAGTGAAGCAGCACGGTCTCAGTTCGAGCTGGCATTAGTTGGAGTACTCCCCTCTCACACTTCTAAATGTTTCCGTCAAACTGCTTCGAATAAGATTGATCAAAGAAAGTTAGAAATTGTCACGTCACAAAAATCGTCATTAGCACTGCCATGCTTGTCTGGAAAAGTTGGATTCAATTTTCATCAAACATTTTGTAGGAGAACTAGTTCTGAAATTAGCCTGACGTAGCAACTCAAAGACTGATAACGAATTTTCATGTGACAATCTTTCTGAAGCCTCTCAACGTAGCCAAAACTGTATTACTATATTGCTGTGTTTAGAAAGTACTCAAGGAAAGTATGAGAAACCTAGAAATTGAGTTGACTGCACTGAATGTTACTTATACAGAAGTTCAACTAATAAAACGAAAGGGCTACCACTTTTAAGTCCCATAATTTCACGCCGTGCGACAAAGTCAATGCGACGATTAATGCGCTTGCGTTGTGTTCCATTTCTTCTACACGAACAGGACCCTGAAACAAATAAAAAGTGGTTACTTTCAATAGCTTGCACAGGCAGGGTAACAGCTCGACATTCATTCCATTTCAATTCCGGAAGTACAGTGCCCAGGAGGCATGCGTTTGTACAACTATAGAACAAAATACATTGCCGTTCAGTTGAACAACTTATCGGAATTTCGTCGCGTTACAGAGGTGTATAGTTAGTCGGCATCTTCAATAAGCAGTATTTTGCATGAACCTACCATGTTTCTGTCGCATGGATGTGAGCTCCAGTTACGTAGGATATCCTGTGTTTTCTGTGTGTGTCATAGCTCATGATGTATTCCAACCGCCGGGGTTAAAAACACGGAGCATTGTTATAAATTTGTTCGCGGTTAATCAACTTTTTTAAAAACCCTTTTTAAGAAATTACATTTCTGCTCATTTTTGTATCCTTCTACCGTATGTAACGTTAACATAGCCTTGGGCCAGATTTCTTTATTCATGTGTCAACCAAGTTGTCAACCGAGCGAAAGTGTAAAATTTCTAGGAACGTAATTTGTTACATGTAAATTCTTATTGTTATGAGCACAAAACGAACAGAAACTAAGTAAATAACTCCAGCTACCAGAAACTCAAACATCACATTGTTGATTACGTTAAAACGTTGTACTACTCTTGATAACTCGTTGCCAACTTTACCATTGATATTTAAGTAAGTGGTTATGGAGAAATAACTTTTCTAGGTTTTTTCTTCTTTCAAAAGTGCTTTTTTACAAACGGCCTGTAGTTTATTGGGCTCGCCAACACCAGAAGACCAGTCGGAGGTGGCATGCAAACTAAATTAACCACAACTCACGTCTAATAAACGGCACACACATTGATGGCCAGCAAGTCACAGGCGACCAGTGCACAATAAGAGCCGGTGGAATCACCTGTTCAACGCAACTTGTTCTCTTCGCGTGGCACAAAAGGGCGAGTTCTATCTGCCAATCTCGCACAGTCTTGTCAATGCGCAGAAGTCCCGACAACTTCTCGTGCGAGACGACGAGCAAGACTGGCAACTTCCAGGATCTTAGCGAGCATCGGGGTCGCGGTGCTCCCACCAGGACGATCCTGGTTCCGTCCCCGGCGGATATTCGCACGTGGGGAGCATGGCTAGTGGGTTATCTCGGGGGTATTCCTTTTTCTCCCGCACCTTTGAGTTCCGTTGCTGCTCTATCCTTTACTTTATCCACTCCACGGCGACAGCAGAGAACATTGCCAGTGACAAAGTCAAATCCCACTGGCTGGCCAATTGGTTCGCAGTATAACTGCGGCAGAAAGTAGTTCCGACGCAGTAATTTAATTTTAACGCAGTAATTTAAGTTATTAGTTGTGTCCTTTAACCATCTGCGATATTAAAATACCCTGTGTTGCATACGAGAGTACACGTGCTTCTCAACTGAAACAAATATTGCCAACGAACTATATCGTTACTCTTCGATCGAGCATTGCGATGAGAGGTGTTCAATCAGGCCCCTGCGTTATCGCGCAACAACTCCACTCGTCGTGCACGAAGACCAGGTCGTCGACGTCGAATAGCGTCAGCAGCACGCACTGACGACGAAGTGGGGAAATGTCAGAGAACGGAAAACCTCATTGTACGCTATGACAAGTGCTTGAATAAATTGTAATATTATGCTTAAAAATAAAGAAATGGTGCCGTAATAAAAGGGTGTTTTGTAATTTAACTTGTTTTTACCCGTTCATCTACAACAAATAGGGAAACTTACTTTCTGACTTATCCTCGTATTAGCTTCTCTTCTTATGTGATATTAGATCGTGAGATACATACTGTATTTTTATACAGCCTCGCAAAGGGCTCTCCGAAGTCAGAAAGTAGAACTTCAGCAGGGCTTAAAAAAAATTTGGAAGTAACCATGAATCGGCTATAATACTAGTCGAATGAGTGCTTTCGTAGTTTAATCTAACCTAGGATCAGCGGCGTGTGGTGAACTGTTGCAAGGTAAGCTGCGTTTCGCTCTGCGCTGTACCTAATCGTTTGCTAGTTTACACATCGGCACTTAAATGTCATAGCACGTGTGTAACGGGTGTCTTACCACTCTCTCGTGAGTGGCCGCAGTACATTCAGGTTGTGTTCGAATTGGCACTTTTAGTTTACTAAAAGGTCACGTGACTCGAATTAGTCGACTAAAATGATGACGTATTAGGTAGTTTAGTATTTAGTTTTTAGTGTGCAACGGAACTTTCTACAGTAATAAATCACCAATTCGCAACCATTTTTGAACAAGTGAGTATCGACGGCGTCCGAATTGAACGCTACTGAACAATAAAATCCTAAAATACCAACTGATCAATTCGAACACGGCCTCAGTTTCTCCCGGCTCCACACTGGTTCCTGCTGCGTGTGCCGAGTGTGTACAGTACTGAGCAAGCACCAGTTCACCTTGCAACACTTCGCCACGCGCCGCTACCTAGGGTAGTTGGTGAATAGCTGTGGTTGTTCACACGCGCGCATGCGCAGTAGACACGGCCACGGCAGTCGGAAGGCGTCCATGCTCGAGGCGGCTCGCAGGCCGACTGCAGACCCACCTATGTATGACGTGAGCAGTAATTCCAGCGCCGGGAGAGTGTGCGAGTGGCACGGGCGGTGTCCTCTGTAATCACACAGCTCGCCGCCACACCGCTATCATAACTGCCTGCGACGCGAGACGCCATCACGATGCAACAAGGGCACGCGCTACAACCTCGTCCTACCTCGGGCTGTGTCCCGAGTCTGTGCCGGATTTTGTTTATAATAACTAAAGTAATAATANTTTATAAACTAACGAAGCTTAGAAAATTACGAATGAAAAAAAAATAGCGTAGGATCTACTTTTCTGCCTGTTTTGTCTTCTTCCGCCATTCAAAAATTAACTTTGCCGTAGACATTGTGACTTCATTCTCTCGTCGACCAAGTGAGACTGAACTTTTTAGCAAACTAAATATGTTACTAACTTGCCAATTATTATTCCCATGTGTATTGTGCGAATTAAACGTTTTGCTGTGAAGGCTTAAGGGCGAAGGGGGGTGAGACTTCTCTTTTTGGCGAACTCGAGACTTTTGGAGACTTTGTATAAACACTATGATATGATGTATTATTGAATGCTAAAATAACATGCACATCATCTGTAAAGATTTAAGTTTATTGTAAGTCGTACATAATAACTAAAGTAATAATACTGGGGATATATTCGGTTAAAGTAGTTGAATCCAACAACAGAAATCTAATGGGTATAAGTTATTTTTGACGATAGATTTTTAGCAGTACAAATTATGGTAAGCAAAATAAGGCAATCTAGCAACGATATACACACAAACTTATCCAAGAATTAAAAAAAAATTAACGAAACCCCATTATTTAATTTTTGCTGCTCACCTCGTTGTTATATCATGGTGATGTCTTACTTACACTGACGAAGTATTTAAAGTGGTTTCATTAATACCCAATTTATGAGGAAATTTCATCAAAATAGTTTCATCAGTTTCTGGACGATGTAGAAACAAACGAACAAACACATACGCACAAACAGAAAGAACCATTTTAGTACAATTAAATACAAATGGTAACTGAAACACCTTATGAATCACAGCTAACAGAACACTTTGAAAACAAATTGTAATTTTCCTCACACGAGCCAGGGAAAACTTATGAGAGGGGAAATTCTCTGGCATTCCCCTTCCCCCAATTGATTCGCACACTGCTTATATGCATAAAAAAAACAGAAACTAAATTAAATAAACTCAACTTCTACAAATTAAAACGTCAACCTCTTCATACAGCTTTAAGACGTAGATCTAATTTTGCTACATAGCTGCCTTTTTACTGGGAGGATGTCAGAAAGTGTTGAGTGTGTGTGTCTGCTAAATGTGTGCAGGTAGAGGCACAGTCGTTTTCAAACATTGATTTCAAAATAATTCATTATTTTGACAGCGAACCAGCTCTACAGGTTTGAGTGTAAGTATTGCTTCAATGCCAGGCTTTGCATCGTCGCCGCTGAATACACTGCGCGTTTTTAACGGAAATGGTGGGTCTTAGGAACATGCAACAATGGGACATTTTTGTCAAATGGGACATACTACTCAATAAGACGGCATCAAAATCCCATAAAACTTGAAGGCAAAAAATTGTATGCAGTTAGACGTTGGCCACCCGTATTATTTTTTATGAAGGAGGAATGTCTTAAAACCTGGTTTTCTCATAAGTTGAAGATCTCTAAAATTCTAAACATTATCCAAATAATCGTATTTTAATTCCACGCCGTTTCTGATATTTTGCAAAAATGCCATTTATAAACATGATATTCAAGGGCGCATGTTTCCCTTAGGAATTGAGCTAGACTGTAAGTTGTAACACTCATATACTTCATTTTCCACAAGCACTCACCTCCCGAAATATTTCGGGTGACTTTCAGAACAGTCTGCATATGAGTTAAGGTAAAGGATTCTTTTCTAAGTGTTTATTTAAAAAATGCGCTTAACTAACCGTCACAGAAAAGTGTTTTCAGGATCCTACACGTTGACTTCACGTTTCTAGAAAGAAGAAAAGGCAGTGGAAGGAAGGGGGAGGGGGGGNACTCTTTTCGACCATACCCATATTAATTTTAATCTTCTCCTTTCTCTCTCTTAAACACTGCTGTACGTTTAGATATAAATACAATTAAATGTCTATTGAAATACCGTACTGATGTTTTTGCTGACGTAAATATACCCCGAAAAATATCTGAAAAAGACTAAGGTAAGCAGTTTACCGTAAGTTATAAATAGTTACTACAGACTGAAGTAACGGCCGACCACTTGTTAGCCCAGGAGGGCGAAGCTCCTGCTGGTTTAGAAGTGGTGAAGGATGGGAAGGGAAAGGGGGCATCGC
>NQII01003162.1:54555-95310 GCA_002778355.1 Clitarchus hookeri | reverse complement strand
GGTTAACAATTGGGTGGGCAAGCCCCCCACCCCCTCACTGAGGAGCATAGCTCCAGTGATGATGAGAGGCAACGGCCTCGGTTTGCTGGGCGTGCGCGTGAAGAAGATACTTGGTTCACGCCTGCTTCATTTGGCCGTTTATTTTAAGTTTCTCCGTTAACCTATCGTCGAGCGGAACCTTCCCCACCATTTGAATTCTTAGTTTATCTAGCTTGAAGCCCTGCTTAAGATATATTTGTATGTACATTGTGTATTCTTCCGCCACATGTAAAATTAACATTGCGATGGGCCTGATTACTTTATTCATGCCTCGGCCAAGTGAAACTGTGAGATTATTCGGAAAGTAAATTATTTCAAATATTTGCTTATTCTTAAAATTACGTGTATTTAAAAAACAAAAACCAAAATAAATATTTTAATTTTTCACAAGTGTTTTCATAACATTTTTAATTCAACATTAAATCACGGAACTACTTTCCGTCCGTCGTTACCGTATGCGCATGCCACTTAGTGCGCCCGTTAAAATGTATGCAGATAACGGCGGCGACATTTCCCAGAGGTTGATTTCAAAAGTGCTCACTTTACCGTAAATAGCCTTTACAGACACAGCGACTGAACTACGAGCTCGCATTTTACATCACAATATTAATTTTGCCAGATTTTGGCAGAATTAATATTGTCACATTATAATGAGTTCGTTGTTCAGCCGTTATTCCTGTACTGCTCTGTAATGTCAATAGCTAGTTGGGCATAGCGGTACTTTCGGAATTTTCTTTTTTTACAAATATAAACAAACTAGATCAACCAAGTAACCAATATGTCGGGTGAAGGTTCCCCTTAAAAGTGCCGTGTACCTGAAGCTGTTTTGGACATGTGAAGCGCAGAAGCGAGGGAACGATAAGGGTGACACCGACCCGCATCGCCTCCATCTTCACCCATGAGATGAAACAGGCCATTATGTCGATAACATGGCCGCCGCGCCGGCCGCAACCTCCACCTGTGATGTCATGGCTGGTGGATCCCGGCTCATGATGCCCGATACCTGCACCAGAACCTGCTTCTCCTATCTACTAGCGGTCTTGCCGACCGGAACTAACGTAAGTTACTGACAAGTGTTTGAAACAGTAAAGAGCACTATCCTCACGATGCCTTACTCCCTCGGCAATGCTCAGATTTCACGTAAGCCTCGCTACTTCCCACCTTACCTTGTATTAGTCAGGCAACATGACGAATGTGAAAGTTATCGACGTTGTCAATGCATCTGAGAAGACATTTTTTCCTTTGTTATTGAAACTGATGAGATGCCTTTGTTTAAGTTGTTTTTCAGTTTATGCGAGTGAGCGAGTGAAGAAATTTGGGCGGCTCGTGACAGCGAGGCCATGACAGCCCGACGAGGGTGAAGTGAAGTGAGCATGGAGCAGCGCCGGAATGAAGGGGCGGGGTTAGAACCCGAGGTTCGCCTTGGTGGGAGGCGAGCAGTCTAACCGCTCAGCCATCCTGGTCCCTTCAGTTTGTGCCTTTTGTTTGTTTCATACTGGGATGATGCAAACGAGTATTGTGTTTTCTTCCACTTAATGTGCTATTAGGAGTTCAACATGAAATGTAAACTACTTTTATTCAATATAACATCCTGGATTCTGATATATGCTAAACTTTTTGTAAGCAGTATGAATGACTTTTTTTTTTGTTTTAACGTGGCAGTATTCTTTGAGAAAGCCGCGTTGAATATATATATATATATAATTAATAAATAAATAAAAAAATATATATATATATATATATATATAGTTTAAAATAGTTATCTTTAAAACCGATGCACTGAGGAAGAATGTCTTAAACATTGCTACCCCAGTTACAACTCCGTGGCCGCAGGCTTGGCAGGCCGGGCTTGTTACCTGCGCCCGCCTGCTCGTGCCATGGGTCGACGTCGGTTCTCTCGCAACACGGTGCACTAGAGCAGCTAGCTGCGCCAGAAGGGTACTCGTGTTCGGCAGGAAGGTCGAGCGCCCCCCTCCCCCTTTAGTACAGTTGCCTGCATGCTGCTTGCTCCGTTGCAAACCAGTTCCGGCGCCGCACTGTTTGTTCCCCATCCAGCCCGCCTGCGTGGCTCTCGTTCACCCCGCCGACATCCCACCCCCGCGAGATTACAGCATGCCTTATCCGTAATCGAGCACCTGTCAAATGAACCATTGAAAATAAAACTCACCCCCCCCCCTAGTTATTGAGCATATTTTTTAAATGCTTATTTGACTTTTTTTTTTTGTTTATTCCCAGACCAGGATAAGTTTTACAGACTATTAAAATCCGTCGTGTTAATAAACTGCATAAAACTCTATCTATAAGGAAGCCGCAGTTTTTCGACGGCTCTCTGAAATCGCTCCATTCATTGAGGTTGAGCTCATGCTGGCAGTGGTTTGAGCTCTGTACGTTGTGGAATTCTGAGGATCCCCCGTGATGGGTGGACGCACTGAGCGACGACGTAGTAGAGGTTCAGTGCAAGCGTCTCTGGGTCTCGGTGACGATGCTGGAGGGCAATGAAGGCGCACAACTAAACCAGCCTTGGGGGTCGTGTCCGGCAACTGTTGTGTTGGCTGGAGGTCCCTGCGCCCGGTCTCGATCCTCTGTTGACGGGCCCTTCACGCACCTGGGTGTGTACAGGCACCCGGGTGTAAGAACTTAGAAGGTGCCAGACGAGCACCAAACACGTGTGGGAACTAAAGGTACTCGCTGACACAGGTTCTCACGCTGACGCCGTGCATGCTGCCTCCTGAGTACGCCGTGGAGTAGGGCTTACCTCAACGACATGACCTGACCGGGAGGAGGTCGGAAGGTTGAGACACGAAAGGCTACGCCGTGGAGTAGGGCTTACCTCAACGACATGACCTGACCGGGAGGAGGTCGGAAGGTTGAGACACGAAAGGCTACGCCGTGGAGTAGGGCTTACCTCAACGACATGACCTCACCGCGAGGAGGTCGGAAGGTTGAGACACGAAAGGCTACGCCGAGTAGTTATCGCCCGGAATCCTCGTTACCAGAAAGGCTACCGGGCAAGAGGGCGTCCATCAGCAGACCGAGTACCGTTGTGAAGGTGTCCCTGACTCGGGAGCCGAATGGTTCCCTGTGCGAGATGTAGCGCAATGTCTTGTCGACAGCTACCTGGAGGCTAGAAGCTCGAGAGCGATAAGGGTCACACTGGCAGGCGCATCGAATAACCCGTCGCCACTACGCGCAAGACTCTGGACAACTACGCAGTGTTCTCGTGCTTCGCGTGCGTATGGCACTTTTCAGCGGTGACCCTGTAATTGTATTGGCGGGAAGTCTGTAGCCAAGTTCAGTACAGGCTCCTATCGTAGTTTGCTCTTGACCTGACAGTATGTTTTAAGGTACGGTTTTAAACGTCGTTAGGACACCAAAATAATACTTATTGCATGCATGATATTCTGTAAGTTTCATTCCGTCCTCCTATATGGTATGTTTTTTTTAATAGACAGACAAACGTATCTGTGAAATATTTAATATTTTCGTGAAAAAAATTGTATTTCGAATATGATACAATTTAGTTCAAGCGCCAGGCAATCTCCTTAACAAAAACATGCTAACTGCAGTAAAGCATCTAGCTCTTGCCTCTTGCACGCTGTGGGAAACCTCGGAAAAGAAAGGGTTATTTACAAAGGTGGCAGGATGAGCTGTGCACATGTTACCGTGCTCAGCCAGGTAGACGCCACGAAGATAGTGTTTTTTTTTTTTTCCTAACCTACTTTAAAACTATGTGTTATTTGGGCCCGCGGTAGGTACGGGGGATTAGTGCGTCTCAAGGTAGAACCTCATACGCTTAAAGGATAGGGAATTTCATGCAAAGGAGGCGTGCATCTTGGCGAGGAGGGATATTTGGCAGCCATGGCCGAGTTTAGGCCANGAGGGATATTTGGCAGCCATGGCCGAGTTTAGGCCATGGACTACATCCCTAAGGGGGCGTATAGCAAGCTATAGTTAAAGAAGGGAGAGGGGAAAAAACCCGCATAGACACGGTAAAAACCCTCTCGACAGAAAAGAAGTTTCAACTTATCATGCATTAAAAAATGCAAAAGGAGACAGCAGGTTTGGTAACATGCTTAAAAATGGGTATTAACTCTAGAAGAGAAAATGGCTGTGGGTGCAAGCACCCTTGGGGTATAACTGCTGTCAATATGACTGCGCATATGTCTGCACAGTAATATTAACAGCAGCCACAATTGCAGGGCCATCCTGCTTCTCGTCGTGGAAGTCGGCAGTCTGGGCGGCTCAGTCATGGCACCTACTCCGTCTTCGCTCCTCCACGCTGACGCCAGGATCTCCACGCCGTGGGTGAAGGCGGGGAGCCAATTGCCAGGGGGCCACCCTCTCCCTCATCCTTCAAAATAGTCCGTCGGTCGGAGGTGAGCTCTGGCTCGGCGGGACATCCAGGACCTACCAGCTGGAGGCGAGTGCAGCTGGCCCAGGAGTGGAGGCTGACATCAGGTAGCTTCAGAGGTCCGACGCATTCCATGGCCATTCCTCACGCACCAGCAGTCAGCAGCTCGCAGAATCCAGCAGTGAGGTTCGCTACACTTCGCATAGTTTCAGCACCTCGAGATCCCCCTCCCCGCCTTGATCGTTGAGCTGCCTCCCACCGATGCGCTTCGCCAACTCGTACCGAGCCGCCCAGGTCCCCGACGTCCACGACGACGGCGCTGTCGCACCGGCCAGTTGGTCCGCGGGCTGGTATTAGAATATTCCCAGCCACTCCAGAGCCTGGAGATCCCCTATCCGCCACCTGGGGACGCGACGAGTTGCAGAATAGTCGCTGCGCCCTAGCTGCTGTAGTCGCCTCGTGCTGACAGATGTCCGAATCCTTCGCTGGTCCCAAGGGGCGGGTAGATCCCGGAGCGGCGCAGCCGCCAGCACGATGTTCACTCCACGACAGNCCAAGGGGCGGGTAGATCCCGGAGCGGCGCAGCCGCCAGCACGATGTTCACTCCACGACAGCCAGGACTCGTGAAGATAGTGGCTGGGGGATAACTGAGGCTATACCACGGGGTTGTTGACTAGAGTCACGTCCACGGGTTCGTAGCTGTGATGGAGGCTGCGAGGCAGCGGTTGGCTGAGCAAACTGCACGAGAGCGTGGCGCCGACTATCCTGCTCACTCGTCTTCTGCAGCGAGTGTGCATCCTCCACGACGCGACAAGTGCATTCTCCTTGCCAGTGGCGTAACAACTAGGGAGTAAGGTATACATTGCTCCTTCCTGCATTTAGTGAAGGGCGCCACAACGACAGTGGGCGGACACTAGCACTGATTTGTTCACAGAAACGTATATTCCCTACAAGCTTTAATGGATTGCTGCGTTTCCGGTATAGGCTGTTCACGGTAAAGTGAGCACTTTTGAGACACTAGTTACTTTTATCTATCAGCCGTTTTTATCCTTCCACTACTACGTATTTTAATTAAGTATTGCCATGTAAGTAATAAAAACAGTGTCTATATTTCACCGGACTCGAAATTTAACGTCTAAGGCAACAATGAAATATATCCATTGATTATTATCCCAAACGAGAGGGCTTCGAAAAGTGCTCACTTTACCGTGAATAGCCTATACGAGAGTAAAACAATAAACCTTGACGTCACTAGCCGTAAATTTACATATTAAACTCTCAATGCAGCGTAATTTATTATAACTATATTTATTCGTTGCCAACTTAACTGGGAGGCGCATACAGTAATGTACTGTAACTTACGTATAGTTACAGGTAGATCACTTTTTCAAAGGTTTATTTTAAAAGTGCTCACTTTACCATGAATAGCCTTTATCGAATATACGTTGTCTCACTAAATTTCGGCGACTTTTCAGTGACTCTAGGTGTAGGGTATCCTTCGAATAAAAGGCATGAGGTGATTAACATAACGGTAGCAAATACTAGGGTCGACGTTGTTTAGGAAGCATCCAACAACCATTGTGCAATAACGGTTCGATACTTCGTGTGTGGTTTTCACACTATCTAATCTGAGCTTACACAGTTATATCTCGGGTAGCGGCCTTGAGTTTTACTTCGAGTCTCGTGTATTCTCCGTTGTAGGGATTCGAAACACTTCTTGCTGTGAGGGAGAATGCCGATAATTTTTCTTGTCACTGCAAGCAAAGAAAGCTGGGTAAATACAATAAAATAAATAAATAAATAAAGTTCACAAATAAATTTCAGAATGATACAATGAAAAAGTGATAACTCTGTGAAAGAAACGCCTGATCCAGTGTCCTGTAGGAATAAATGTATTAATTTATGAAAATAATTTTGCTGCCCTTGTCCCTTTTTAGATCACCTTAAAACGTTTAACATATTCTTTGAGTAGCGGGTGAGTTATAGGTTTGTGTCTCCTCTTCATTGCCGTGTTCTAAAAAACGTTGACGAGTACAGTCTTAAGAAATTGTCCGTAAATGTATCACATAATTGTATACATATGTGTAATGATAAAGCACAAACAGAAGTTTTTTTCTATATTTCCATGATAGCTTTCGAACATGTTAGAAAAAGAGTGAGTGAAAATATTTAGCGGCTCTTAACAGCGAGGTCTTGAAAGCCAATTTGGGTGAAGCTAGGTGAGTATGGAGCAGCGCTGGAATGAAAGGGCGGGGAAACGAGAGATCCCCGAGAAAACCCACCGACAGCGGCATCGTCCGGCACGATTTCCACTTGCGAAAATCCGGGAGCGCCCCACCGGGAATCGAACCCGGTCCGTCTTGGTGGGAGGTGAGCGATCTAGCCGCTGCGCCACCGCGGCCCCTCCTATCAGCAGTAACGGAACGAGGTATTTATCATCTGAATAAAATTCACGCAGTGAGCAGTTCACTTTACCGTGAACTGCCTATACTTGATGGATGTTGGAACAGTTCCTCACTAGTCTATAATAAAAGTTCAGAATTTATGAGTATGTATTCACCGATCGACAGAAATGTCTGTTTCTCTATTTCAATGTGAATACCGTTTGTTTACTTTCGGGAACTGTACGGGAACTGCAACGAGCTACGAATACACATGAAACGGAAACTACACTGTCGACCTGTGCAGCGGACTCCAGAATATGACAACCATGGGTAACGTCAGCTACAGACCTTATCACTTTCAACACTGTACCCCTATGCTACATGGGCGAACATTTATTTACATTGCCTGACTTTTAAGATCTCGTTTTTTCATCTAAACAGTTTTATTCTGAAGTCTGGTAAGTAAGGAGCATAAGATAAAAATCTGTCCCTCGAGAAATACACAGGATTGCGAAATACAAATCCACAATAAAAAAACCGAATGAGCTTGATGTTCTCTGTTGTTATAGGTGGACGTGAATATGGCCACGCCCTTTAACACAATGGGTCATTAACAACCATTTATTGTTACACGTGATGAGTTTCCTGTGTACAAGTGACTAAGAAACATGGCGAAAGCAATAAGCAATGCCCAGTCAATTGTTCAGCTCTTTGCAGACATATATACGTGTTTTGCATTTATCTTGTCGCATGCCATACTTTCGTTACGTAATTTCGCCCAGTGTTGAAAGTGTTTTAAGTCGCTCAAATCCAAACATCTTTGTTTAGGTTTTGAGGATATTTTAAGGTTTAGTGACATTATATAAATGATAACTTGATAAAAATACCTGATCTTTTGAAACAATTTATTCGTCATGTTTATTTTACTTCTAGACTTTCCAACTTAAAATATTAATTCATGTAAGTTTCAAAAAGTTGTTTTGAGACAAAGTTTGGTTGGTTTTTCAGCGGAAGTATTTCTTGAAGTCACAGGAGTGGCGTGTTGGCAATTTATTTGTAATCGGGACTTGTTTAGCTGCGATAATGGTTTAACTATTTTGACTTTAAATTTTACCTCGAAAATTAAAATTTAAATACGGGTGAACTGCATACAAAATTACCAAGAAAAAATTATCTTGACATTCTGACGACATGGACAATTATTTTGAGCTGTAGCCTAATATCCTAATTTGGCTCCATTTTGATATTTGTATGAATATATATATATATATAATTAAAATAGTTGCTTTTAATACTTTAATTTTCCAAATTATTATTTCACGTCACAAAAATTTATGAAATATGCTAAAAATGTGGAAAATAAATTCAGATTCTTGAATACCTTTAATGGACGAGCAAACCATCGCGGAGAAGTTTATGCAATATCTGACTTCAGCATCTTGCCTTTAAAGTCAACTCGCCACGGCCCTAAATTTGTTACGTGCTCGACCTCATTACCACGTATAAGGCCGGTATCTCATGTCCAGAGTCCGGCGCCAGGCCTATCCCACCGCGACCTCACATACATGTCGCACTCCACATGTGCTTCTCAATTTGATTCAAAACTGTTCATCGACAGGAATATTCATTACATTAATACCAATGCACTTGTTGACGACGCCACGAACTCTGACTGGAATAAAATAAATTTTATACTTTTTATTTAATGGCAGAGTAAAGAAATCTAACTATATGATTCTACCTTTATTTTTTTAACATACGTATGAAATAGCACTCGGCAATAGCTCTTTACTTTTGTATGGAAATATATGCAATACACTTAATGACATGGCGGGGCGCTACTCTGGTAAAATACAAAGTTAAAAATATTGAAAATAAATAAACTTTGTTGATGGCGATAATGTTAGCATCACATGCAAAATTAACGTCTAGAAATAAATTCAGGAATTAAATACATTCACTTGAGCAAGCACGAAGCTCGCAATGTGGAATGGAACATACTCCTTGGAAAAAGGTCAAACCACATTTTATTTTATATACCTAATTGATAAAACCAAGAAATACCTACCTGAATAGTGTTGTTGTAAAAAGAAATTTAAAAATAAATATCTAGATCACCTGGCCACAGTAAAGAGTGGTGGAAACACCAATTTTTGATGTCAGAATGAAGTTGATGCAGTTATGTATTTTACTTCTGGTGATCAGTGTAACGACAGAATTACCATTGAACTCGTTCACCTGATTCTCTCATTCATTTTTCCAATTCTCGTTCACACTGGAATTAATAATTTTACCTTCATTCTGGAAACAATTCGCTCCGCTATTGAAATAATCTCTGGTAGATATCACCATATTAGCACATTATTTGCTATGTCCGCAGCTTTGAGGCCTCCGCCTACCTACAGCTTACTTTCGCGTTTGAGGCTGAGAAGTGCAGGAGCGATAAGGGTGAAACTGCAACGAGCATCGAATGTGCCGTCGCCACTAAGCGCAAGGATCTGAACTGGCGAGCAGTGTTCTGCTCGCATTGCGTGTACCTATGGGACTTTCAGCGGTGACCCTATTATTATATATCGGTGGGAAGTCTGGAGGAAGGTTCATTGCAGGGACCTTGAGTAGTTTTGTATGGATCTGACGCGTATATTTTGAGATACAGCGTTTTTAAAAAGGCGTTTTCAGTAATTTTGGGTTGCTCTGAGCAGGTGTTTATAATCTACGTAACGTCTTGAAACAGCCCTCGTCTGATGTGTGTATTATTTTCGTAGATAAGCACATTGGATGCACGTTTAGTTGTTTTGTTGAATAACGTGCATTTCCAACACTCCACAACGCAGTTCAAGCGCCGGGTAGACGGGAGACTTAAGGCAGATTCACGCTGTCGCAGAACACGCCAAGGCAGAGTAGATGGCACAAACAGCCAATCAGAGAGCTTCACGCCACTTCTGCATTATCCACGTTGCCTGTGACGAAAAAAGTTGGGCTGATCTCATAGGGACGTTGAAACCTTTCTGAATCAAAGTGGAAGAATGAGAATGTGGCACCCCTGGTACTTGAAAAAGCGGCCCTTACCAAAATTTAGTTTTGAAGTAAATAACATCCACGAATTAATTATTTCATATTCACACATTTTATAAAAAATTAATACAATGCCAGTATAAATATTACTATATATTTAATATCATTATTGAGGTCTATTATTTTTATAAATAAGGTACGTAGAGTATGAATCTTGATCTACATTGCTTTCTTGTAGCGTCCCCTCGTGAAATCTTGGGTTCCCTAAGTGAAACTTGTCGGAGTGGACAAAGGCCCCCCCCCCCAAATCATTCAAACGCCACTGTTATATAACCTTTTCCCTCGCAGGCAACCCTGACATTACCCATAATTCAGTGCGCGGCGCCCAAGGTGGTCGAAATACCTGCCGTCGAAGATGGTGTCTTGAGGTTAAGACACAAATCATGTGAACGAAACATCTATTTGTGGGATGCACCGGGAAAATCCTATAGAGGTGGAGGAAAAAAATTGGCGGGAAATCTTAGCATTCTCGTGACACACACAAAAGAAAAGGAAAACTAATTTGCCGGCAGTCGAAGGGCGAAACTAAAGAAAGCCTGGAATCATGGGTACGCAGATAACGTTGAAATTTTGGTGACGTGTGAATCGCTGCTACTGAAATCCGCTCAGCTCGCTATCTCCAATCGCCGTGATCTGCGGACGTAGCGGGTTTTCTCGGGGCATCCATCTTCATCTCTCTTCATTCTCGTCGGCGTCCAAGACCCCGCCTACCTACGTTTGAGGCCGAGAAGCGCGGGAGGTATAAGGGCTACACTTTCACGTGATACAAGTGCGCCATCGCCGCTACGCGCAGGACTCTGAACTGGCGCGCAGTGTTCTCGTAGTGCTGCGTGTGCCTATGGGACTTCAAGCGGTATCATCTTACTGGTGGAAAGTCTGCAGTAAGGTTCAGTGCAGGTCCGTCGAGTTCTTCTGTGCGTATGTAACGCATGCATTTTGAGATACGGCGCTTTGAAAAAGCAGCTTTTAGCTGTGTTTGAGTGCTCTGGAATAGTGTCTCTAATGCGCGTGACGGCTTGCAGGCACTCGACAGACCGCGGCTGAAGTGTGTTCTTTTCGTAGATAAGCTCATTGGACGCACGTTTCAGGTGACTGTGTACTGAAACATGTTCTCTGAAATCGCCGCTTGCGCGAATACACGTATATCTGTAAATAAATGCTCTGGAAATACGACTTTTTGCCAGAAAAGGTAAAAAAAAGCAATTATCTATGTCCCTATATTTGTACTTTTATCATATTAAGTGTATTCACGGAGAAACAAATTTGTGAAACTGGTCAAATATCGCATTTTTAAAGCTAGCCTGTGTAGTTTGCTTAAGCGGTAAGAGAAAAGTACGATTACACGAACGTAGTTTAATCTGAGGGCTCCCATCGCGTGTAGTGAATAACAACTGCTACAGATCTAATTAGCACAGTACAGCATTCTGACGGAAACACTGCGCGCTTTGGGCGTGGAAGCGATGAGGCGCTAGGGGTGCGTGTTAGTGTCGCCCGTAGCGCTCCCTCGCGTCTTGACCTTGAACGTGCATCTACATGGACCTCTTAATAGTTTCGCAGCAAAGCGTGCATTACAACGCAATTCAAGCGCCAGGTAGGCGGGAACCTTAAACCCCGACCAAAGCCTCTCAACGCATCTTCAGCTGTGTTAGAACTCACAGCCACATACCGTTAATTTGCCCTTGGCCTCTTCAGTAAGGTTCATTCAGGGTTAATTCCAACTTTTCTAAAGTCCTGCTTAGAGTTAAAATTCCGGGATATTCCTCGGCATCATTCAAACAAAGCTTTACCGAGTCTAGAAAATTACACCAAAGGGACAATATACACTACATTCGTGCGCACTCAGTGTGATAATATTTTGCATAAGAACTATTTCTTACCAGGAATTGCAAACACGCCTATTTTCTCCATGACTTTATTCGCATTAATTATAAATGGAGTATTATAATTTATGCATTATATATAAGCAAAAGTTATATTTATTCAAAAATAATGTATTCTTAGGTTAACAGAAGTATAACATGCTTGTTGACACATTTATTATTTAGGAAATAACCAGGCACGTCAGGGGTGATTTTTCAAAAGTTTGATTCAAAAAGTAAGAAGAATCCGTGAATATACTATAACCACAATTCCTCACATTCCCTTGATCCCTTCGTGAAGACGTGGGTGTAATTTCGAACATCCAATTTTCGTTTCGCAATTGTTACGAGTTCCAACGCAATTGCGGAAAGGAAAAAAAAAAAAAAAAACTATGTAGGCCTAATTAAGTGCGATTTCTTACATCACCTTGGCCTGTGTACGAAAAACAGTGTCCTGAAAATGGCAGCAGAAAGATTATAAACGAACCTTGGGTGAACGACATGCGGAGGGGACGTCCCTTGCCCTGAGCTGAAGGGAACAAATACCGGACAGCTTTGTACAATTAGCAAGGGCGATTGTGTGAAGAATAACCTAGTGGCAAGATGTGTTACTATTATTATGTTTTCAGAATGTTTCAAAATTTATATTTTATTATCATTTGTCAGTAAATGTTTTCGACATCTGTTACATTTGATGTTTTAAGAATTTTCGACCATCGTTAAATAAACTTTCCAGAGAGGAAAGGAAATTTCGTTTTCATAGCCACCATGTTGGTACTGTGCCTTTAACGNGGAGGGGACGTCCCTTGCCCTGAGCTGAAGGGAACAAATACCGGACAGCTTTGTACAATTAGCAAGGTGAAGAATAACCTAGTGCCAAGATGTGTTACTATTATTATGTTTTCAGAATGTTTCAAAATGTATATTTTATTATCATTTGTCAGTAAATGTTTTCGACATCTGTTACATTTGATGTTTTAAGAATTTTCGACCATCGTTAAATAAACTTTCCAGAGAGGAAAGGAAATTTCGTTTTCATAGCCACCATGTTGGTACTGTGCCTTTAACGTGTATGGATAAACACAGGTACTGCTGTCTGCTGGCTGGCGGTGTCGTATTAGTATCTAGTGCATTTGATTCTAGGGTGCATCCGTGCCCTATACCGCGAATTGTGACAGCGACAGTGAGACGTCACAACCCCGGTGCACTTTTCTAGGGCACAAAGCCCGGTGGGGGCCCTTGGCTGGTGAATCTGAACACACATTCTCAACAGCCTCTGATGACTCGTGTTCTGGGGTTACTGTATTGGACGGAGTTTCTTGTTCGGACGATGACTCGACTCCCACACATCTCGGTTTCCTGCTCCTTCACGAGAGCCACATTTAGTTTCCAAGCAGGTTTTTCCCGTCTTGTGAGGCAATGTCGGGCAGAGGTGGTTTATTGCGGCTGCACGCGACACTGATGAATGTGGTGCTCGCGTCTTCCTCACGCCCCGGGGAACCGCAGTCGACCACGCGATTGCTCAACGGTCCGCGACTTCTCGAGGTTCCGGGTCGATTCATGGGCCGTGGTCCGTTCCCTGCGTGAGTGCACTTTATAGAATGTCGTTCCTTTGCCAGACACGTACTTCATACATCGGGGAAATGAAACCACCATTAAGTAAATATTAGGTAGACAGATTTTCGTCTTCTGTGCATGTCTCCAACATTGACTCGGCCATTGCCAATACAACTGTCAAAATCGCGTGGTCAACAGTGATGAACGTGTTTAAGTTTGGTTTATCAACAAAACCACAATTTTATACGAATAAAATATTTTGATAATTTTGAATATTTTTCCTTAAAAACTAGGCGGGATCATTTACGCACAAATCCTTTCCACGTTTGTTTTCATAGTGCTATTGGCGAATAAAGCAGCCCAATGCTGGAACACGGAGAGTGGTTAAAGCGCAACTGGCATGCTATTTCTATATCATATTCCCTCTACGAAAACCACAGTTCTGTAATTTTTTCCCATGCCGCCTGAAAATAAAGATGGAAACTGCATAGAATGTAAACAGACTTTATACAAACTTACTTTACGTAAATGCGTAGCTTTAACCATACTGCAAACTATACAAAGTTCTGACGTCTCTTAGTTAGATGCCTACAGTAATCAAGTCTGACTTTGAAGATCACTTCAGCTCCCTAACAAAAAGTCGGCAAGTTCCCGCCAACATTTAGCACCACGAAGCATTTTGTTCTTCCATAGCCGTCTCTAGTACAGACGGCCATGGTTCTTCACATCTAGTGCAGTTAATGCGAAGACTGGTTGTGGAAGTAGATCGACGTAGGAGGTGCACTGATGCTCCTGCTCCGAAGAAACGGAAAAACCCACCACCATGTTCGTTGTCAGGTGTGATGTCTATCTTATGATTTTGGCGACTACAGCTTCGGTGGGTGGGAAATGGCGGCCATTGCGGGTAGGGGGGGAGTGTCGTGGTGGTGGTGGTGGCCGCGACCTGCAGGTCTTATTGACGTATTTCTTATAGTGTGCATTACTGCTTGTTGCATTTGCTAACGATTGGCTTTGAGATCTATATGCAAAATGTCTACTGGGCTAAACGTGTGTATAGTCCATTCATGGTTACTTCGGGCGTTTCTGAAGTTCTATTAAAGTGCTAATTCCTCCGCCTTGTGCAAACAAAACAGATTAATTAGGTGGAGAAAATTACACCAAAGACACCACTTGTGCACACCCATTTATATAGTAGATTATACGTGAGATTTATTTCTACAAACACACGATTATCTCGATGTCTTTGTTCATAATAATTACGAATGAAATATTATGAGTTATAGATAAAATATAAGAAAATGTTAAATTCAACCAAAAATAAGATACTTTTATGTTAACAAGAGTTTAAAACTTTTGTGAAACACGACATATTTCGGAAACAACTAAACACGTCATTCATGGGGGAATTTTTCAAAATTCTCATTCAAAAAGTGTCATGATACTGCGAACAGACTATACACTGCATACATTCGTGTCAAGGAATATAAAGAATGTTGAAAACAGTGCGCGGTTTGCTGTCGTTGATGGTACAGGCAACTTGCAAGTCACTAAGGCGTTCTTTTCGAACTGCAAGAAATCACGATCATATTATTCTTGGATTTATCTTAATTTCACCGTAGCTTACTTTTCAGTTGAAGTATTTGAATACGAGGGCTGCCAGGGCATATGACATATCTTAACAGATATTTTTAAGTGCACAGTATTTTGCTGCCCATGTTTTTTTGTTGTGTCTGTGACCGTAATAAATATTAACTCATTATTTATTCTTTTTCAATCTGACATAAGAAAATACAGACTGAAATCAGTCCATTCTAGGTTCAGGACTTCTGTAAAATCATTTTGTAAGGGCTGTTCATGGTGAAGTGAGCACTTTTGAAATCAACCTTTGGAAAATGTCACTGCCCCTACCTGCGTATATTGTAACGGGAAGACTAGCTTGCATACGCCCAGCAAAGCTGGTAATGGCGAAGCGAACGTAGTTCCAAGTTAGCTTTAAATTAATAGTGCTAGNTAGAAAATGTCACTGCCCCTACCTGCGTATATTGTAACGGGAAGACTGGCTTGCATACGCCCAGCAAAGCTGGTAATGGCGAAGCGAACGTAGTTCCAAGTTAGCTTTAAATTAATAGTGCTAGGTAAATATTGGCGAATACTACAATTATTTCTTTTATTTTCTGTTTTTTTTAATTCATAGAAGTGTAAGAATGATACAATTGGTAAAATATTTACTTTGCTTATAATTTCACAGTTTCATTTGACCGAGTGACGCATGAATAAAGTGATGCGGATCACGGCAACGATAATTGTGCATATGGTGGAAGAATACACAGTGTACATATAAGTAGATCGTAAGCAGGGCTTTCAGTGTTCACTTTCCCGTGAACAGCCTTTATGCAACAATGTTTGAATTGAAATATAAAATCTAAGCAGTAAGTTATAAAGAGAGATAAATAAATATTAAATTGCAAGTATACCACCAATTTAAGACTCGGATGTGTTGATTTTATACTTAAGTTAATCATGTAAGCCGTTATTCGGTTACATGTAGAAGTTTCAATATTTAAAAAAAGAATCGAATTTATTTTACGATACGTTTGCGTTTGCGGTTTCAATGGAATCTAAAATGTCGACTTTGTCTGGGATAAATGACAGAAAAAATTACGCGGAAGTGCGAAGACGGGGAAGATAAATGAATGCGTGCCGCCTGTTGTTAAGGTCGATCGAGCCAACGAATGAAAGGCAGTGTATTGAAACAGCATATTAACGAAGTTGATTGTCGAGAAGGCAAAGAAGCCCCGGGGGAGGTCCTAATGCGCTCGTTGGGCGGCGCGCGCATCTGCCAGGAAGCAGGCACCACTCGGGACAGGCTCGGGTCACGGACTAACCAGTTCAGTGAGGGACCGTCATTGGCCAATCCCGTCTTGGAATCCGGAGGTACAGTTGGTGGATAGCAATCAACACAGTCCAGGTCTCGAGAGTATCTACCTTCGGGAAAATGCGAAATTGCAAGTGTTCGTAATGCATTTGTTTATATATATATTTTTATGAAGTTGGCAAGCAGTTTATCCCCTCCAAAAAACTGTTTTGTTCATAGACCAAAGATGAGGTAGACCTATCTCGCTGGCTCCAAACAACCAATCTCCGTGTCCCAACATTGAACTACTTTTCTGCAAACACGTCTAGCGAAAACGGCGTGGGTTGGATTTTAGGTTAGAAAACTGATTTGTAAACAAAAGCTTTGAGACTTATGTATACTTCCGCTAACCAATTTATAAAGCAGTTTGATTAAATTCAAATTGGCGTAAGTGTTTTATTAATATGATAATGCTTGTCATTTAAAAATAAAGATATAAACAAACACTCTCATCACTGTTGACCATGTGACTTTGACAGTTGTGTTCCTTTGGGGTATGTCAATGTTGGGTACAAGCGCAGAAGACGAATAAACGGTCTACCTCATCTTTACTCTATGGTTTTGTCTTTCATTACACTCAGCGGCAAATATAGAAACCGATTAAAGAAAGAGGGGTTCTGAGAACTGCGGTACCTATTAAGCATTATCTTCAATCCTTTTGCTGTGCTGTTGATTGAGAAAGTAAGACACATTTCTTATTTTAAATCAAGGATACAATTGCCACAAAATTTCTAAAACCTCAACGATGAAGTCCTTACAGCGGTAACGTCATAGATAATATTAAACATGTATAATAAATAAAAATAAAAATAATAATAATAAAAAACATTGTTTTATTTTTTACTTATTAATTATCCTTGGCATTCTGGTAGGCTGCATAAGAAAGGTAGGCGAGTGGGAGATGAAGCCTCTTTACCAATGAAAATAAGGCCATTTTTGAATTGGTATTGTTAGTTTACTTTAAAAGGTCACGTGACCCGATTTTGTATACTCAAATTGTGACGTATTTGGTAATTTAGTAATTAGGTTTAGCATGTAACGTAATTTACTAATTAACGAAATTATTATAACACAAATTATGAGTTTAACCTACAAAATATACTATACGGGAATGCGTAGTTAACTCACTTTGAAGAATGTTGTTTGATCAGACGCAGTGTTTCATATCATAGAGGTTGGGTTGCAGACATTGTCAAATATTAATGGCGGGCTTATAATTTTCGAATAAAGTAACATCCCAGTGTTTCGGGAATTAGGCCTATATAAAAATGCGTCTATTTTTAAACATTACATTTTCTTAAAATGCATTTTCCAGTTGGCATTTATGCGTTGTTAGGAATTCTGAACAGATGACTGCTGACAACAACCGAACAGAAACCTACCTATTCACATATATTACTAAATAACAAAATGACCAAATCGAACATGACCTAATACAAATTTGCTGGACGCTCGTCCATGACTAAGGTTCATTCTACTCAGTTTGGCAACATGGACTAAAGATGAAGTAGACCGATGTTCGTCTTCTGCGCATGTCCATCGCCAATAGAACTGTCAAAGTCACATGGCCAGTGGTGATGTCCGTCAGACCCCTTTTTACGAATAAAATACTTTTACTAACTAGAGAATATTCCAATTGCATTAAAACTAGTTTAGAGGAAGTGTACAAACATATAAAAAAACAACCTGTTTATATAAACTGTGTTCTAACCTCTAATCCAATCCACGTTGTTTTTGATAGTGCTTGCGACAGAAAAGAAGTACAGTTAATGTTTACTCTACTCAGGTTGAGAAGCTCCAAGTTTTTAGTTTGGCAAGTAGACATTTTCGCCGCCAGGTAGCTCTGGTGTCACATGTATACAGGATGGTCTTCGTTTTGTATGTAAACAAATGGGATAATTGCAATTTTTCATCAAAAAAATTGAATTTCTTTTTAACCTTCCGAATTGTGTTAGGTTATAACCTACGCTAAAAATATACTTTGTTCTTCGCGCTAGAGTGGGAAACTAACGAAATACATTTACATGTTGTTTAACATTTGTTCATAAGAGTGAATATGGCAAAAAAATCGAATTACACAATTACGTTGACTAAATGTGATAACAGAATCCAAAAAAATTCCTTTTGATTACAGCTGTATTTATTTCGCTCTTAAATTCGTAACCTTTTTTCACAAAAATAAGCGTGCTCACGACAGTTCAATGCCAAACACAAATGTATTGTTGGTTTTTACTCTTGTGACCAGCTTTGGATGACTCGAATGATAGTTACAAAATAAAGCTAATTCTTTATATTTCGGCACTGGCAAGTATATATCACAATATGAGCGTAACGCAAACTTCAACATAACAATGATGCGACCTCTTTGGGACACCAGCGCACCTTGCGGTAGATATTTTCCCCAAGAGGAACTTCGTTTTCTTCCCAACCTAAGTAGACTGGACCTTATCCACAACGAGGAGCGGATACATAAATGGAAGGGGGTGGGGGGTTCACAGGGGACTTGGCCCTTCCCCCCAAACCCTTACTTTGACATGTGTCCGGTGAATGTTTTTAAACTGAACTGAAATAATAGAAATAATATCAGTATTGTTTAAAATACTAATTTCATGTGACTAATTTAATACTATTTCTTAAAATTGTGATAAGCAACCAATTATGGTCAGCAATAACATATTATTTATGATCGAAATGTACCATCAATAGATCTTTCAAACAAAACGTGCCCATTTGTACTACCAAGTTCAAAGTTTTTCGAACTTAGGGTTATCCATCTCAATATTCAGTCAGTCAGAAATAAAGACTACAATTTGAAATAGCAATAAGTGAGTAGGTACTCCACGTATAATCTGTCGAACTGAACACTGGTTAAACGAACAGGGAATGAAAACAAATGTTCCAAGCAAATACAAAAATGTAGCAAATTACTATAGAAATGATAGTTATGGAGGGTGTTTTATTCTAGTATTAGATTCTGATATTTATTCTATTAAAAAAATTGATATTGTTAATAAGGTTTGTGTTGATTTGGTAATGGAATGATGCGCTGTAAGATTTAAACCATCTCTTGGGATATTAACTCTGGTAACACTGCACAGGCCTCGAAAGACTGACACGAAAGTATTTTTAAAACAATTTGAATATTTACTACGTAAACTAAGAGATGCTCATTTATTGGATAAGTTAATAATATGTGGTGATCTCAATATTAATTTTAAGAGTGACAGTGCAGAAAAAACACGCTTAAAAACATATTAAGAATGTTCAATCTTAGAAATATTGAGGAAGCTTACACTAGAATAACTCCTACATCAAGTAATCAAACTGTGAGCAATTGACACTAAAAATCTAAGTCTAGGACTATCAGACCGCCTGGCTGAGTTCTGTAAACTGCCAGTACATTCCCAAAGTAATGAAGCAAAAATAATGATAACATACAGGAGCTATGGTGAACATAATATAACAGACATGAACACTTTATTACAAGGAACGGATTGGTCAGAAGCGTATGAACTAAACAAGTCGAAATAAAAGTACAACCTGTTTCTAAATCTATTTATTCAAAACTTTGAGGCTGCATTCTCTAAGAAAATAAAGCTACTAGGTAAAAAAAGACAAAACAAACTGGCCCAAACGGAATACACCTGGCCTAATAACATCCAGTAGAAAACTTAAAGAATTACATAACCTAAAGAAAACAACAAGGGAATTATAAATATATAAGTAAGTATCACCATGTTTGCAAAAAAATTGTCAGAAAACTATAAAATTAGCCAAAACAAACATACTTAAAAATTAAAATAAATAAAGCATAAAATAAAACTAAAATGTTATGGAAAATAGTGAGAAATGAAACTGGTATGGAATTAAATAATAAATGAGAGGAAATTGTCCTGTAGATAAATTATAAAACTTACTCAAAAAGTGCAGCAACAAAAATCTTAATCACTTTCTAAATGCAACCAAACCAAACTTCAACATACGCATTAACATTAGCAGCAACAAGTTCTCACTAAAAAGAGTAGCTAAACCTATTTATTTTTATCCTACAAATGAACAGGAGGTTGGTAAAATAATATCTAATATGAAAAATCCACTGTCTCAGGACTACTTTGGGATCCCACTTGAAGTTATTAAAAAGTGCTACGAACCTATTATCTGGATAATAACACATATAATAATGAAACTAAGTACATGCACTTTTCCCCAAAGAATGAAAAAGGCACCAAAGTGATAAATTTAATCCTCAAAACTGCAGACCTTATTAGCTTACTGTCAGTTTTTTCTAAAATTTTAGAAAGAATCATATACAATAGATTAATCAATTTGTTTTTATTTTATTTTATGAAAAACATGTATTGTCAGGAACAATATGGTTTCCAAAAAATAAATCCACAACATCAGCTGCTTTTACTCTTGTTAAAAGTGTACTAGAAAACTTAAACAATAATAAACCGTTATTGGGAATATTCCGTGACCAATCAAAGGCATTTGACCCCGTGGAATACCCCATATTAGGGTTTTATGGTGTAAGAATAATACCACTTTAACTATTAAAAACGTACTTGAAAGACAGACAACAGATTGAACACATTGAAGATGAATATAATAATGATTACTCATAATGGGGTCAGATTGAAAGACAGGTAACCCAAGGTAGCATTTTAGGACCTCTTTTATTTCTCGTGTACATAAATTATCTACACTTGCAATGAGAAAAGGGAAATAATTCTTTTCGCTGATGACACCATAGTTTTAATCTGGGGAGACAGCGAAATTTACCAAAATGCATGTTTAAGAGATATACTCACTGACCTTGAAAACTGGTTTTCTGCCAATTAACTGATTCTCGACATGTCAAAAACTCACATAATTAATTTTATAGAAACGTAATCACGAACCATTTGACAGTACTCACTAAGCAATAAAATTAGCCACTAGGAAATAAACATTTACAACGTTCTTAGGTTTAGATACAGACCGCCATCTAAAGTGGAAAATTCACACAAACAAAGACTTCAAAAAACTCTCATCCTATTACTATATATTTACATACTCAAAAGATTCTGCTGATCAGGAGAAATTAAAGACAGTATATTTTGCACACTTTCATTCAATAATGACATACGGTATTGAAATATGGGGGCAAACTGGAAACTACAAATGTACGGAAAAGAACAAGCTGTAAACAGTTATTTAAAAACCTAAATATTCTTCCCTTTCATAGAGAATACAGCCTTAGACTTCTTTTATTTATGAGAAAAAAAAAAAAAAAAAAAAAAANCAGTAAAATTCATAGTCACAACACAAGTATTTCAAAAAATCTTAGAATTTCCCAACACAACACTGTACAGTACAGAAAAAACTGTTCACATCTGGGTATTATTTTCTTTAACTGACGGGTGCCGTGGGCTCAGGAGCAGGTAAATTGTGTTAGAAATTTGCGGTGACAGATTTTTGGAAGGTTTGTTTAGGTTCATCATGATGATAAGGGCGCCAGCTCGGTCGAGCAGAGACNTCTGCTCCCAGACTCGCCCCGCGCCGACGATGACGTCGTGTCATTGGAAAATTGTACCTGTCAGCCGGCCTAGTGAGGATGTAGGCCTCCTCACACGCCACTAATTTACACGTCAGACTGTTAAGTGGCCGTCTCACACGCCAAAGCACCATCGGGGGTGCGGCGCACCAGTGGGCAGAAGACCCAACATTGCGTGGCCGTGAAGCGACCGGCAGTGAAATAAAACACAATTTACCAAACAGTTTGTTTTACTCACTGCGAAAATTCCTCGTAGGAGGCACGTACATTGTTACAACAACTGCGGCGTGTTGGCGGCCTAAGCTGTTAGAAAATGGCGCGGAGCCGATGAACAATTACGGTGTTACGATCCCGGCGCTTTTGAACTGGCGGGGCGGGGCAGCGATGCTGCCTCTGTTCCATAATAAGACTGACCATTGACGCTACAAGATGATTAATGCAAACCACGGTGAAGGCCCAGAGGTAAGCGATGCGTGACTACCCCGGCAGCGCTCAGAAACCAACTGAGGAAAATGGCGGAGGTCCGCCTAGACCCAGCCCAAAAGCGAGGGAGAAACACAAGAAAATACAAAAGGTAGTTAATAAGAAGAACAAGCACTCTAATACATCATGCCCCTGAATTACAAAACGAATGAACACTTATTGATTAGCTTTGACAATCAAATTACATGAAAATATAAAAATGTGTTGGCAGTAAACAAGTTAAGCAACGTATTGTTAAAAGGCTTCGTGGTCGTCTCTCTCAGTCCCTTGCCTTATTGATTTAATTAAAAGCACAATTACACTACAATAAAAACATTTAGAAAATAATTATACTCTCAATTTTGATTATGTTAAAGTGGCTTTGGGTGGCTCGAGCTGGGCGATTCCACTTTCACACCAGGAGGGGTGTGGGTAACCATGCCTGAATAACTATAAAACAAGAAAAATTCTTTATCAGAGTTATTCAGGTTGAATTTGATAATGGTTGTACTTTCAGAAATATTGCCTGGGTGTCAGGCCGCACTCACGCTATTCGCACATGCACACACGTGGACGTAACTCGGGAGGAGGGGGCGCGCGAAGAGGGTTGCTGGAGCTCTGTGGCCGTTGTGGCCTCCTCGCTGCGTTCATTTCCCCGGTGGCAACTTTACTGTGGGGGTTGTTTGGTGATCGTGGTCGGCCCGAATTAATATGCCCTCAAAAGTTGCCTCTTGAGGGCATTAACGTGGGACGGTCACCTGACTCCGGCAGTACCTCGGACGTCGTGCAGGTAGGGTGCACTCCTAGTACACCGCGCCGAGGCAGGAGTCGTGGAGACGTTCGGGCCGACTCCCTCAGTAGAGGGCATGCCGCAGCTGCGCAGGCGAATGAAGCGGGACGAACGGGCTAAGGGTGGAGGGAAGCGGCACGTGTCAAACTCTCTACAATTATCAATTGCCCAAATATCAAACATAGAATTGTTCAAATCTAAATTAAGAACGTTCTTCCAGGAAAATATGTTTTTACCCCCTAAATGAAGTTAAAAGCCTTTTGAAAATGGCAAAATAAAAATGTTTGTGTCTCATCACAAGATACTATTATCAATAGGTAGGCCTACATTACAACCCGGTCAAAATAATAATATGACATAAGAGACTATACATATGAAAATGGTTTTCCTTTAATTGTGTAAAGTTGTATAGTTCCTTAATTGACTTGGATACTTATTTTGTATTGTAATTTGTTTCACTATTGTACTTTATTTTGTTAAATAAAGGCCTTATGTATGCATATGTACCTGTATATGTACATGCATTTATTTAAGTATAGGTGCTTATGTATATGTATGTTCATTTATTTGTTTATACTTACATCTTGTTTCAATAGTTTTTTTTTTAGTTGTGTAGTTTTTCATTGCTGTACTGCACTTGCTTAGTCTAATTTAACATTTATTAACAGTTTACTTTGTTTTTGCGCCGAGTGCATTGTATGTGTGCTATTTTTTATACTTGACTTGATCCATATCCTTACGCTTTTTAGATCAATGGAATGAAAATAAATAAATAAACACGTGCCCTTCTCCCATACCACTACTCGAAAGTCTACACCTACACATGTACAATACGGAAGTGGTCCCCCCCCTCCTTCTTCCGAAGAACATAAAGTCTAGCTAGATTCACTCATACCCATCCATAGTCGATCGGAAGGCAAAACGTGGCGGTACGGTAGAGGGAACGTGGGGTAGAGTGCTCATTGCATCTGCGCATTAGCCACTTTACGTGTTCCAACACTTCACTTCTTTTCTGCCAACAGCACTATCAAAGACAACGTGAATTGGATTTGAGGTTAGAACACTCTTTATGTAAATAGGTGTTTTAAGATATATGTACACTATCGCTAACCTAGTTTAAATGCAATGAGAATATAACCAAGTTAGTCATAGTAATTCTTTAGTACGAAAGGGCGGATCTGTTGAATGTTCGAATGTAAACATACACATCCATCACTATTGGACACGAGACTTTGACAGTTGCACTGGTGATGGACGAATCAATGTTGGGGACGTGCAGTAGACGAACATCGGTCTACCTCATGTTTAGTCTGTGGTCGGCAGCACAGCAGGTAAGAGAGTGGCTGACTGATGCGATAGAGGATGTTATAGTTCATTCACGATTACTTCCAACTTTTCTGAAGCCCTGCTAAAGTTCTACTTTCAAGATATTCCTCCGCCTCATGCAGACAATGCTTAACCAAGTGCAGAAATTTACACCAAAGGTACAGCGCACCGCATTCGTGCGCACTCACTTTAATAATACTTTCCACGAGAACTATTTCTTACTGGGCAATACCAACACACATTTTTTCTCCCTGTTTTATTTGTATTAATTTTACACGAAATATTATAATTTACGGATAAAATATAATTAAGAGTTCAAATTAACAAAAACAAAAATATTTTATGCTAACAGAAAAATGAAACGCTTGTGATACAAGGAGTGGTTTCAAAAGTTTGATTCAAAAAGTGTGAAGAAACGGCGAAAAGACGGTAGAGAGAAAGGCGGCTCGGTACAACGGCCCGAGGAGCTGTCTGGTGAGTGGCAGATGGCGGCTGTTATTACACGTCTGGCCTGCTGTGCGCGACCGCTCACGGTCACTGCCAGCGCAACGCTCGCTCAGTAACCGTCGCGTGACCACGCTCTCCGTGCAGCCCTGAATAAAGGTTTCTTCTACTGACTACAAACAAAGCGACATTCATTAACACCCGGTCACACCGTCAAATTAATCCGTCAAACTGCTTTAAATTAAGTTGGTCAAATAAAATTGGATGGTTCTGACGTCATCAAAACGTCATTACCGTCGCTGTGCTTGCCTGGAAAAGTTGGGCGGCTCTAGTTTCCATGAAACATTTTGAAAATTGGACGGGTTCTAAAATTACTTTTATTCTTGACGTGCTCGTCCAATCAGAATCGTGCATGACAAAAATGGCCCATTTCCAAAATCACGAATTGCTGGAAACGAAATAATTTTATGAAGATAATCAATTTATACAGAAGCTCTTTGAGCATGAATGCTATTTGAAATGATTAATTCAAAATAACATAAACCAACTCAGATGTATTAAATTTCATTTTTCAGGTAATGTGTGTCCGATAAATAAAATTTAAATTTAGTGAAGAAGTAAAAATAAATTGCAACATTCGTTACATTTCCTGCACGGAAACGCAACAGCAGCATCTGACTTTAAAAATAATTTTAAAATGAAAATTCGAACTGTATCCTTCCAGATAAAAAAACAGCGTGATAATTACATTCAAGATAATTTTGTTCAATTTGTTGAATGGGATATTTGATGGCCGTGTTTCATCTTAAAATTTTACTGTCAAATATATTTGAAGATAAAAATTTGACAGTCTGGCAAGAGCTTCGTGGGAGAGTTAGGTATAAGGAACATTTCTGTCACAATATGGGCTGATGTTCCAAAGAGGTAACAAGTCGGCCGTAAATTGCGAAATTATATTTATTTGTGATATTTAAACCAACCAAAAAAAGCGTTAACTTTAGTTTGTAACTATTATTTCCATACTCCAATGGTATTTGTAAGCGTAAACAGGAAATGCGAATATGTTTGGCATTGAGTATTCATAAACAAGCTTATTTTATTGGAAAATCTTAAATAATTGAAGAGCGAAATAAATATAGTTGCATACAAAAATAATTTTTCGATTCAGTTACTTTTAAATAGAGTAATTTTATAAGTCAAAATTTGCTAAATCCAGTTTTACGACCGAACATTAAATAACGTGTGGACGTATTTCGCGAATTTCAACCCTACTGCGAAGAACAAAGCAAATTCTTCACGTGAATTCTAACAAATTACAAATTGGAAGGTTTTACACAGTTATATTGATTTTATGAAAATTACAATCACCCCATTTGCTTACATACAAAACGGAAAAATCCGCTATAAATGTGACAGCAGTGATCCCTTGCGGGGAAAAAGTTTAGTTAAACTAGTAGCACTGAACTTCCCAGCCTTTCTCCGGCGCATTATGCGTCTGTATATACATTCGAGGCAGCGGTTACTATCCTAGGTTAAACTAAAGTATAGGCTAAACTGTGTAATAGGTTAGTTAGGTTAGTTTAAACTATAAAAACATTTATTCACCCACTATCATAGGTTAGTTGTGGAATCCTGTTAGGTTGGTTATACAATGACACGGACACGGGAACGTTTTAAGGAAGCGGATAACGTGAGACACTCAGGGTTCAATCTCCAATGGAACGCATGCGTCCACGGATACACACGGAAGAACGTAAGAAAGCTGGTCAACTCCCAACTCTTCCGTGTCCGTGAATCCGTGTAGCCAATAGGAACAGAGTATTTCGTTCGTTTTCGTGACCATTGTGGTTTACAAGAAAACGAGGGCATAGATTTGACAAACTCTCGTGCACGGGTTGGCAGTACTGTTTATGAAGTATTGAAGATAGTGAAGATACTAAAAGTGAAGTGCGTATGATATGATGCTCACGTCAGTATTTGATAACAGGAAATATTTTTTTGATTTCGTAAGTTGCAACTCGTTACGTTACTGTGCACTGTAGACGGGGCATAAGACATGACGGCCGCCCACTAGGACCATGGCCTCAGCTGTCCACAGACACTCGTCCCAGCGAACTGGTCGCCGTCTTCACTATGCCTGCGTAATTGTTACCTTTGGTTAACGAAATGGTCACGTTAACCAAATTCGCCAGCTTCATTTGATACAGGTCTACTGTATAATTTGCGTTTTGAGTTTCGTCATCTTAGAAACTTGCAGAATAACAGATACATATTAATAAATAATCTCTGCACTAGTTTTTCAGACAAACTAAATTATTTATTGGATTAAAAAAAAAAGTATTGTTGTTTAATAATTTTGCGTATTGTATAACAGATAGCAGCACTGCATGCTCAACAGTTGGACGTCGTGGTGTTTCAACGTTCAGGGAATATGCTGTTTGCTGTATCTCCGTACTTTGTGAATCAAACTTTTGAAAAATCACCCCATGTGTGATATGGTTGGTTTTTTCCAAAATATGTCATGTATCACAAGTGTTTTATGCTTGTTAACATTAAAGTATCTTATTTTTAATTAAATATAACTTTTATTTATATTTTATCTTTAAATTATAATATACCATTAGTAATTAACATGAATGAAAACAAAGAAAAAATGGGTCTGTTGGTAATGCCTAGTAATAAATAGTTCTTATGCAAAATATTATTAAAATGAGTGCGCAGGAATGCTGCGCGTTGTTTCTTTAGTGTGATTTTTTAGACTTGGTTAATTTTTGTTTGCACGAGGCGGAGGAATAGCCAGAAAGTAGAACATAAGCAGGGCTTCAGTAAAACTGGAAGTAACCGTGAATCTACTGTAATTAGTCATCGTGGTGTATTATTATTCATTACTCCTGAATCACAACGGCCTTCGATGTTATTGTTGGTGATACACTCATCGCGAGCTATTGCTCACGTCGAGACTGTGTCAGCTGTTTCTTTTCGTTCATCTTCTCAGACTTAAGGCATTTAAAATTTCTCGTACACATGACATGTTACACAGTTAAAAAAAGTTGTGAGTTGTAATACAGTATGTCAGTTAGTAGGCACGGTTTGCTTTTCCTGCTGATGCTGTACCCGGCCTCCAAGAAAGTGTACATGCTATCGAATGTTACCTAGCGTGGCCTGCCGACCTATGGCAACCCAAGTGTACCTTTTTTTTAAGCTGGAAAAAAAATTGAAACCTGTTCTTGAACGGGATGTATTTTCGACATGTGTCCGGCTTATCATCAGTCAGCAGACAACCTCGTCGCTCTACTTAATCCAGTCCAACAGTGATACACGTTGCCAGTGTCATCACTGAATAACAATAAAACATTATTGAATGATTCAGCCTATTCTTTACATTGGCGAAATTTTGTCTTGAATGCCTTTTCTTACTCCCAACCAGTTGTAACATGTCGTACCCGTGCACTGACATTAAAAAAAACATATTAATTACAGGGGCGAAACAAAAATATAATAACTCAAATAAAGTAAATGCTTAAAATTAATCTGTGCTTACTATTTATGTTTTTGTTTCTTATAACTAGATACGAGTGGATATGTTTAGTGTTGTAGACAAAGTTCACGTTCAAAAATTAATTGCATATTACTGTCTGCACTTTTTTTTACATTAAAAATCGTCTTTACAATAATTTTATTGGATTTTATTTATTATCCTCCATAACTTCCAGGTGACTGCAAAGAATCTTGCAGCTTGTGTGTACTCAAACGCAATCTAATGTGATTTAAACAAGGCGAAGAACACGTGGTGTTATAGTATGACTTCTGCTAGACAAAATACTTACCTGTTCATAAAACTTTAGTCATAGGAAAGTTATATTTTTTTTATAAATATACACTGAAGAGCCAAAAAAACTGGTACACCTGCCTACTTAAATCTTGATAACCTGCCATTGTAGCAGCAGTAACTGATCTAGCTGCCGACCGCATCGCGTTACTCTGATTGGTTCCATACCTCTGTCATTTGCATACGCACGCCTATACCTTCTGATGGTAACTAATTCTTACATTAAGTTGAAAAATGCATGCACAAAATGTTGTGACAAACCACAGCAAGCATACTGTGTCGTGATATTATGTTATATGTACTGTAATATGCGTAAGCGACTATGTTGATGTGATTACTGATATATTTGTTCCAATAGCATGACATATAACACTCAGTGAAACACGCTGTTGGGTAGGTAATTCTTTCTTTATTTCACACTTCGGGATTTGGGACAGGATTTTGTGGGCAATTGCAAGTCAGCGCTAGTGTAGTGACTTTCCCATTTGTGTGGTCACACAAACAATCTCGAAATTCACACGAACACTCATCAAAAATATTTCACTCAGAATAGAAGCAGGATAAACTATGAAAAGACTTATATATACCACAGATCCACTGGGAATATAAGAACTTGTGTGTGGTTTCTGTCAGATTTTATTACTTTGAATTATGGGTAGAAAATAAATTCAAAGGCGTAGAAAGAAAAATTATAGTGCTGACCCTTTATTAAAAATTAAAAGAAAATCTCAAATAATTGTTTTTATCTTAAGCTGGAGTCTTATTACTTCAAGTTAACCACCATCCTTACAATGATTAATTAAAGAACTAAAAAACTGAAAATATTAAAATAAAATAAAAACTTTATTGCTGCTTGAAGATGTCTTCAGAAAAATGCAAAATTATAGTGTTACTATTCCCAATAGTTTATCTTCTTCCACGTATCTAATACATCACTACACATTTCATTAAGGTGAAAAGGAAAGTTACTGATACTTGCATAAATAGTCAAAATCACTATAAATCAAAGAAAAGTCAAAAATTTTACTTGCAACTAATAAATCTCAGAGTAATTAAATGTTCTCACGGTGTTCCGGCACTAGCGTCAGTCAGTGAGGCCAACGACCTCTGGTTTATACCATACGTCCAAAAATAATTGCTATCGCACTTGCAACTGTATTACATCTGAAATAATAATACTGGCTCTGCACTTTCAATTACATTTTGCGATAAGCAGAGCCGCTCCGGCTTGGTAACAGCGATGGCGTCACCTCGTATGTCGAAGGCGTCATCGCCGACAATATGGCGCCTGGCGCTAAGCGGTGCCTCTGCTATAGACGCCGTCTACAAACACTCATAGATTAATAATCCGTCGGCCGACGCCCTCAAGATTAATCCCGGCGGTAATTAAAGCCGCATCCGCCTTAATGGAAGGTCTCACCAGAAGTGGAACATCCGGCTTCTACCTCAAAAATGCCTACTAAAAACCCGAGACACTTACGGAAAAAACGAAAGAAAAAACTAAAAACCCTAAAAACGAAAACATAAAAATCTGACAATTGAAATAAAATGAAAAAGAAACAAATACACATGAACAATTAATTACAATACAAAAATGTTTTTGAAAAATAAAAAATAAAATTTAAGGTTAAAATAATTATTGAACATTTTAAACCTGGAAAATGGATGGGTGAATTGAAATTCGCATTAAGTGTTACGTTTAGTTAAGCAAAAATAAAGAAAAACATATGAGGTGCGACCAAAACCAATCATTTAGAAATATATAAACCTTAAGAGAGAATGCAAACAAAAATAATACATTAAGTGAATACTTACTGTAAACAACCCAATAAGAGAAACGACGCTAGGGTCCAGGGTCCGGAGCTACGGAGCCGACCACCCCCATCTTGTTTTCTCCTCGAAATTTTCCTTTTTTCCCTCAAAAAGAAACAAAATTCCTGTAATTTCCCTTAAAAGTTCCTTTTTACCTAGAAATTTCCCGTTTTTCCTTCAAAAGAGCACCGAGCCCTCCGAGTGCAAAACAAGCCCCATTTTCTCTCGAAATTACACCTTTTCATGGGTCGGGGATAATGCTCCTGCTCCGGCCACCATCTTGTTTCCAAATTACTTACCTTCTTTCGACTGTCATCTAGGATTTCTATTTTATCCTACTCTATCATCTCACCTGGTCAGCTTGTTTCTAAAATTTTCCAGTTCATGCTCTGTCATTCCATGTCAGCTATTTCATACTTAATTTTCCCCTGCTCTGTAATTCCATGCCCACCATTTTAACATCATACTCTGTCATGCCATCCAGATTTAGTCTCCCGCTGATTACTCTGTCCCCTCGAAACACCATATTATTTCATCGGCTGCTCTGTCATTCCATGTCTGCCATCTGGAATTTAATTTGGCTAAGCCACCAGGTGAGCTGTTGACAACACCTTTCTTTCATGCTCTGTCATTTCACCCGCTGATGCGTCGCCTATGCATTAAAACAGTATTAATGTATGATATGCTTTAGGCATACGATTTATATGTTACCATATAATATACTTAAAGACACATGTAAAAACTATGCTTAATATATAAGAATAATGTCTTAAAATTATAAATAAATTATGTGTATTACTATTACATATTCGTAATACATATTACTGTATACACGTATATAAAGGAGACAGAATCTATGGGTTTTATATTTTCTCGTGCGAACATAGTATGTGGAGGTTTCTCAGCGTGCTCTCATGTTTGCTCTTTTAAACAAATATTTATAATAACTCCGTATTTTCTCGCTGCATTAAACCAAGTTTTGTGAGGTTGAAGTAAGCCATCCTGCTCAGAAGAATAAGTATATGCGACCACTGGAAGCTATAAGACCACCGACATTGACCTGGGCGAGTGTTTTTGTAAGGACGTGCTGCGGTTAAGGACATACTACATTCTAGGAACTGGCGTAAGGCACATTGGGAGAGTGCTGCAGTAACAAGAGGAAGAGATCTGTTTTGCAGCTACGTGACTAAGGAAACATCTACTGAGGCGTCCGAGACGGACAAGTCTCAACATGTAGTGTGTATAGTATATAAGCATGCATTATGTAAAAAAAAAGGTTGTCACTTGGTTGAGATACGTGGTGGAAAGCAGATCGTTGCGACTAGATTCATCTACAGAGACTGGGTAAACTGTTACAATATGAAGATGGAATCAGTGGTTGAAAGAAAAAAGGGAAATTTTGAGGGCAATTCTAGGAATTTTGAGTATTTTTGAGGGATAGAAGGGAATTTTGAGGAAAAAGCGGGGAAACCAAGATGGCGGTTGTCGGCTCCGCAACTCCAGACCCTGGACCGTAGCGTTGGACCGACTAAATCTATCTATATATAGTATGTATATATATATAATAATCTAACGGATGTGTGTAAAATATGTTTGCCTATAAGTCCGCATGTACAGTATGTATGATGTAGTTAGTAATCAGGCAAGCTTCACGTGGTCACCTTGTTCGTTGCACTAGTGTATGTCGTTGGTTTCTATGCTGTACGCTGCTACTTCCTGTTTACCTCTCTGCAGCGGTGGAATGCATAGTCTGATAGACGTGCTCCAGATGTAACCGTCGAGAGATAGCTGACACATCTCGTCAGCTCAGCCCTTGTCGCCTTGTCGTCGTGTCTGTGAACATGTATCCCTGCTCTTCTCTCTCTCTCTCTCCCTCTCTCGCGAGCGCGGCTTCTCGAGGCACAGTAGGTCGATGTACGGTAACTGACAGCTACTCTCGGCTCGACCCAGAGCTCGTACAGAGTGCTTTGCCGTGTACAGATGACCCCACTCNAACCAACGCTATAAGCCATTCACGGTAAAGTAAATACTTTTTAAAAACACTGCATATTTCTATCTTTCCGTCACTTCATTATAACCATTATCATGTTACTAATAAACACAATGTGTACATTTCACCACTCTCAAAAGTTGATGTCTGAGGCTGCAATAACATACATTTATTAGTAGTTAATGTCTATTGGGAGGGCCCTAAAAAATGCCCACTTTATGGTGAATAGCCTATACTAGCTTGAATAGTATTCCACAAGTTTATGTAAGCTCTCGCGTTACCCATACAGGGCATAGGTGGGGGAGGGGGGGATGAAAAGCTAGCGTGACTGGTCCTAGGCTAGGCACGTAAAAAAAAAAGCCAACATAGAAAAACAGGACGTTACTGATAACTAATGAGTCTATTTTCATCTGCATGGGTGCAAGTAAATTTTAGTGAATTTATTAAAAGCTTAGACCGTAGGTAGGCATTGACGTCTCATTGACAGCAATATCATTAGAGATGAAACCAGAAACATGTCAAACAGTCAGTACAAAGACAATTAAAATACACGAATGACTCACCTGGGATTTGAATTCAGAAAAACTCGTAACATTAAGCTAGCTTGCAATCAGCTGCATCACGGAGGTAGGATTCGGAGCATAAACTTCGGATGTAATCAGTGCAATGTTTTGGATGATAAGGTTCACTAACCTGAAATATTTACACGGCCATCATTGTGAAAATAAGTGTCTGACCACATTTAAATGATGTAATTTTACATGGCCTTTGTAGTTGTGCAAAAGTTTGTGGAAATTAGTTGGATTATTCCAGAAATATGGCAAAATGTTTATTTCACTCATCTGACACTACTTTGCAAAAAAAACCCGGCAAAATAGGATCTCTGTGTGCATAAATGATGCTTCTAATTAGTACTGTTTGCATACAAAAATTGGTTGAATTTTTTTTTAATGTTTCGTAGATATATCAAATTATTCTAAATTATTCATATAAACCCCATTAAAATACCCCTGCCGCACATAACACATGTTAATTTACATACTCGACTGTAGCAATACTTGCGTGAAATTTTGGTATTAATAGGTTGATTGATTTTCGAGATATTGCATAAAACTTACATTGTTCACGTGCCGATCTTTATAAACGGAGGACCAAAAGTTTATGTATTAGCATATTCCATGATCGTCATAGATACAATATACAAAGTTAAATTTAAATCTTTTACATAGTTTCGTAGATATAGCATACTAAGCTCAAATATTTGTATAGGCGTCATTCAGAAAATAAAAGACTTACACACTCAAAATATAAAAAAATTGATATGGCCTACCACAGTTCAACTTCTTCGCCAAATTTGAAAGAAATAGGTTGATTGTTTTCAGAGATACAGCAAAAAAACTGTATTATTTCATGCGGGGCTATCTTCCAAAATGGCTGCAAAATGAGGTTTTGCATAGAAAATTTAGATGAATATAACTGATGCTGTCAGCATACAAATTTAAGTTTTTTTTTTTGCAGTTTCGTAGATAAAATATTTGAGCTAAAATGTCTGTATGACTGCTATTTTGAAAATATGTGTGTCTGACCCTATCAATGGTTGTCAGTTTACATGGCTTGATGCTACTTGTTTGCCAAATTTGGTATAAATTGGTTGCTTTTTATGGTTGTTATATATACAGCCAGCATAGAAAGTTTAAAAGGATTTAATTACATGGTTTCGACTATTTAACATATAAAACTTAAATAACAATATAGATTCCATTTTGAAAATAAGTATCTCACATACTTAAAACATATTTGTACTTATCAACTGCAACATTACTACTAGTTTGCCAAATTTGGTAGGAATCTGTCAATTGTTTCCCGAGATATTACACAAAACTTTATTAATTCATGTAGCGCTATCTTACAAAATGGCTTACAAAAGCGATTGTTGTTTGGCTTATATGATGCTTGTAGTAGATACTGCCAGTGTACAAAGTTTGGTTGAAATTGGTCAAACGGTGTTGTAGGTCTACCAAATAAATCTAATATATTTGTATGGCCACCATTTTGAAAGTAAGTACTTGGAGTGGTCGAAAACTATAAAAGTCAGGTGTCCTTACTTAGTACTAATTGTGTACCGAGATTGGTGAAATTCTGTTTACGCGTTCAAAAATTGAAAGGACGGACACAGACGGACACACACACGCACAGACACAGACAGGAAAGTGATCTCATAAGCCTTTCTTTTCTTCGGAAAGTAGACTAAAAACAAGAAGTCGCAATCCTACGTAACCGTTTTATCTATCTTCCTGAGCAAATACTTGACCAGAGTGACGTGTTTCTGCCGAGCTAAGTCTTACGCCGTATGCTCGCCTCCCACCAAGGCAGGCGAACCGAGCTCAATCCCCGGCCGTGCCACTCCGGAGTTTCGCAAGTGGGAATCGTGCCGGACGATGCCGCTGGTCGACGGGTTTTCTCGGGGATCTCCCGTTTCCCCTTCCCTTTCATTCCGGCTCTGCTTCATTCTCACCTCATTTCACTCTCATCGGCTATCAAGACTTTGCTTTAAAGAGCCGCCCAAATCTCTCAACAAAAACAACTCTCTAACGCCGTAAATTTTTGAATATGCTTGCGGCGCAAGATCATATGCAAAATAAACGCATCAGTCTCGCAAAACGTTTGCTCTCGAAGTTGGTAAAAATCATTATCTAAGACTGCCCTGCCTTGATTTTTCTCTGTTGGCTTCCGAAAAACTGTTTAACTCAATAAACGTATTTGGCGTCAGTTTAAGTCCCACGCTTTCTTAACGAAGTTCTATAGTGACTTGACCATGTAGTATTTAAAACAAGGAACTCACTTTTTTGGCTTACAGTAAAACCGAGACGGTGGTAACATTTAGCAAACGCCAGTTTCCAGCCACCACCTATCAGTTTTAACCAGTTGCCATTTGTAATCGAAGGGAAGGGGATGGTAAGAGACAGGGACGCAACATCGTCTTGTCAGGGGAGAAGGGGAACTGACACCACTATCCCCAGCCCTGCTTTCATGTCGAAAAATTCAACACAGGTCTATTGTCTTTTTGTTTTTGATTATACATGGGCGTTATTCCATTAAGGGCACTGCTTGCCGGCTGGCAGCTGCGAAATTTAAATAGGAAATCCCATGTTAAGGGAATTTCGCCTCATTGCTTTAGTTTTAAAGATAGGCGTTCCAAACAAAATGTATTCTTCGTGAATTTTTTTTAGGAGAAGATCCCCTGCGAGCGTATGTTTTCAATGTAGATAAATAGTATGTATTATTTTTGTAAAACATGCATTTTAAAAATTCCTTGCAACAGGCCATACGTGTTATGGAAACATGTCCGCTGTAGGGAACTTCCACTAAAACATTCGAGAAGTATACATGTTGTTTGAAATCAACGCAATGAGGCGAAATTTCCTTAACATGGGATTTCCTTTTTAAATCTCACATCTGCCAACCGGTAGGCAGTGCCCTTAAATGCAGAACAATTTTTTTTAATCAAAATAATTGTAAGTGGTTGTAAATANAGGCAGTGCCCTTAAATGCAGAACAATTTTTTTTAATCAAAATAATTGTAAGTGGTTGTAAATAGGTGATAATGATCCACAATGCTTTGCCGCCTCCTACTAATACTACATACAGTGACAGCGATCAGCCTGTCGTGGAGATACGCGTGGAAACTTGATGAAGTAGAAATTGTCAAATAACAGTTTAAAACCTTTGAAAACACGCCAGGAAGCCTATAAGACCACGCAATAGTGTCATAAAGTCGTCAACTATTAGCCGTTATATTATTTTAATTAACAAATGTCAGAAATGGCTTTATGCGTGAATAAAAGGGTTAAAAAGTAATATGTTTGTGCAATCGAACCTAACCTAATCTAAGCTAACCTAATGCATATACATGGGAAATTTCTATTAGGATAACGACGTTCGTGATTATATGAAGGTGTTCTGAAAATATCTACAACCAAGGTGTTGGCACAGTGACCAGTATGAAAACGTAGTGTTATTTGTTTGTAAATTGTAATAGTTTGTCTATAGATAATTTAAAGTTAAGAACCTCTGCACATGGTCCTTCGTGAAATGTGGGATCGCTAGATAAGTTACATCAGCTTCGGATAGTTAAGAATGCTTTCTGAGGCCTCGATTATGCTTAATCAGTGTCATCTCAAAACACGTAGAAAACTAGTACTATTTTTCTTGTAAACTGATGGAAAAACTTTCAGAGTAATGCACACCTCCACATAAACTCAAATTTTTTATGTAAATCTAAGTATTTTTAAGACAAGTGTTTACATTTTAAACTTTGGCCCAATTGGACCCTCCCGACTACCAGTACCGGAGTCCAATGCCCCCCCCCCTTTTTTCACCCTTTTTATTTGTTGCTGCGCTCCTGGAAGAGAGCAAAAGCATAAATAATTTAATTAATTAAGTAATTAACAGAAGAATTCTAAAAATAATCTATAATTGACGCCTCCTTATCATGCATTCAACATTGCATACGGCGATAATTTTCTTTTTAGTGCGAGAACAGCATTTCGAATGTGTTAAAAAATGTATTAAAATATATGAATTTTAAACATGGTGTAACATACTGTATGGTCCATGAAGGGAAGAGTGTTAAATGTTGTTGATACGTAAGTCACAATAAAAAACGCCGAAGAGCCTCTAAAATATCAGTACTCGGACTGAAAATTTTGGCCTCTCTGCGCTTGGCTGCCAAAGGAACAGAATTATGGAGCCAGCGATCGCAAATATTGTGCCATTTCCCGTGAGATTAAATTAATCATCTGCAGAGCACTAGGCGGTGAGTTGGCGTACAATACGTCAGAACGAGTGCGGAGATAACAGCCGATGTTATCGTCGTTCACGTGGAAATGCCTGATTCGCAGGCACATACAGATAAAAAAAGAACAACGCGACGTGATTGAGTGTGATGAGGACGAAAACCTGCTCGCAGTTCCAGTGTACCCGCCTGCATCCAGGCGGCGTGGCGCGCGGACTTAATTAGGGAGGCAATTAGCCGCCTCGCAGGCTGGGGAGACGCGCTGATGAGGCGGCGTGTTGAACCTGTTACAGCCGTTCCCTCGTTAACTGCGACACAATGCAGGGGCGGCGTGGGTCCGCTTCTCATCTCCGGGAACACGTTCTGACCTTCACTGAGAGAGAGGTTTGGCCGAGCCAACCAGACGCGTGTTTGTATACGTCTATAGCCTACAGGATGATTCTAAAATCACGGGACAGACATTGAGGGGTGGTAGAGCTCACTAAAACAAACAATTATTGTATAGGAATATATGGGCGGGAGTGACGCGTTGAGGCACAAACACAAAAATAACACATGAAATGCAACACATTGTTTATTTACAACGTCGCCGCTAAATGCCTTTTTACAGCAATGTTTGTAATAATTGCTACCACCGACAGTACTGCAAGCTTGGTAGCGTCGGTGTAGTGATTGGCGAACAGATTCAAATACGCCGGGTATTTCACGCACGCGTGCAGCCGCACAGGATAGTCGAGCGACGAGGTCTTCAATGGAATCAACTTGAGTCTCGTACATGAGGGCTTTCAAATGCCCCCGTAGGAACAAATCGAGACTCGATAAAAAGGCATTTAGCGGCGACGTTGTAAATAAAAAATGTTTTGCATGTCCTGTGTTATGTTTGTGTTTGTGCCTCAACGCGTCACTTCCGCCCATATATTCCTATACAACAATTGTTTGTTTTAGTGAGCTCTACCACCCCTTCAAAGTTTGTCCCATGATTTTAGAATCACCCTGTATAAAGATATAGGCGCTCTTAACGAAATATTCTGTTTGAGTAAACCAAAAAAAAAAAAAAAAAAAAAAAAACGTATTTGGTTCAGCTAACAAAATATGCACTCGAACCAAACAAACCATGTTTTTGAGTCAACAGAATACTCCGGACGACAAAATATTTGGTAGAATCAACCATATGAATTTGCTTGGCCACATGCAAACAAATGTTTGGTTGGCTCAAGCGAACCTTTCTCCCGGCGTTGGGTCCCTTCCCCAGACAGTCAAGACCGCGCGCTGCTGCTGCGCTCTAGGTGTGAGATAGCGAGACGCGTGGCTCACGTGGGGAGAGTGGCGGGATCTTTTACAATTATTTTATTAAATACATTGCATGTCTAACTCTCTTAATATAGTATTTTCGTGGTTTCTTCACACTTTTCGAATTGAACCTTTGAGAAATCAGCCCATATACAACGTGTTTGGTTGTTTCCTAAACATGTGTATCAAAAGGGTTTATACTTTTGTCAACATAAAAGTATCTTATTTTTCGTCAAACTGAACCTTCGCTTTTATACTGTCTGTAAAATATTAATATTTCATTCATAAATAATATGAATGAAAACAAGAATAAAACAGGGGTGTTGGTAATGCCTAGTAATAAATAGTTTACATGGAAAATATTATTACACTGAGTGCGCACGAATGCGGCGCGTTGTCCCTTCTGTGCAATTTTCTAGACTCTCTTAAGCGTTGTTTGCATGAGGTGGAGGAATATCATGGAAGAAGATCTTAAGCAGGGCTTCAGAAAAGTAAGAAGTAACCGTGAATGGACTATATGTAATGTGGAAAGGATAAAGGGGACCTCTTGTCGGCTTAAGTCGAAAATTATTCTTTGACTTAATTTGTTAGAGTACAAAGTTAGGAACATTTTGATTCATAAATCACCCTTCTACCTCGAAATTTAGCAAATATATACATTTTTGAATTTTAATAATGGAAAAACAAAGTTTTGAGTGAAATGCACTTGAAGCTTCTCAGTGTAATTTGTCGGAATCATCGATATAGGCTACTCGCAGTTAACTGTTGCCCTGCTTAGGATGTTATTTCTCGGCAACTGAAAATCGATTGTTGTAACCGTAACTTCGAATTTTAGCTCTCCTTGATGTTTGCTTTGCCGACAAGAGGCAGGTCCCTTCCCGTGTTTGCGTCAAACACATGGAATTCCATAAATACAGGCTGAGTATGGAAAACACCGACAATCTCCGCCTACATATTTTTTATGAAAATATAAGACGAAAACATACATGCGACATATCGCTATATAAATAGAAAAAAAGTCACAATAAAAAATACTATTTTTAAGATAATAAAGTGAAAAAATAGCCCAAAATTAGAAGATTTTAAGTAAATTAACGCCATAAATTTATTTGAGAACATTTTCCATTAGAGAGCAGTTGTGTATTCCTGACCAAGGTGATCGGGTGTTTCTAATTAGACAATTCATTAAATTGCCTTTTCAAGGAGCGTATACTTGTTCATACCAATACTGAAATATTAAAATCGGGTACCTGATGCGGCTAATATTTAATACTGAAAGTGATAGAAATCTTAACTCTAAATACCAATATTTGAGTTGTGACGTTCTATTTATGGAGCGATATGGTCGACGATACTTCGTACAATTGATTTATTTAAGTTTTATTCTACTTAGGTTAGGAACAAAACGTCATTTCTTTACGGGAGAGTTTGTCGTAGGGAAAATTTCCGCCGCTAGGTGCGCAGTGTTCCAAAACGTAACTTTTAATTAAAATTTTAAGCTACTTGAATAATAAGAGAAAAATATTTTACTCAGTTATTTTTAATTTTATTTATGATTACAACAATAATTTTTTTTACGCAGAAAATATAGAAAATCTGGTACATTGCCGACACTAGCGCTTTCCCTAGTCGCGGAAATGTTTGGTTGCCAGCCTTTCAATATCGATCTCCCCAACCTGTAGTAGAAATAATCTTACTTCAGGCATGTTCGCGGTGCAATGTATCCGAAGCAGAACTTCCGAAATAGCTCAATGAAACGCGGAGAGTGAATGGCAAGGAGCTGGAAACAGTAGACGCTCGTCGTGCTGGCAGGAAGTGGGCCGGGCCGTGGCAACAGGACAGAAGGCCCCTTATCTGCGACATTGTTTGCCGGAGATAACGTTACGTCAGTCCGCCGATAGCCGGCACCAGCACGCAACAAGCAACACGCACGTCGGCCGTGCAGACCTGCGCGCTACCTCGCCACCACGTACCACAGGCCAGCACGGCGTCCGTGCACTCGGCTTCACCTGCTATGCACCTAGTATTCATTTTCCTGTTGTAATCTCGGTTTCAGTGGTATATTGCAAACGTTTCACTATAGACTATGTACCATTTACTAGTTGTTTAATACTTTTGCATGCAATTTTCACTGTGTGTTATTTCCTGCTTGCGAAAAGACAGAAATTTATTGATAAAATATAAATATAATCCTGAATTGTTACAACTAGCAGATAACACGCAATAAAAATTAAGGAGTTCAAGTTCAGAATATTAAAACTGCCTTAAACTATTTACATTTATACTACAAGTGTAAGTTTAC
>NQII01003162.1:31729-53094 GCA_002778355.1 Clitarchus hookeri | reverse complement strand
AGTGTCCGTGAGTGGTGATGAGGGGCAGTGCACCCACTGGCTGGGGAAAAGTTCAGGAACACTTGTACACAACACGCAGATGCAGACACTTCACGAACCTAACTTCTTACAACAGCTGACGTCTCCACCAACCCACAAGGATACCACGCCTCTTTTCATCTTTAGTAGATTTACGTTTCAAGCAAGTAATGAGTGATAATATTAGTGAACAATCTAAGCCCTCTCATTTGGAATTATAGTCAGTAAAATACGTTTTATTTAAGTCTTGGGCTTTAACTTCCGAGTGCGATGGGATATACACACCGTGTTTGTTACTTGCGGGGCAGTATTTATTAAAAAAGTCGGTTAAAGGATAAAAAATGGCAGAAAGTAAAAAATAGCTAAGGTCTCAAAAGTGCTCACTTTACCGTGAACAGCCTATATACCATATTATGTTAGTTGCAGGTACAGACGCTGTCTCCCGTGTAGGTGACAAGAAAAGTAATGTCAGATAAAGTATAAAATTTAATTTACTCTCTCTCTCTCTCTCTATATCTCTCTCTCTCTCTCTGGGTGAGCTGGGGTAATTAGAACGAGCACATCTGCTCTACTTTCCCGTGCCGCACTGGGATTTACGATTCGGCTGTAATGATGAGCACGTGCTTAATTAGGAGAAAGATCCACAGACTGAGAGCCGTGGCTGGCATCAGCGCTGGAAATCTCTTCTGAGTTAGTAGGCTGCACGCACACCGCTTCTACATCACCTTGTGCTATACGCCCTCGTTTCTGGAAGAACATCTCTGACAAACGTAGGGTTGCTCAAAATTGATCGGTCGTCGTCCTGATCGCGTGGACAAGTACGTAGCTGATCACGGGCAGCATACAGCCTGGCTCGCATATTGCTCTGCACAGGATCGGGGCCACGGTGGTGTAGTGGTTAGACCACTCGCCTCCCACCTAGGTGAACCGGGTGCTATTCCCAGTGGGGTTGCTCCCGGATTTCCGCACGTGGGAGTCGTGCCGGACGATGCCGCTGGTCGGCGGGTTTCCTCGGGGATCTCCCTCCCCCCCGCTCCTTCATTCCGGGGCGCTGTTTTATACCCACCTCAATTCTCCCTCATCATGTCTCAATACCAAGACCTCACTCACTATACAGCATCGGCACGACGTACAATGAGCAGACACACGGGAATTTAACGAGTTCAAGCGGCGCTGGAGCAGATTTTCAAACAATTGTACTTCCTTGTTACTCTTCTGATGTGGCCCACTCATGCCGTGACACGCACAGCAGACTGAGAACCCGTAATACACAAAACACAGAGCGAACCACGTACAACCTAATGCACAGGATTAAGTGACCATCATGAAGGCACCAGCGAATTAAAGTGCCTGGGCTGTATACAGAACTGTCGAGCATAGCCTAGACGTCAAATGAATTCGCGAAATTTAAGTACGTATCTTTAATAGTGAGGGGGGAAAAAGAGTTTTTTGAGCAAGCAAAATACTGGTTTGTGTATAGCCGAAACACTTGGTTTTGAACCAGATTATGTTGGCCCACCAAAATAGGATTCTTCAACACAGATGTGTATAATGTTAGAACAGAAAAGGGGGAGGGGGGATCAATTTTGTTGCACTTCAGATTTTGTTTAGTTCAGAAATACCTTTGGCCATTTACAAACAAGTTTTTTTTTTTGGCCCAAGAAAACTTTTTCTCTCAGTGTAGAAGTTTTTCGTTAGTCAAGTTAGTTCACTTTTAAAATAAAGCAACTTTTTTCCCGGCGGTTGTTGCACACGAATATGACTCTCATATTTAGTTGACAGTAGTTATAAAATGAAGGTTCTGCTGCAGGGGCGTGGGGCTGAGGACGAGGGGACCAGTGGCTGCCATCTTGGATGACGGCATTTTGTTTCCTCTTCCCCCCGAATTTCCCTTTTTTCCCTTAAAAACAACAAACATTTCTGGAATTTGTCAGATAATTTCCCTCAAAATGTTTTTACACAACTTCTGTCGATGACTCCACAATCGGGCTAAGTGACTCCTTTTTGGGGAATGAGGGATTGAGGGATTGAGGGTTTCCCCTAACATTCATGCTCTATCATTCCATACCAGCACCCTCCATCTTGCCTGAAGAATGTTCGAGTCTATCGCCCCGTCGTGCAACTTCCATCTTGCTCTATCATTCCACCGTAAGTTTTCTCCTATTCCTTCCGGTACCCTTTCACCTGACTTCTTGGCAGGGACAAGTCTCATGCTCTATCATTTCACCTCGGTTTTTTCATACTTATAAGCACAGTTGGCCGTAATTTCCGAACCATTTAAGATAAGGCTACCAAATTCATAACATAGACATCAAACTCGACAACGAAAATGACCGCAAGGTCCATAGACATCACCTCCGACAATGAAAATGACGGCAGAGTCATTATGCCCTAAGCCTACTTATAAGCATAATTCTCTGTAATTTACAAACTGCTTAAGATACAGCTGCCAAATTCGTAACATAGCCGGACAACGAAAATGAGGGTAGAGTCATTTATACCCTAAGCCTACTTATAAGCATGGTTGGCTGTAATTTCCGAACTGCTTAAGATACAGCTACCAAATTCGTAACTTATGCATCGCCTGCGACAATGAAAATGACCGCAGGGTCAAATATGCCCTAAGCGCATTTATAAGTATAGTTGGCTGTAATTTCCGAACTGTCTGAGATATAGTCACCAAATTCGTAGCATGGACATCACCCCGACAATGAAAATGACTGCAAAGTCAAATATGTCCCAAGCATACTTACAAGCATAGTTGGCTGTACTTTCCAAACTGTTTAAGACACAGCTATCAAATTCGTAACATAGACATCACCCCCGAAAACGAAAATGACCTCATGGTCAAGTATGGCCTAAGTGTACTTATAAGCATAGTTGGGTGTAATTTCCGAACTCTTTAAGATATGGTCACCAAATTCAAAACATAGGCATCACCCCCGACAAAGAAAAAGGTCGCAAGTGACATGTATACCCTAAATGTACATATAAAAAATACCGATGAAGCTACAGTCCGTAATAGTGATATCAGTGGCGCTATCGCGCCAAGAAGTTTAGTAAAAGCTAGAATGTACATCGACATAAAAAAAAAACTGAATGATCAGAAGGACTAACTGCAAAATCGACTACAACATGCCAAGTGCGATACGCATTACGTGACTTGTAAAGACTGTATTCATTTGCTTGACACAACATCCATTAAAACCATTAGTCGCACAAGAGAGACGTAACTGCTACGCACTGATGCAAAACAAATATAAAAAATAACTAAGGCAAAATAATTATAAGCATTTAACATATATATTTGGCGAGCATCGTGCGCCGTACATCACCGTACAAGACCTAGAGCTGTTACCGTGCACAAGACAATAAACAATCGTGCTCATGTGACGTATTTTATAATTGAAAAGTATTATTCGCCTGGGCGACATCTTTTAGAGTTGAATATTTCATTTCCTTGTTCTTTGCTTACAAAACTAAAGAATGGAATTTTTCAGGGAGGTGTGTGGGATTTTAAGATGGGGGAAATATCGATAAATAGTTGCCTGTATACTATACAGGCATCGTGTTAAATGTATTAAACATTATTATTTTATTATTATTTAAACATTTTCTATTGCGTATTTTAATTATTTGTGCAGTTTCATTTACTAGTGCTGTGTAATGAGAAAATGTTGTGAGGCAACCATCGGGCTGCACCACGTGAAGACGCCATGTTGGGGGGACATTTCCTAAGAGCGGCCAAGAACGGGCTGCTCCTCCTTCGCCTGCAGTAAATCACGTTTCCCGCGAAGGCGGACTCGGCAAGTGACCTGCGGTGACCCGAGCCTCGCCGGGCAGTTAATTAACTCTCTCACTGCTAAACACGCACGCCACAATTCAAAATAGAACTCGTTATCCAGTGCGGAGCCAAGACAGATGCTGCGCGACAGTGATAGCGGGGTCCGCCCAACTGGAGCAGTTTTCCGCGTTTTGACAAGCGCGGGAGCGATAAGGGCAACATTGCCACGCGCGTCAAGTGCGCCATCGCCGTTATGCGCAAGCCTCTGGCGTGCAGTGCTCTCGTCGTGCTGCATACGTACCTGTCAGATTTCAAGCCGTGACCTGTCATTTTTTTGGTGGAATGTCTGTGCAAGGTTCAACGCAATGCCCTTGAGTATTTTTGTATGTATCTGACGCGTATGTTTTGAGATACAGCATTTTCAAAAGCCGTTTTTAGCCATTTTGAAGTGCTCTGAAGTGGTGTTTATAATGTGCGGGACGTCTTGAGAGCACTCAACGGGCCTCGTCTTGAAGTTTGTGTTCTTTTCGTAGATCAGAATATTGGACCCACGTATAGTAGTATTTCAAACGAGGTCGTTTTAAAGCTGGCGGTAAACAGAGTGAGTGAGTGAAGAGATTTGGGCGTCTCTTAACATCGAGGTCATGAGAGCCGATGAGGATGAGGCGCCGGAATGAAAGGGCGGTGGAAACGCGAGATCCCCGAGAAAACTCGCCGACCTGCGGCATCGCCCAGCACGATTCCCACATGCGAAAATACGGTGGGAGATCAGTAGTCTAACCACTACACCACCGCGACCTCCTACTAAACGGAAAATACGTGGCACATATGTGACACCAGTGGTCCCTGGTGGCGAAAATTTTTAGAGTTGCCAACCTGAGTAGAATAAACCTTGATTACGGACTTCAGCTCGCCGTAGAGGACTAGCAACGTCGCGAGGTCAAAGTGACGCGAGCGCAGCAGAACGACAGGTTACTGACGCCAACTGAATAATCACTTACTTGTACCTAACAGAAGCCGAATTAAATTACCTCTACCACAGGCATTGATGCCGACTTATTTCCGTGAGAGGCGGAGAGGTCGGCGAGTATTTAACCTCCTGTGACCATAAACCACGTTCATCTTAACCTTGCCTCTGTCATTCTTACTGTGTGCTGGCTGTGCGTGCGTGCGGTTATGTACAAATGTAACACTAACCTACGTGGCCCAGGCCGATGTCTTAACATTCTGATGAAATTATAAGGTTCACTTAAGTAAAAACTAAATTTCTTCTTTTATATGCATACACACTAAAACATGAAGCAAAACATATCTCAAGCCGAGAACTTTCGCAAATAGAACCAGAAAACTAGCCAAGGAATAACTGGAGTACTATACACAAATATACACCTGCGCTGACAGTACTAGCAGAGTCTTTTTTAACACTGTACTTAGTATGCGAAAGATTATTGGAAAATAGAACCATCCACATACTGGCTAAGAGGACAAATCTACTCGAAGGTCATTCATGCAAGTTCACTACGAGTCGATGCGTGAGTGAGACCTACACTGAAGAGCAAAAAAAAAAACTGGTACACCTGCCTAATATCGTGTAGGGCCCCCGAGCACGCAGAAGTGCCGCAAGACGACGTGGCATGGATTCGACTAATGTCTGAAGGTATGCAGGAGGCAATTCGCATCATGAATCCTACAGGGCAGTCCACAAATCCAATCTGCGCCAATTTGAGAAAGGGTTGCACGTCTGTCACGTTTGATGATTCTCGTCAGTCGTCGTTCGTCTCGTTCTTTCACGACCTTTTTCCGTCCGCAGCGATGCCAAAGATGTGATGTTTTACCGGATTCCCGATATTCACGGTACACTCGTGAAATGGTCGTACGCGAACATTCAAATGTTATCGCTACCTCGGAGATGCTATGTCCCATCTCTCGTGCGCCGACTATAACACCACGTTAAAACTAACTTAAATCTTGATAACCTGCCATTGTAGCAGCAGTAACCGATCTAGCTGCCAACCGCATCGCGTTACTCTGATTGGTTCCATACCTCTTGTTATTTGCATACGCATGCCTATACCAGTTTTTTTGGCTCTTCAGTGTACATAGCGTTTGGACTGCGTTACATATGTTTGAAATACACGCTTTACAACTAAACTATCAAACGTGTGTCCAATGCGCTGATCTACGAAAAGAACACTCACTTCAGACGAGGGCTGTTGAGTGCCTTCAAGACGTCGTGCACATTAGATGCATCATTTCAGAGCATTCCAAAACGGTTAAAAACGATTTTTTTCAAAGCCACGTATCTCAAAATATACGCGTCAGATGCACACTAAATTATACTCCATTCACGGTAACTTCCGACTTTTCTGAAGCCCTGCTAAAGTTCTACTTCCAAGATATTCTTCCACCCCATGCGAAAAGAGCTGTACGATGTCTGGAAAATAAAACAATGGGACAACGCACTGCATTCGTGCACACTCAGTGTAACAACATTTTGCATAAGAACTATTTATTACTAGGCATTACGAACACTCCTATTTTCTCACAGTTTTTATTCATATCAATAAAACATTAAATTTTATAATTAACATATAAAATGTAAGTAAATGTTCTATTTAATCAAAAATTAGATACTGTTGCGTAAACGGAAGCATAAAACGCTTGTGATGCATTGCGTATCTAGATATAGCGGAAAATACATCACACATGAAGTGATTTTTAAAAGTATTGATTAAAAAAGTGTGAAGAGACTGTGAATAGACTATACTCAAGGACCCTGCATTGAACCTTCCTGCAGACTTCCCATACATAAAATAATAGGGTCGCCACTGAAAGTCGCACAGGGACGCGCGGAGCGACGAGGACACTGCACGCCAGTTCAGAGCCTTGCACTTAGCGGCGATGGGGCACTTGATGCGCGTGGCAGTGTCGCCCTTATCGCTCCCGCGCCTCTCGCCCCCAAAACACAGAGAAAAGCTCTTAGGTAGACGGGTCGCCTGCCAGCCACTTGAAATGCTTTGCAACGGGATTGCATTTTTTTTTTTTGCGAAACTATTAAACGTGCCCCCTAATAGTTTTATCTGTGAAAATAAGGCACATTTCAGACGATGACGGAATGGTACTTTCAAGACATTACGCTAATAGGAAACACATTTTTCATGGCCTCCAACATTGCTAACAGTATACATACGAAACTGCAATAGTGGCATGCACTGGACTTTTCTTCAGAGTCACGTCCAACAAAAATATAGCGTCACTACTTAAAGTTACGTTCACGCGAGTCGTCGACGGAAAAACTGCACGCCAGTTGAGCGCCTCGCACGTAGGGGCGATACCGCTTTACATACGCCGCTAGGCGTCGACCGTAGCACCTCATCGGTTTTTGGTCTCACTCACAAACATACATCTCACTAGGCGACCGCCTTAAGAGTTAGTAGTCTGGGCATATTTTCTGTAGATTCCTTGTTTTCGCGTTTACGTTTATCTCGGCAAATAAATACCTAGGATATAAGACTTTCCGCTATAAAAGATAAAATCCAATAATCTATGCCCGTAAATTTTTTTTCTACAGTACGCGTATTACAAGAGAGAAAAAAATTCTTGAAAATGGTAAAAAAATCACATTTTATAACTTGCCTGCCCAGTTTCCTTAAGAAGTAGAAGAACAAAAAAAGGCACAGTTTTAATTACATGTGTGGGCTTTCATCGCATGTAATAAAGTCCCACAGTTACAGATATAATTTTCACGGGAATGTGTAACGACAGAAGCACTGCACGTCGGTTCAGTGCCTTGCGCGTAAGGACGATGATGCGCTGGGCGCACGCGATATTGTCGCCCGTAGCGCTGTGCCTCGAACAGGAACAAAAATATTTCAGGGCCTATACACTCTTAAGGCCTTCTCTCAATACAGGAATAAAAAAAGTGTTAAAACAAAGAAATTCCTTCCATTTCAAAAATACTGAAGTCGTGTTTGGCGGGTTTCGTAATTGATTAAACAACAGCAGTAGCTAGGAAATAAGGATTCTGGCACATCTGGTGTCCTGGCGGGGACGACCTGGCTGCCATCTTGGATGACGTTACGCCGAAACCTCCTGCTCTGTCATTCCTCGTCAGTAGCATTCAACTTGTTATTTTCCTTTTTTTGCTCGGAATTTCCCTTTTTTCCCTGTTCCCGAATTACTGCTCTATCATTCCACATTGTCTCTCCATGCTCTTGCATTCCGAATTTTTTATCTCACACTCTGGCATTCCGATTTTCTTTTCTCATGCTCTCTCATTCCTTTCTTTCTCTCTCTTGCATTCTACCCCTTGGTTTTCTCATATTCCCTCTGGTCTCCTTTATTTTCTCTTTTGCCTTCTTGTCTCCCACCCCTTTTCTCTCTCTTGAATTTTACGTCCTCCATCTTTAGTTCCTGCACCTGCTGCCAGTCGTCTGCTGCAGACAGCCATCCTTAATTCAAGCGCCCGCCACCAGAGTGTGCGAAGTTCTGCCATTCGCAGCAAAGAGTGCTGGTATAGATGCGGCCATTTTGTGTTTGTTGGTAATCACATCGCCTGCAGGAGCGCGCTAGCATTGGGGAGTTTAGTTCAAATGGTGGCTGCTAGGAGTGCTGGATTTTTTTTAGTTGGTTGTTGTTTCGGAACTCAATAAATGCTGGAGGCATGCATAATCGTTCTGGTACCCCTTCGGTTGCCAGTCCGATGTCTAGACCACACGACCACCATTGCATGAAGAAAGCTAGGAGATGAAATAAAGTAAATACTCTCATCGGAAACATTATATATAAATAATTAATAGCACTTGTACTATGCATATTGTGATCCGTGCGAGCGCTGGCAACTAATTAAAAACTACATCCGCATGTAACATACATGCACACATACATACACACACAGACCGGCCGCGACTTTCCAGACAAATTACTATCATCCTATCTTTCAGAAAACAAAATTTATAAACATAAAATATTTTGGGCAGATCTCATCTCTGTTTAAAAGTTATATGCATCCACACATAGCCAATTGCGCAGCAATGTACATACGTGGCGGTCACATGCACGTACATCTGTATCTCCAACTTGTCCGTGCATTCGAGCGCGTGCACTTCTGTGTGGCTCCTGGCTCCACAGCCAGTACGCCAGGCATGCCAAAACCTAACAATGTCGCACCGTGCATGCATCAAGTACACTCATCCCCGCTATTCGCCCGCCAATGCAAGGGTGACTGGTAAATTCAGCGGTGAGTGTGGAGGTAATGTTATGTTGGATTTGGTCGGGCTGAGAGCGAAGCTATATGGATATAAGTGCAAGGATAAGATAGCGAAGCGAGCCAAGGTAATACAGTAGCGTGTCATGCAAATTACCATCACATTAGACGATTATAAACGCATATTATTGAACCAGCAAGTAATGAGAGTACTGGTCAGCAGCATTAGGTTGCACCATCACAGAGTGTATACACAATGTACCAACAAACTGGCTCTTTCGTGGATGGACGACAAACGACAAATATGTGATGATGGGATACATACAGTCCCTTATGGTTATCATGGTTGATGATCTGTACACGCACCTGTGGGGCAGGCATGTATTATTATATATGTGTCTGTCCCCATGAGAGTGAATTGGGTCGGTATGCATAGTAGGAGTCAGTTCTTCGCTCTGGGGTTGTCGAAGTTGAAGTGATCCATTACCTCTCCCACAACGAATGATATATGTTTGTGTGATGATTTGTTCCATACATGTGTTTTTTTTTCAGCAGCTTACTATAGCTCATGCAAGAGCCATGTTCATCTTGCCAGGTAAGTTGTGGTTGATGAACGGTGGCACGCTGTAGCTCGTACAAGAGGTATCCTTATCTTGTTAGGCGTGTTACCCATTTGTCGTGATGTGTGTACTACATCACATTCCACAATCACTCATACGCGTACTTATGCGCAGGATTTGTCGTCTATCCTGGGTCTCCGACCTAGTGTTTATAGCCAATTCCTGGAGGTCTCAATGCTTATCATAGTGAGGGTTGTGAATGTGAATTGGTATTCTATCACACTAGCACTGTAGTAACTGGTGGTCGAATCGTACTTGCATTTACTCTTTATTTCAGAACTGTCCCCCTTTCTCTCTTCATCTACCTATACTGTCCTCTTCCTCTGCGGCTTTCATCTTTCTGTGTGTTCCTTTGGCCGCTTTGATTTTTTTTTAGGTCGGTCGTTTTTCCTGTTTGCAGCTTCGTAAGCCGCCTGTGCATTATGCTTGCGACGCCACTGGTATTTTTTGTACACATATATGTAAAATACTTGTTTGTATATAAGGAAAATTGCCAGTGGTGTTTTTTCCTGGCATAGTGTACTGCCCCGGTCCCAGCCCGGGGGCCGTCCGCATGGTTAAGCAATGCGGATGGTAAAGTGTTAGGACGTTGCTGTGAACTTCATCATCCTTGCAGGAGTGAGAGAGCGACTGTGCTGCTGACGAAGTTATGTAAGTGTAATTAGTGATTTTATCCTACAGCTAGTTGTTACATAAAAAAGAAAAAAAATTCCCGCTCGCGTGCAACATGACAGGCTCGCTCCATACCGCACATACAGGCTGAAGGTACATAAGTGCACGCGCTCGAATGCACAGACAAGTTGGAGATACAGATGAGCATGCACGTGATCGCCACGTATGTGTGTACATTGCTGCACAATTGGCTATGTATGGATGCATATAACTTTTAAACAGAGATGCGATCTGCCCAAAATATTTTATGTTTATAAATTTTGTTTTCTGAATGATAGGATGATAGTAATTTGTCTGTAAAGTCGCGGCCGGTCTGTGTGTGTATGTATGGGTGCATGCATGTTACATGCGGATGTAGTTTTTAATTAGTTGCCAGCGCTCGCACGGACCACAATATGCATAGTACAAGTGCTATTAATTATTTATATATATATATATATATATATATAATGTTTCCGATGAGAGTATTTACTTTATTTCATCTCCTAGCTTTCTTCGTGCAATGGTGGTCGTGTGGTCTAGACATCGGACTGGCAACCGAAGGGGTGCCAGAACAATTAAAGATGGCCGTTTACAGCAGACAACTGGCAGCAGGCGTGGGAACTAAAGATGGAGGATGTAAAAATCAAGATAGAGAAAAGGGGTGGGAGACAAGAAGGCAAAAGAGAAAATAAAGGAGACCAGAAGGAATATGAGAAAACCGAGGGGTAGAATGCAAGAGAGAGAAAGAAAGGAATGAGAGAGCATGAGAAAAGAAAATCGGAATGCCAGAGGGTGAGATAAAAAATTCGGAATGAAGAGCATGAAGAGACAAGGTGGAATGATAGAGTAGTAGGTCGGGAATAGGGAAAAAGGGGATATTGCGAGGGAAAAACAAAATGGACGCTTTTGGACGGTAAATGAAAGAGCAGGAGGTTTCGGTGTAACGTAATCCAAGATGGCCGCCAGCTCGTCCTCTCGTCCCCGCCAGGACGCCAGGTGTTCCAGAATCACCATTCCCTAGCTACCAACAGCGGTTGTGTCAATCTGCTCAGTTGTTAGGTAACGTAGAAGTAGAAAGTTTGAAAGCTCATGCTCAAAATAACACATTACCATCCGCATGGAACCCGTGAAGTTTAAGTGCAGTGAAAATTACTCCAGTTCTAAGAAAGCTGAGTTTTAACCATAGAAAGTTGCCCGGTTGCAATCTCTGAACTCCTCCTCGTTACTTGTGTGACCGAATTTCTCTTAATTTAACCGCGATTTCCACTTATTTACATAGATTCTTTGGCATTGGGCGCTGATTCTCTGAGCATTCCGCTTATTTGTTCGTCGTTCACCCATTGTTCGAGGATAATTACGTACTTTTGAAAGCCTTTCGTACGTCGATCAGGTAAAAACTATGAGATTTTTTTGGGACACGAGCGTCAAAGCGGAGGTGAGAGATCACGAGAAGCTGACACGTTGGTGCAACTGGATTGACTAGATAGTATTTTAGCAGCACTAATTTTTTATTAAACGGATTAATATAATTAGATAATGAGTAACAGTTCATTCTGTCCCACAGAGGGGCCGCGGTGGCAGAGCGGTTGAACTGCTCGCCTCCCACCAAGGCGAACCGGGTTAAGTCTCCGGCCGGGCCACTCCCGGATTTCTCCAAGTGGGAATCGTGCCGGGCGATGCCGCTGGTCGGCGGATTCTCTCGGTGGTCTCCCGTTTCCATAGCCCTTGCATTTCAGCGCTGCTTCATTCTCACCTCATTTAATCCTTATCGACTCTCAAGAGCTCGTTGTTAAGAGCCGCCCAAATCTCTCCCAACTCAACTCTATCCCAAAGAGGATTACAACTGAGTGAATAATGGTACATCGTGGAATATGCAACTGTACAATACTTTTCTTCAGCTCTGTAAATAAATAAGGAAATTAAATTTAGTTCTTTTATTTTATTAAGACCTCCATCACTCACGAACTTAGCCACACTGGGCGCATTTAACAGCATTATTATATGTACGTGAAGAATGGCAGTGCTTTGAACTGCAGACGTAACTTTGTATTTTTTCTTGCACGGGCTAGTTTTAAAATATTTTCACAAATTATTTTCGTTTTTTAATTGATCTAACAGGACAAAATTAATAAAGTAGTAATCCTGTATAAATTATTTATAATTTTTACCATTTGTGAGACAACAAGTTATGAAAAGACACACTTTAAAAGTTATTTATTTACTGCATGCGAATTCGTCCCCTCCTCTACACAATCTAGTAGCAAACGTAAAAACTAACGACAAAAGCTGCGATAATTTTGTCTGCCTGATTGCGCACAGGCCCGTCACTTACAACGTGTCAATGGTTTATTTTCATTGTCGCAAGTATGTTTGAATGTTTGTGTTCACTATGTTTAGTTGGTGATTTGTGTGTAAGAACAGACTTGATTTAGAAGTTGATTGGCTTTATGAGGTGTAAGTGGTGCAAAGTTTCGTAAGTATGCTGCTAAAAAATAGTGGCATTTAAAAACATTAAAAAAATAGTAATAATTCTATTTTTTTTGTAAAAATGCAGAATTTAATAATACATTTTAAGAAAAAATATAAAGTATATAAACTTGTAAGATTTATTAACGTGTCAATATTCCTTAAGAAATGTCACGTAGAATACTTTTTGTTTGAAAAGTTTATCTTTAAAATGGATGGCTTGAGAAGGAATTTCTTTAACATTGGCTGTGTTCGATTTCAGTGCCATGTGCCCTTGATCACTTACCATTGATCCCTTTCTGTTTCACGAGCCCTTGTTCCCTTTATGAAAAATATTCGTTTGCGAATGCGGACGCCTGTGTTCGTTTGCACCTCTCAGTCGAATTTCGTTCTATACAAGTGTCAATTGTCCTTGTGCCGTTTGCAAGTGTTTTCGGCGACTGTGCAGAGTTGTAAACACAAAACAAACACAAACAAATTAAATATTTGAAACAGTAGCGCATCGGAAAACTATCTAGGGTTCGAGAAGAGCAAGTTGCTCGTGCCCTCGGCTGAAGGGGACATTATAGGGTTCATAGTGTACCCTTGCTGTGAATTCGAACAGCGACAATGTGACGTCACATCCGGGATGCACTTTTCAAGGGCATGAAGTCAGGTATAGACTGTTCACGGTAAACTGAGCACTTTTGAAAGCCCTGCTTAGTATCTAGTTGTACCCACGTTGTGTATTCTTCCGCCTTATGTAGAATTAACGTTGCCATGGGCCTCGTCACTCTGTTCACGCGTCAGTGAAGTGAAACTATGAAATTATTAGAACATTTTTTTTTACAACTACGCTTATTCGTACACTTAGATTCATTAAAAAAGAACAGAAAGAGAAATAAGTAATTTAAGTTCTTGCAGTTTTTTTATTTAACACACTCAATTCGATGTTTCGATGTTAAGACATGGAACAACTTTCCCTCCACCGTTACCAACTTTACTGGGCGCATGTCACACAGTGTGTCCCTTAAAACACATGCAGGTAGAAGTAGTGACTTTTTATGAGGTTGATTCCAAAAGTGCTCACATTATCGTGAACAGCCTTCCAGCTGGTGAATTCGAACACGTCCATTGATTCCCCATTTAAAATCTGTGGCTGCGGACTTGGTAGGCAGAGCCCTCAAGTATTCAACAAAACTGCATAAAATTAAAGTTACTTGTTTGAATGATTCCCGCAATGGGGTAATTGATTGTTTAAACAGGTGTGGCCATACGCCATTGCAAACACTTCGTTGTAGTCTCAGAAAACCTAATAGGCTTAATAGGTTTTTTGGAACTACAACAAAGTGTTTGCAATGGCGTATGTCCATAATAGTTCAAACAATCAAATTTACGATTGCCCGGGGCCAGGGCCCCGACTTCACTGAGCAAGCATAATACAGTCCATTGACGGTTACTTCCAATTTTTCTGAAGCCCTGCTAAAGTTCTACTTCCAGGATATTGCTTCCCCTTAATGTAAACAAAGCTTAAAGAAGTCTAGAAAAGGTACAACGCACCTCATTCGTGCGCACTCAGTGTAATAATATTTTGTAAAAGAACTATTTATTACTAGGCATTAACAACACATATATTTTCTCCCAGTTTTTATTCACATAATTATAAATGAGATATTATAATTCATAGATATAATATATGTAAAAGTTCAGTTTAACAAAAAACATGGTACTTTTATGCTAACACAAGCATAAAATGCTTGTGATACATAGCATATTTAGGAAGCAACGAAACACGTCACACATAGGGTGATTTTTTCAAAGGTTTGCTTCAAAAACTGTGAAGAAATCGCTAATAAACTATAGAACAAAATGCAAGCAGTCCACAGCTGAGTTTGCCTCGGCGACTGCCGCCGATATTCAGTCAGTGAGCAGTGAGGAAACAGTATTGCCAGATCATCAGAGTGCAAATTCCCGCAAGGCCGGCCAAAAATTCCCGTTTTACTCCCAAAATTCCCGGTCTCATACAATTGACGAAATAAGTGTTCGACCCATGCCGTTTACTGTGCTGATTTACTCCACTTTTTTTCCCCAAACAATAATAGCAAGTGCGTGAAGTAGTCAAACGACGAGTCATGCCAAGAAGACGGGAAATGTTCTAAATGAAAAAAGTATGATTTGCAAATATTGATCCTTTTATTCCCTTTAAATTAATTACGGTTTTATTTTTTAAGACGTAAACATTTACACGCAAATTTAAACAAATGTTGTAAGTTCAAAATTTCCTTTCCTCACCCGCCTTCTTTTTTCCCCGCCTACAGAAATGTCCCATGAAAACGACGAGAAGTTCCCCGTCACCTGGTGACACTAGGGGTGGTGGGGAGGGGGCGTGGTGACCGCTGCACGGCGCGGCTCGCTAGTAGGGCGTCGTCGACGCGGCTGGAGCTGGAGGAGTTCCAGGTCCTGGACACGGACAGCAAGCGGCTCCAGCGTGCTCGCCGGGGTAAAGCGGGTCAGCGGGAAGGAAGCGCACCGCAGCTCGCGCCGAGCCGAGCCGGCGTCACACTTACTGGAGGGCCGTCCGCCCAGTCGCCACCGTTCACCTGCCGCCTTCCACGCCACGCAAACCCTCCTGCGAGAACGGCAAGCGAAGCCAGTTCACACCACAATAGAGCAAAAACATAGCGTATAGACTATTCGCGGTAAAGTGAGCACTTTTTAAAGCCCTCTCCTATGGAATAATAGTCAATAAATATAATTTATTGTTGCCCTATACCTTATCTTTCGAGTCCGGCGAAATATATGCACTGTGTTTATTACTTACATAGAAATATTTATTTTAAAAAGTTGTGAAACGATAAAAAAAATGGCTGATAAGAAAAAAGTAACTAGGATCTCAAAAGTGTTCGTTAACTTTACCATGAACAGCTTATAAAATGACTCACGCGTGTCCGTGAACTTTACTATAATCGGGGCCGCGGTGGTGTAGTGGTTAGACTACTAGCCTCTGACCTAGGCAAACCTGGTTCCATTCTCAGCGGGGTCGCTCCCGGATTATCGCATGTGGAGATCACGCCAGTAGTATGATTATGATGAGTCTGGGGCAACGGCGTCTGGCGTAGGAGCTAGTAGCCGGCCGAAGCTATTTCTTGAATTTCCCTTTTTTCCCGTTTTTCTTTCAAAATTTCTTTTTTTCCCTTGAAGTTGGCAATTTTTCGCTTAAAATTTCCCTTTTCCCCTCAAAAGTTCCCTTAAAATTTCTCGTTTTTCCCTTAAAAAGTATCGAGCCCCTCATTTGCAATAAAACGAGCCCTCTTTTTTGTTGCAAAAAACAAACTATTGGAAGCACTTGGGGGGGGGGTCGATTTTACCCATGACCTTGACCTATGACCTTGACCCTGTGCCTTGTATGACCTTGAAACTAAAAATTCTAACAATCCCAAAAAAATTTCTTAACACATCAAAAAATTTATAAAGATTAAAAAACTTGAAAAAAAAATTTCTTTTCAGAAATTATATAAAGATATACATGAAGAAGGTCCAGGGTTCGAATATAGGTGGATCAACTAAACTCCCGACACGACCGGCCCTCACCAGGTTGGCCAGTGTCCATCTCATCTGCCATGTTGGATGTCGATGACCTTGACCTCGGTTACCTTTGACTTTAAAAACCCAAAAACTCCAAAAAAAAAAATCCCAAAAAATTGAAAAAAAATCTAAAAAATTAAAAATCGAGATAAAAATTACACTGGCGTAACCCGACCGCCACCTTATATCCATGTGACCTTGATCTTGACCCAAGACCTTGACTTTGAATAACTTTGAACCCAAAAAATTTGCAAAATTGTTTTCAATATTCTTTAAAAATTATTAAAATTATTAAAAATATTTTTAAAAAATATAATAATTGTATAAAATTTTTTTTAAATTTAAAATGAATAAAAATTAATATTTTGAATGTTTTGGCTTTGAGGGGACGGGGTCTGGAACCTACCAGCCTCCATGATTTGATGTCACCCAACTGCCATATTGAATCCAAGTGACCTTGAACTTGACCTTCAACCTTGACCCTGTGACCTAGCTCCCAAAATACTTTANAAAAAAAAAAAAAAAAAAAAGGGGGGGGGGGGCTCATTCTTTGCTAATGAGGGATGCAGTGCTTTTTGAAGGGAAAACGAGAAATTTTAAGGAAAACTAAACATTTTGAGGCAAAAATAAAAATTTTAAGAGAAAAACGGGAATAAAGGTAAATTCAAGATGGCATCGGCTGTCTCCTCGCTTCTACGCCAGACGCCTTCCCCCAGACTCATAATAATCATACTACTCACGCCGGACGAAACGGGAGATCCCCGAAGAAACCCACCGACCAGCGGCATCGTCCGGCACGATTCCCAAGTGCGAAAATCCGGGAGTGATCCCGCCGGGAATCCAACCCGGCTCGCCCTGGTGGAAGGCAGACGCTCTAGCCACTACATTACCGTGAACCCTACCCTGCTAAGGTTTTAATTTGGAAACTAAGTACAGGATGTTGCAAAAAAAAAAGATAACTGAAAATTATTGGTGTATTATGTTAAAAAATACCGTAATTTATATGTTTATGTGTATAATATGTTACAGTAGAGGCTGTGTGACACCGGACATGCCACAATACACCATCCAGGAACGTGCATGGTGCGTGGAACATCATGTCCGGAGCTATGCGACTGGAAGGAATGGTGGCTCTTCCCTGGCATCTGTAGTGACTGAGTTAGTTTTATTGAAAAACATGAAATGAACTTTAAAAAACGAAAGCTAACGTTTAAGGCATTTTTTTAAAGTGAAGAACTGACACGATGTTCCACGCACCACGTACGTTCCTGGATGGTGTACTGTGGCATTTCCGGTGTCGCACAGCCTCTACTGTAACATATTATACACATAAACATATAAATTGCTTTAACATAATACACCAATAATTTTAAGTTACCTTTTTTTTTCGCAACAACTGTATATTTGTGGAGTTCGGAATTCCTGACAAGGCGAAAATGAAGAGCGAAAACGATCCAAGCGTAACAAGAACAGAAGGAGCCTTGGGTCCGCATTCCGAATGCGGTATTATCATGTTAATTATTTAGTTCGACTTCCGTGTAGCAGTGCAAATTTAGTGCACAGACTGCAGAAGCACCACATGTCCGTAAGCCTTAAATAGGGAAGATTTTGACAAGAAAGAACTGCGAATATCGTCGGGAGGGTATATTCAGGATCGGCTGGTATTTTTAATTTTGAAAAAGATACAATTATGCCTATCCACACGACTCAACAGCCAAGTCACATTCATTATCTCAACACAGCTTTTGATTTGGCAGAATTTGTACAGTAAATGTTCATATTGATACTTTTGTTTACCAATCCATCGATTTTACTCACAGCGACCCTGAACTACTATTTATTTTAAGAATCATCGTTAGTTTAAACTGAGTTACGCAATAAAGTTAAATACGTTTGCCTAACGTCTGTTAATGAGAAATGCAGTAAATAACTCGCTAGTGTCGTCCGTTCGTAAAGATGTTAAATAAAGTTTGAAGTTGATCCCTCCCCACCCGCACACGATACGTCGATCCTCTCGACTGGTACGACCTTGTCCGTTCTGAGCTGGTCCTCCGTGTGTGGGTGCCTTCACTGCATCGGACAGTATGGTCTGAACGACCCACGTGGTGGGCTAAACTGCTATACGACCACCCAGCGGTTCTCAGCCCAATATCAGTCCTCTCTCGAAGTCCTTCAGTTGCGTAAAGCGACTTCTCTGGCGTCGTCCCAGCATTCTTCTTCACTCTGTGCGCTTGCTCGGTCTCGTCTGGTGTTTCTCGCGTTGACGCGGCTTCGACTCAACGCCAGTGTCTTAAACCGCCACTGCCGAGGGCGCAGTAAAATACAAACACTCCAACATGGGATCATGCACATACCAGACCACACTCTAGCTATTTACATAGTTTCGTGGTTTTCGCGTGGTTTCTTCTTGGTGCGCTGTTTTAATTGTCCGGCAGTGTAAATCAAGTTTAAGGCCAAGCTGTATTCATTTTATTTAAGTGGAGCTGCACGTATGAATCTTGGTTGGCTTTCTTCTTTGGTTCGTTCTGCAATTTCCAGTGTTTTCAGCAATAATTCTCTAGTTTTGAATGGTATGGAACATCTAACGCTAGTGCGTGCGAGACGAAAGAGTTGTGTGTTGTGGCGACCTACCTCACCACTCAACATAAACATGCTCAAGTTGGGTCAGGCGAGGAAGTTTTCTGATACAACTACTGTGGAGATTGGTCTGCGTGATATGTGTTATCTTTTGTTGTTTTCAGCAGCAGTTGTTATGTAAATTGTGTTCGGCTATTGAAGAAGGAATTTTGAGTTATTCAAAATATTATTTATTTATGTTAGATTTCTCATTCATCACGAAGAACAGTAAGTTTATCAAAAAGTAATTATAAATTTCATCCAATCGTTTTAAGATCTTTTGTTTTAGGAACCACAGTTGTCACTGAGATAGATTCGGAGCTATATTTGATTTAAAAGGCGTCACGTACAAATTTATAAGAGAATATATATTAAAAGACCATTCAAACATTTATTCCCATTTATAAAATTACTATTAAAGTAATTTAATTGAATAGAAGAGTTCATTTACTGTTTAGTAGGGTGGTGATAGTTCGTGGTTTCCAATTCGTATCTTCACACTACGCAGGTTTAGGAAAGCTACCGCGCCTCTCGATATTAGGGGTCTAGCTATCTGTCTTATCCTACGTAACATGTTAACTATACTGGAATACCCCTTCTGTTCCTGGAACCGCATAAGTACAATCTTTTTTTTCTAAGGGCGATGTTTTGTTGTAAAGCCAAACGCTAAGGCTCGGCTTCACCCCTTTTGCTGAATTTCTTCGTTTTCGCGTCATAATTTCGGATTAATATTAATTACTGACAATGTACGATTATAGAAAATGGACAATTTCCTAGTGTTGTTTAATACGTTGCATCTAATTTCTACTCTGCATTATTTCCTGCTTGCAAAAAGGCGAGAACTTATTGATAAAATATAAATATGTTCTCGAGTTTTTACAAGAAGCAGATAACACACAATTAAAATTACCCACAAAAATATTAAACAAATCGTAAAATGCCGAGCGTTAACAAACGGTATGTCGGTGTGTGAACACGTGATTGTGACAATTCTTGTGTTCGCGAGGCCAAGTTGAGGCCACGCACAGCGGACGGAGACTAATATGTAGTCTAGTCACAGTTCCTTCTCACTTCTCGAATTAAACCCCCTGTATAACGTGTTTGGTCGTTTCTTAGATACGCCGTGGATCACAAGCGTTCAATACTACTGATAACAAACAATTATCTTATTTTTATTTAATTGAACTTTGGATTAACTTGTGTTATATCTGTAAATTATAACATTTATTTTAAAATTGATGTTAATATCAGAGAGAAAATAAGAGCATTTTTAATGCCTTGAAAGAAATAGTTTTCATGTTAAATATTATTGAACTGAGTGCGCACGAATGCGGTGCCTTGTCCCTCTGGTGTTATTTTCTAGACTTACTCAAGCTTCGTGCACCTCATCTTTGGTCTGTGAGATAAGGAAATAGAATTGCTTGTTCGGTGCAGCTGAAACAAAAAAAAAAAAAGAACACTTCTTATTTTCCTGTCAAGAACGACATCCGCCTTGCAAAAGACGCTCCCGTAGGAGATGGAATGCAAGGTCGGCATGTTGGCCGAGTTTGGCATGCGTCTTGCTTCGTGTGAAAGCTGCTTGGTAACTGGTCCTCGCTACTGTTCCGACGACTCTCCTGGCCCGCGCCATCTTTCTCTTGGCTCGGCCACCACGCAGGGCAGCTTTACGACGCATCCCCGCTGACCGCGGTGGCGTGGCGGCTAGACCGCCCGCTGGGTTCTACTCCCGGCGCGGTCGAACCCGCATCTCCGTGCATGGGAAAAGCGACGGACTTTGCCGTTGTCACGTGGGTTTTATCGCAATGCTCCCGTTTCCACAGCAGTTATATTCCGTCGTTGCTGCACATTTAACCGCCCTCCAATCAGCGTCACGCCATTTTCTCTCACTCGACGTATTGACTTGTACTGGGCGCGCAGGGGCCGCGGTGGTGTAGTGGTCAGACCACTCGCATCCCACCTAGGCCAACCGGGTTCTATTCCCAGCGGAGTCGCCTCCGATTTTTCGCACGTGGGAATCGTGCCGGACAATGCCGCTGGTCGGCGGGTTTTCTCGGCTCTCAAAACCTGTCTGTTAAGAGCCGCCTAAATCTCTTCCCTCACTCACTCTTGCAGTAAACTTGCAGTGACTTTTTTTCTTTCAAAAGTTGACTTCAATATTGCTCACTTTACCATGGACGTGTCGTTCAACCACGAGTAATGCACGTCGTCGCACTTATCAATGGACATGTGCGAGCCACTGCGCGTCTGTGACGTCATACTGGAACGAACGTACGCCGTTAGTACAGTCTGTCCCATGAACGAGAGCACTTTTTTGACAGTCTTAAAAGTAATCTTGTGTACAGTTATTTCCATGGAAAATATTTTCTGTTGACGTGCTGGGCGGGTTGAGTGAGCTTTTATGTAAGACTCATTTTGTGTAGAAGAGTGTTTGATTGTC
>NQII01003162.1:6048-31701 GCA_002778355.1 Clitarchus hookeri | reverse complement strand
CCGCTGTATCCGTGGAAACAGACGTATGTAAACAGGACTGCATTCAGTTCATAGACTATAAAGATGAGGAAGACCGATCTCGCTGGCTGCGCACAATGTCTCCGTGTTCCAACATTGAACTGCTTTTCTGCCAACACGACTAGAAAAAACGGCATGGATTGACTTCGAGGTTAGAACCCTGTTTAGTGAACAAGTGCTTCGAGACGTACGTATGCTTCCTCTAGCCACTTTTTAATGCGGTTTGATTAAATTCAAATTGATAAAAGTAGTTTATTCATGTTAAAGTGTTTGTATTTTGAAAATTAAGACACAAACAAACGCGTTCATCATTGTTGACCATGTGACTTTGACAGTTGTGTTCCTTTATGGTAGGTCTATGTTGGGCACGTGCGCATAAGACGAATAAACGGTCTACGTCATATGTAGTCTATGGTTCACAACTAGTCGGTGACTCACTGTCTTTCAAAATAATGCCAAGATGAAATAAATGAATATTGTAGACCAGACAACTTCCAACACCTGCGCCGAACGAGGAAACAAAGCCAATCGCATGTCAGCAACGGAAGTGATGAAGGGCAACAGTGGCTCGCTGATAAAACAGTGCACTTCGTTTCCCCTAAAAGTGGAGCACCTAATTTCGTTTTTCGTACTCCGTTCATACCATATATATTTTGCCTAACAGCGGACATTAGTCGATTTGATGTATAGTCCATTCGTGGTAACTTCACACTTTTTGAATCAAACCTTAGAAGAATCACCTAATGCATCACGTGCTTGGTTCTTTCCTAAATGTGTAAGGTATCACAAGAGCATTAACACTAAAGTACCTTATTTTTTGTTAAATTTAATTTATATTTATATTTTGTCTATAAATTATAATACTTTATTAATTAATATGAATAAAAATAGCGAGAAAATAGCTGTGTTGGTAATGTCTAGTTACAAATAGTTCTTATGCAAAATGTTATTATACTGAGTGCGCCGAAAGCAGTGCGTTGTTCCATTGATGTAATTCCCTAGACTTGGTTAAGATTTATTCGCATGAGATGTAGGAATATCCTGGAAGTAGAACTTCAGCAAGGCTTCAGAAAAGTGTGAATTAACCAGGAATGGAGTAGATTTGCGTATAAAAGTTTCATGCATGTTCATTCGGTTGTTTTCAAATACGGAGTCTGAATTGTTGAGTTGTTGCATTGGAGAGTTGTTGCAAAATGTTTACAACACATGAGATTTCTTTATAAAGTTGTATCACCTGAAGCGTGTGTTCTGTTTGAGGGACAAAAACTAATTTGCAAATTTCTTTCTTTTTTTTTGAGGGGAGGTGACGTGTTGAAACGCAGCTCACGTGCCATGTAAACGAGTGAAAAACAGCATTTCAACCGACACGTAAAACACTTGTTTTTTTAATCTCTCTTTCTTAAATCAGCACTCAGGACACGCGTGGCGAACGGGTCCTCAGGTGACCTTGATAGCTAAGGCGTCACGCTCGTGTGGCGGGGGGACAGGCCTGGCGATGGCTCCAGTTCAAATCCCCGGCCCGGAACAAGCGTCGAATCCGCGTCACGTGGTTCGCAGCACACTTTCATCAGGGAAGTCCTCTCTCTCTCTCTCTGCAGTAGCCGTGTTCTGGAAAACTAAAACAAAGTGTTTTTTCTATCTTGTTTCTAACATACGTCAAACAATTTCTGGCTGCACCGAAAAATGATAAATACCGTAATTGGTAACACTCTTGTGAAACATAACGCCTTGACGCACCGCCTTCCACCACACACACGCACAACCAAGGCTAGAACCTGTTCTTGGTAAAATGAGCACTTTTGAACGCCCTGCTAAGATCTGCTTGTATGTGCATTGTGTATTCTTCCACCATATGTAAAACTAACATTGGCACGGGCCTAATCACTTTATTCATGCGCTGGGCAAGTGAAACTGTAAAGTTATTATAAACGTAAATATTTTTAAAATTAGCCAACTCTGACACGTAATAAAACCCCCCAGAAAGAAAAAAAAGTATTATTTACAAATATTTACCTAACAGTTTTAATTCAATGTTAAAACATGGAACTACTTTCCCTCCATCGTTACCAACTGTACTGGGCGCATGCCAGTCAGTGTGTCCGTTAAAATAACTGCAGGTACGGGCAGTGATACTTTTCAAAGGTTGATTTCAAAAAAGCTCAATTAACTGCGAACAGCGTATACACAGGCGATTTCGGGAGACTGCAACAAAGCTATTTTTGGGCCCTGGATTTTGAGGGGCGTGTGGCGAAGTTGTTTTTGGGGCCTCCTATTTGACACGAAACTACGTAGTTTGAATAGTACTTACATTTTTTTATTCTCCGTTACCAGTAGAGAAATGTTGCTCGGAAAGAGTCTTGTCAGACTATTAAATATTAATGTTTTGTAAGAAAAATACTATTCTTCTCACGTTAAACTATATCGAAGTGTTCTTAATTGCACACATTATTTAATGGGTGTGTATTTTATCGTCATATGAGAATGGCAGCAAATTATCGGTGGGAAAAACTTTCTCAGTCTACAGGCTTGGGAGCCCCTTGGGGTTGCGGTCCTGGGGCAAACTGCCCCATTTTCTCCACCCTGCGGGCGGCCCTGCTCATAACTGTCATACAATGTTCATTTCGTTTTAAATCAATGACATACGCATGGTTAGAAAATGATCTAATAGTTTTTATTTATTAATAGCACGATTTATTTTCATATTAGCATAGTGTGACACCATGTTATAGATTAGTCGGGACATTAAAGTATGTTGATTATGTGTAATTTTCTTTTTATTTCTTTTGTTTTATTTGTGTTTATTTTCTAAAATGTATGTACGTGTTCAGTGGTTTCAGTGGTAAAGAAGGCAAATGTCGCTTTGTTAGAGATAATACACTTTTTTGTATTTGACATAAGGGGCAGTTCCAACAATTCGACACACATCTGACCCCAGTGCAGTGATGCAGTAAAATTATTATAAATAACAGTTTCAGGAATGTGCAAATGTCAGTACATCAGTCGACATTTTCTCTGAATATATACGGCAACGAAATGTTAGTTGCAATTACTGATTTTTATCGAGAAAACTGTTTTTTTAATATGTAATTGGTAATTTTTTCAACGTATTCTTGTTCGATATTTTTTTAAATTTGGTCCATTAGGAATATTTTTTACAATTTTAATTTTAAAAAATTTTGCTTTATTCCGTATTGCTAACACTGACATTTTTGAGAAATACGATTATTTCGAAAGCATTACATATCTTACAGGAAATTACATAAAAGAGTGTAAAATGCGGGGCAATTTGATGCAAGTTAGAGTAGTAGTAGGGGAGAGGGAAAACGATAGATAGTGTGGCGTTGCTGTCCTTCATCGTGACATATACAGGAGGATGTTAAGCCGTTTGCAGTCCGCCACCGAGCACAAGTAGCAATTTTCTGCGTGTGATAAATCCCCTTAAAGCTCCCACCTACCTAGAGCATTTTCCCGCGTTTGAAGCAGGGAAGTTCGGGAGTGATAAGGGCGACACTGCCACGCGCATCAAGTGCCCCATCGCAGCTAAGCGCAAGGCTCTGAACTGGCGTGTAGTGGTAGAAAGGAACTAAATATTTGCAGTGTGAAAGAACGAATAAAGAATGAACCTAGAAAGTCTGCCAATCAGGATAATAAAGATTCAAGCCTCGAGGGGAAAGAGTAATCGGCAGGCCGAGGAGATGATAGGAACAGCAACAAGCCGCAAAACTGCCCAACACAAACAGCGAAGAAGACAATAACATTAGGAGTAGTGATTTTAGGGCTACTGGCTTTAGAACTAACGACTTTAGGGATAGTGACTCGTGAATTTACACAGTGACTAGAGCTAATGACTTCAGAGCCAGAGACTTTCGGGCTGCTGACGCTGGGACAACTGGTTTGTGCCCCATTAGAAAGCGGCGGTGGTGCTTCGTGCTGAAGACCTCGCCGGACGAGGAACAAACCGAGGTCACCGATCACAGCAATCTGCTGACCTCCGGGTCAGGAGGTCGCCGCTTGCCATCGTCAACTTGCCGGCACCTCCCTCACGTTCGGCACGCAGCCGGTCGTAATCTGTGGACTCCGCCAGCACCGCCAGCACCGCCAGCACCGCCAGCACCGCCAGCTGCGCAGGAGCAAACACGAAGAGAACGAAGCATGACCCTCACGTGGCAAGATCGGGCTCAGACAACCCCGAAGCTGCTGCTCAGGGTCACGAAGATAACTCACCTAACTCGAGGCCATCTTTCAAACATTATCTTGGCGTCTACCTGGCGCTTGCGTGGGCGTGCAGCTCAGGGACGCTCAAATAATGTATTCTGCACGTTTTCGCAATCTTTTCTCGTGCGAAATGATACCACAGTTTAGACTTATAACTGGAAAAGGACTGTCGAAACTATTTTCGTATTGCAAACATTATTTTGAAACCTTTAATCTTTGCCAAAACCAGCATTTTCAGACTGACAGATCTTATAATTGACTGCATAAATATATGCGAAACTCTTCTGAGGGACTCAGCTGAACTGTATGACAAAATTTCCACCAGTAATTCTAAAGTTGCATCCAGAAGGACGAGCAGGTCGTACGCCAATACAGTGCCTTGCAGATAGAGGCGATGACATACTTGCTGCGAGTACTATTATGGTCCTTAGCGCTTCTCTGCCTCGTTAACTGAACACACAAAAGAGCTCCAGTTGGGCGTACGCCTTAGACATCCTCAATAAAGAGTTATACAAGACGAGAAATGTTTTTATTATATACATTTTATTTTCAGAGAAAATAAATTACAAACTCTACATACATGTAAACTAAGAGGAAGAAGATTGAGGAGGGAGCGGGCCTTACATGCCAAAATTACATAAATTTACATTTAAGACGGTCGCTTACCTGTAACTTCTTTCCTCTTCTCAGGCAGAGAGGCGAAGGAGCGACAAGGGCGACACTGCCATACACATCAAGTGCCCCATCGCCGCAACGCGCAAAGCTCTGAACTGGTGTGCCGAGTTCTCGCCGTGATGCGCGTACCTATGGAACTTTGAGCGATGACCCTGAAATTTTATTGACGGAAAGTCTGTAGCAAAGTTCAATGCAGTGCCCTCGAGTCATTTTGTAACCCCCGAATATTTTTTTTGGATACAGCATTTTGAAAATAATAATAATAATAATAATATCAGTCATGTAGGAGTGCTCCGAAGTCGTGTTTGTACTGTGCGTGATGTCTTGAAAGTAATCGATCAGCATCATCTGAAGTGTGTAATTTTCTTAAATCAGGACATTGGGGGCGCTTCTATTGGTTTCGTAAAACAAAAGTGCATTTCAATCACACTGCCAAGCAGTTCCAGCGCCAGACGAACATACTGTAAATTGATTATATATTCGGTTTCTTACCCGGAACATCATGTTCCGAAGGCTGTTTATACAAAAAACGTTTGCAATATTAGTATTCCTGCGATTACTTCTTATATACTTTATAGAGGAGGCGGAACGTTATTGTAAGAAAAAATACAACATAAATAAGTCCCATGTCACACTTATTAGTCCACGGGCCGCGGTTGTCAAGCGAAAGCCCTAAAACGCCGTGTGTACATTGTTGAAATGGCCTTCAGCGATAAGATAAGAAGAGCAGATATAACCAAATACACTGTAAACATTTTCCCTGTTTCATAGTGGCTGGGGGTTTCATGACCTTGGCTGAATTAAATGTTAAGGTTGCATAACAGCATTGTCACTGGTACTTTAGTCCTCCTCCCCTTTTCAACTGTTAATTAAGTGCCTTGTAAACTTCTTCTGTAATGACCGTAAAACCCAGAAAAACTTTCAGAGTGAGTTCTTTACTCCGGAATAAAACAAATACGCCTTAGGAACGTATTCGGAATTTCTACGTATACGGTCTAGAAGTGGTCCATATTTCGAAGTAAACTTTGAGCTCTAAAGGGAACATGTATAATTTCCAAGCATATTATGCAGTGATTCTGGATAACTAGCTTACTTCTAAGTAGGGGGTTATAGGCGGTTCTGGGACGAGAGGCTGCAGGCTGGGGAGCCAGGGAGCCATCCGCCATCTTGGATGACGTTACCACCATCTTGGATGACTTTCACCTTTGGTCACCATCTTGTTTCCGGTCGCCAACTTGTTTCCTGTTGCCATCTTGTTTCTAGAATTTTCTACTTCATGCTCTATCATTCCACCTTGCTACTTCACGCTCTATCATTCCATCTTGTTTCTTTATGAGCTGTCATTCCATCTTGCTACTCCATGCTCTGTCATTCTTTCTTACCTCTCTCCCACTTCTCTCTCTCCTACCTATTTTCTCTCTTACCTCTCTCTGTCGCCTTCTTCGTCTGCCGTCTTGGATGTTCGAACCCTCGTCTAAGTCGATGAACGACACACCAGGGGTACTGGAGTCGGTTATGTTGTTTGTGACTACCAAAGTGTACCACTCTATTACTCATTATGTGGTCGGCGCATCTCTTACCTCTCCCTGCAATCACCTCTAACCACCATATTAGATGTCGAAGGGTAGCCCTCTTGTTTCGTCTTATAGTTCTCTCGTCGCCAGCTAGAGTGCACCAGTAGCTTCCTCCATCTTGGATGTCGCCTGCTATAGTGCACATCTATCGTCCCATCTTGGTTGTTGTTTGCTGATGTCGTCGGTCGCGAGGGGCGCGCGCATGCGATTAATCGAACACCATATTGGTTCTGGCATCGAAGTCATCGAGCGAGGGCATTCTGGCACAGGGATCAGGGATCGGCTTTCCTGTTTCAGCATGCGCCATCTTGTTTCCATATTTAATATCCATTTTATTACAAAAATTAGTCCACTAGAGTGAACATTGCTCACCTCCATTCGACTTCCATCTTGGCTTTAAGTCGATGAACGACATGCAAGGCATATTGATTATGATTTATTTAATATTCATTATATCCAAAAATTATTTTTTAAGGTATGTATGAGGAGGAGGAAAAAATGTGTTTATGTCTGTATAAGATTATCAGCATCGAATAACTCGCGATTCAATCATTTACAGAATGTAAATAAATATTTGGCTTCAGCATACCCTCGCATAGACCACCAAAGGTATACAAGTTGAAAATGAAAATACAATTATTGCTACATCACATGATGGCTAAGTATTAAACTAAGAAACAAAATGTAGTAATTGAATGTCTTTGTTATTTATTCGTGAAATTCATTGGAAGACAATACAGTAATAAATAAAGTATTATGTTTGTTCAAATTATTTTCTTGAAATATATATTATTAAATACTTTTAGCTCTGATAATTAGAGCCTACAGCTGTTCCACTTTCCTCTCTTTCTTTCCTCCTAGGTCCATTTGGGAGAGACCCTAGAAGGATGAAATGTTAACCTTAGAGTCAAACAACTCGCAAATATATTAGTTTTCACACAAACACATGTGATAAAATGTTGTCTTTGCTCTTACTGGTCGCATTGTAACAATGCCAACAGCTCTCCAGGCATTGGGACTGGAGTCTACACAACATTCTTGCAGCCATATTGGAGGGCATTAAATTATTTTTTAAATCATATTTTTACATAGCAAGCTCAATAATAATTCTCCAATATCCTGAGAGTATTGTGCAGGTGAGCTTACAATACCAAAACCTAAGAAAACAATATCGAAACCATGGAAAAACAATGCCGAAACTAAATAAAACAATGTCGAAACTGAAGAAAAACAATGCAGTAACTAAAGGAAGCAATGTATAAACTGAAGAAAACAAAGAAGAGAAATAAATTGACGCCAGAAAGATGGATAAATTATGTAAGTGAAGAATGAGAGTAACTGGAGATAATTGGGCACATGAAAAGTTCATTACCAACCCCCATAGGTTACAGTGCAGAGAGCAAACAATAGTTTAAGTGCTTCCAATCTCTCTTCTCTGGTTGAGGCATCAAATTCCTGTTGGTACTATATATATATAGTACCGATAAGAACGGTCGGTACTGTACTGTCGGTACGATATATATATATATATATATAGTACCTACAGGAATTTGATGCTTCAACCATATTTACAGTTCCTCTTCGTAGCCATGAGGTCGTGTATGTACACCATCATCAATTAATATCCTCTTATAATCCATCCAAGTGGGTGATAATTTACTGGAACAATCAGAATAAAGTATACGACAACGAGATCTTATATTATGCATCTTGCATTTGATAGAGGTCTGTTCCTCCAGAACAGTCAGGTAATCTTGAAAAGTAATATTCTTCTTCACAACACACTTTTGTACACCTTTGGCCCTTTTTTGCTTCTTTGCCCCAAATTTGTATGAATGCATTTTAGCTCGCAAAGCCACAAAATCACTCATCACTAACCCATTGCACTCATCCTTAAATTTGCCAACTACTTTTTTGTTGACAGATAAGTAGCAAGGGCGAGAGGTGGGTTAGCAGCAACACAGGATCACTGGCCAAGTTGTGATAGAAGTAATCTGTTGTTATTTCATAGATGAACGAATCTGTGTCCATGTATGCAAGGTGAAGATTATTGTTGCTGCACTTCTTCATGACACTGTAGCGGAATTCATACATCACTGTCTTCGATAGGTCCATGGTGCAAAAACCAGCATAGATCAGCTTATCGAAAAGAATGCCTTCTTCTTCCAGTTTCACCAGTATGAGTGATTCACTGCAGATAGTTCTATCCTTGAATGATGGTTTCAGAATCACCTTCTTGATGTATAACTCGTCGCATAGCAATTCCATCCTGTCTTTTCTTCTTATTCCTCATAAGCTTCCCAAAGGTGGAGTTATTCACCAGCTTGAAAAATCTTGCTCGAAGTCATTGCTAGCAGCTTGACATTTACTGGTATTAAAGTTGATATAGAGACTCATTAAAGGAGACTGGGTGAACTGCAGAACACGGTGTACTTTCTTCAGTTTTAGCCCATGCTGCATATCTTGCTTTAAGTTGCGATAGTGTGCAACATAGTGAGTCTTGGTTTCCAGTGTTGTGAGAAGTTTCTTCTGCTTTGAGCGTGGAGGACACTCGTTTACTGGCAGAAAAGGCAAGTCCATATGATCTTCATGCAGGGTGGTAGAGTATTCAACTTATACTTCTATAAATATAACCTGTATCAGAGTCATCAGCCACATCCATCACATTTATATCGGTATCACACCACCAAAAATCACATTTTGGGAGTGAGAGTGACATTGCTTTTCCATAAAGGTTGCTGGCATCGACATAATGAAGATAGGTCGATGGCTGTGAGGAGTCGAACATTTCAGCAGGCGCTTGTTTGCTTTGCATCGTCTTTTCACACATTGAGCCACACCTCCACAGATTGGTGCCTCACAGATCATGTACCTTCATAATCAGCCAGTAACTCTAGTTCCCCCTTTTTAATCCGAAGCATCGCATCAAACGAAAATCTTGGTGCACTTACGTAGTGTACACAGTCTAGCACATATGTTTCCAAGCACAGCTCTCTGAAATTTTCGAAAACATCACTCAGGATGAGCACATATGTCTTGGGATAGGTGTATGAGTATTCTCCAAGCATTTTACATTCGAATTTCTCCCAGATGGTATGTGCATGAGTATAGTATTTGTCCGAGATGTTGGAGTACGTTAATCTGTTGTAAAATTTATCCTTGTCTGTTAGTCGTATTTCTAGTTTCACCCAAGAATCCATATAGTCATAGAATCCATATAGTACACCCTTACGAGTGACGAGACTCATATCTTCAGGTGTGAAAAATTTGGCATTATTCTGGAACTTATCAGAAGGCAGGTTTTGAGTTAGACTGGCAAAACTCGCTGACATGAAGTGAACTGTGTCCACGAACTGCATGCTGAACCTGTCACGCAGATGCTTGGAGAAAGTTATCATCTTTTCTTCACTATGAGGAATTATGTAGATGTCCTTGTTGCCATAGCCCAGTTCTTTTATAACGAAATTCTCATCATAGGATAAATTGCGATGGAAGACTGGCAGTTTCTTTGGCTGCTGACGAAGCATATTGCAGTTGTTGCAGGCTGCACCAATGTATTTGCCAGTAAAATTGTTATGGTCTCGTACTTTGCGGTTGTTGGACTCGAAGGTGGCAGAGCAGTAACAGCATGTAGAGGCTTGGGCAAAAGAAACCTGTTCGGAAGGTGTCAGAGGAGCCATTGCTATAGATTTCTCATATATTTCCTTCACTTTTTGGCAATATCAACGGTATCGTCCATAAAGTGCTTCCCGGCATCAGTATCTCTGTAGACAATTTGTTCTGCAGGCAGGTCTGAAGTCAAGTGTGCAGGAATGATATCAGTATTAACACAAACATAAATACAATAGCTTCATGCTTCATGTTTTTGATATGTATATGTATATGCATTGCGAGGGTTAGGCTCAACTGTATCGATACATGACCTCAAAGTCACAATATGCTACTATTGGCACCTTATCACCATTCTGGTAATTTCTGAACTTCAAAACAGGTGGCTCGCCATTCCTCTCAGGCTTCGGCATCTCAGATCGTACTGGTGCGTGGGTAGAACAGTACCTCTGGTGTTCTTGCAAAGTTTCTTCTTCTGTGAGACCTGATACACGAGGTCGGCTGCCAAAGTATGTAAAGCAGCATTTACAAATGTAAATTTCATGTTCATGTGTCGTAACCTGTGGACGGATGAGTCGTGAAAAGTTCGTAAAGCATGTGAAATGTGGACTCTCTCATCAGTGATGAGAAGAAGGTCGACGTGTGTTTGTTTTCTCATTGTTAGTTATGTGCTTAGGAGCCATCTTCATGTTACCATCGAGAGCATATATGTTTATGGATACCTCGGGGTTTCGTCTCAAACACTCCCATCTGACATAATGACATAAGGAAGTCCGAACCTCTAAAGTCGAACTTGTCGCAGTATCGATGGTCCAGTCTTTCAGGTCTAGGTTGTTCTACATATCCAGCCAGCACAGCCCACTTGAAGAATTGATGGTTGGTATTCTTGGGGTTTATCATCGCCTTTCTAGCCTTGATGGGAGCAGGCAGGTCAGTGTAGGAAGAAGCCTTCAGTGGATCGAGTTTGTTTATGTTTAGTTGCTTTATGAATGATAGAGTCCAGCCAGGGCCCTTGCTTGTATACTCTTACTCTTCCTGACAAATTTTTCGGATGATGTCCGCTATGGCTTTCTCTACATCACTGATATTATACACAGCGATGTTTTTAGTATTGAATGCACGGACATCACTCTCGTCTTCAAGCGGCTCAGGTTCGCATTCCAACACAATATTGAACTTGATATTCCCATTCTCTTCAATCTTTGCGATGTCCTGGTTGATTATATTATGTTTTATGTAATTTAAATACGTGAAGATATCTATACATTAATTTCCATAATTCACTGCAACCAATATATTTAGTTTAACAACCATATCATTTATGCTACCTTTAACATCATTACTTTTTCTTTCCAGCACACTTTGTATCAAAATAACCAAGTCAGCATTCAGGGTCTTGACATGAGCCTTGTTAACAGCATCTTTGTCTTCCTTTGGATCACCAACATTTTTAATTCGCTTCCCCTCGGTACTGCAGTTGCTATCATCGGTGGGCGAGAAACAGCTTTCCGTCTTCCATTTCAGACCATTATGGCCAAATATTGAAATGACGTAGCTAATCTCTCAATGATGTATGATTATGAACTGATAAAATCCTCGCCTGTGCCTTCCTTTTAGTAGGGGAAAATCCTTGACTATAATGAGGAAACCATGTAGATCACTCCAACAACAACACGCACATATCTTACATTTTTCAAATTACATGATCAGAATCAACATGGCATAATTTTAAATCTTACTGTATATGCCTTGTCTGCTGCTCTGCTATCTACCCTATCTACTCTGCTATAGTCGAGTCATGGTTACTTCCAACTTTTCTGAAGCCCTGCTAAGTTATTCTTTCAGGCTATTCCTCCGCCTTATGCAAACAAAGCTTAACTAAGTCTATAAAACTACACCGAAGGGAAAACGCGCCGCTTTCGTGCGCACTCAGTGTAAAAATATGTTGCGTAAGAACTATTTCTTACTATGCACTACCAACACGCTTATTTTATCCCTGTTTTATTAATATTAATTATAAATTAATTATTATACTTTATAGATAATATATAAGGAAAAGTTCAATTTAACCAAAAATAAAGTATTTTAATTTTAACCCATTCTAACAAGTGTACACAATTGTGTACATTATGCACGCGTAGGTAATTTTTGGTCTGTACTGTACACTGCGAGCTCAGTGCTATGTAGCCAAACATATATGCTACAGTTTATTGGACGTGACAACGAAACAAGTGTTGTGCTGACTTAAGTACAGCACACATCATAACATTATTTGTTTGCAACACCTGAAATCGTTAATTAAAGTGGGTATGAAAGGATTATTAGAAGTATAAAACGTTTGTGATACATTACGTGTATAGGAAACAACCAAGCACGTGGGGTGATTTTTCAAAGGTTTGATTCAAAAAGTGCGAATAAACCTCGAATGGACTATATATGACCTGCCCCACTATTGTCAATGATGGTTTTACCCAAAGAGCGGCTGGGCTGGCAGAGCCGCGGCGTGCTCGTGAGCGTGGCAGGCGAGGGCGTTCACCGGGGAGTCGGAGCTGTGTGCAACAAGAGCGTGCTAGCTGTGGGAACACCGCGCCGCGTTCCCATGCCACCGTGAGAGACGACACTCTCCGCGCAGCCGCCAATTACTGCCGCCCTCTCGCTGCGCTACTCGCCCACTCGTGCGTTGCAGTCTCCACCCCGGGCAAGCTCGCGCATCGGCCAATTATGCAGTCTATTCGCGGTTTATTCACATTTTTGAAACAAACCTTTGAAAAAACACCCTATGTATGACGCGTGTTTAGTTGTTTTCTAAATATGTCTTATATTACAAGCGTTTTATACTTTTGTTAACCTAAAAGTACCTTATTTCTGGTTAGATTTAAATTTTACTCCTATTTTGTCTATAAACTATAATATATAACTATAGATGATGGTTTATTGCGGGAAAATGTAACTGTCTGCTAGGATTCAACGTGATGTACACATGCTCGACAGCTTTCTTTCCTTATTGACTGCCATGAATGTATGAAGCTACTGCCCCATTTCACTGGGCCAATGAGGATTCTGATACTATAAGGCAGAACGTTCGTGATTGGTCTGCAAACAACTTAGCTGAATCAAAACCTTGTTCATCCAATCATGAAATAATAAACTAGTTAGAGTGTTATAGAAGATATGTTGACTAAAAAAGGTTTCGCTATTTTCCGCATTTAAGAAATATAAATACAGACAGAGAGAATAGAGGAGTGTTGGTAACGTCTAGTAAGAAATAGTTCTTATGCGAAATATTACTACACTGAGTGCGCACGAATACGATGCGTTGGCCGTCTGGAGTAATTTTCTAAGCCATGTTTGCATGTGGCGGGAAGTATCCTGGAAGTAGATATTTGGCAGGGCTTCAGAGAAGTTGGAAGTAACCGTGAGTTGAGCGTAGAGACACAGCTGCAGTCGGTGCCCGGGACAGCAGCCCGATACTCACTATACCTGCAATTATAGACTGTTCACGTTTAAATGAGAGTTTTAAAAATCAACCTTTGAAAAATGTCACTGCCCCAACTGCACATATCTTTTTATGAGCACGTAGACTGGCATGCGCCCAGTAAAGTTGGTAACGATGGAAGGGAAGTAGTTCCATAACTTGACCTTGAATTAAAAGTGTTCAGGTAAGCATTTGTCAATACTAAAAATATTTAATTTGCTTCCTGATTTTTTTAATGCATATGAGTGTAAGAGTAAGTACATCTGTAAAATACTAATTTTTCAAATAATTTCATATTTCGACTTGACCAACGCATGAATAAAATCACCACGCCCATTGCAATGCTAATTTTACGTGTGATGGAATAATACAAAATGTGCATGCATGTAGGTCTTAAGCAGGGCTTTCAAAAGTGATCAGTTTACCGTGAACAGCATATACTTNATACAAAATGTGCATGCATGTAGGTCTTAAGCAGGGCTTTCAAAAGTGATCAGTTTACCGTGAACAGCATATACTTTCCTAACTACGTACTCAGTTAGTGTTTCAGGTTCAGTTGAATATTTATTTACGGGGGACACACAGACGTGATAGTAGATTGAAGNAAATACTAATTTTTCAAATAATTTCATATTTCGACTTGACCAACGCATGAATAAAATCACCACGCCCATTGCAATGCTAATTTTACGTGTGATGGAATAATACAAAATGTGCATGCATGTAGGTCTTAAGCAGGGCTTTCAAAAGTGATCAGTTTACCGTGAACAGCATATACTTGCCTAACTACGTACTCAGTTAGTGTTTCAGGTTCAGTTGAATATTTATTTACGGGGGACACACAGACGTGATAGTAGATTGAACATGAGGTAGACGGATTTTTCCTCTTCTGTGAATCTCAACACTGACATACAATCTGTCATCAAAACTGTCAAAATTATGTGATCTATTGATAACACGGACGTTTGGACGTTTACTTACCACAAAATGGCCGCGGTTATAAGGGTAAGTTCGTGGACGTCGTGGTGCGTGGCTGCCTACACTCAGTGTGCCAGTCAAACCACGAAATTATTAATTGTAGTAGCAGGTATGTATGTGCATATCTTAAATATTTCCTTCTTGCAAGAAAACTTGGTCAGATGAAGTAACTAATTTTACAAAGTGCGTATTGCAAGCAAAACTGCAAACACTGAAGTGACAGGGCTGTTGGCAACTACTGGCCCAATAGCCGATAAATGTTGGCACCCAGTATTTGGTACTGCGCAGTAAACACGCTCATTCTATCCTGTCACGATCACTCATTTCCTATAGGTTTTCATACAGAAAAAAAAATTGCCATGTCTACAGCGAAACGCCCGAAACTTTCTACAACTTAAAGTGCTCTCCTTGGAGATTAGTGGCGAGGTTTGGAAGGCTCTTAACATTCTTCTGTTATATATAGATATATTCTACCACGGAGTTTTTTAGGTCTTTTTTTATTTTAAACACTTCTTTACTACATGATATTGTTCCATCTTTAACGGTTTAGACAGCGTATTGCAAGAGAGCGCGCTGGCGGCAAACTTTTTTCCGACTTGATTCACTATTATCGTTTATACATTTTTTGAGATATTTTCTTGCGGTAAAAAGTTGCCAATATCACCTTCCAGCCTTCCAAATATTTCTGTGCAAGAAATTACGTCGATCTGTTGCTCGGTTGCGACGTTGCATTGTTATTCCGTTTGTGTACTTTTTCATTTTCCAATAAGAATTTCCCCGAGGGGATGAGATATTTTCTCGGAATGAAAAGTAGCCTATGCCACTTCCCGGCCCTACAACTATCCCTGTGCAAAAAATCACGTCGATCCGTTGCTCCGTTGCGACGTGAAAGAAGGACAAACAAACAAACAAACACACTTTCGCATTTATAATATTAGTTAGGATAGTACACTCTAATCAATATTTTGTGAACACAAATTATTTTTTGTTTAGCTCGCTATATTGTTTGCAATAAAATTAGGCCTACTTATACTGCAATCGATAACAGATTGTTATACGATCACAACCGAATAATATTAATATTTTGTTCTTTACATAAAATTTTACCATAAGAGTTCTTTGCTAACAACTCATAGATATACAGTAGGTCCACTGTAACATTGACTTAAGTGAGAGTGGAGTACAAACAACTTATACTTACTCAAGCACTGACATCAACTGTGCTGCAACGTAGAGATAGGAACAACTTCCGGAGATATGAAACAGGATTCCCTAACGCGATACGGAAATGAGTTAACGCTGTTAGATAGTACGTTATCGAACACTCGTACGAGGCGGAAAAAAGTCTGCATTGCTGTTTATACCCATCTTCAGCTTCATTACATTTTTATTTCAGTTATAAAGACAAACTCATTATCTGTGCTGTGATGTCGCCCGAGGGCATAATTGCAACTTCCGTTCTGGCATCGCAACGTTCTGAAACTTGTTTCTGTTATTAGAATAAGATAATGGAATTCCATGATAATTCCTCATCTGGTTCTGCCATAAATTAATTTTTAATTCTACAACCACATTCAAATTAAAATAAGCCAGCAGAAGTTAAACCCTGATCGCAGGCGAGCAAACTGCCAGACTTAAGAAACAATTCATCTGACAGTAAACACTGTTAGTATATCTTTTGGAATTAGTTTGGTGCAAAATATTTAAGGTTCAAATGCTTATAGTCACAGTTTTGCTAACAGAAAGTAAAAGTAAGGTATTTAAAAACTGGTTTGGATATTTTGTAGAATTTTTTTTGGGATAATGTCACAGAACCGTAAAATAGCTTCGGGGCCGAGGTGGTGTAGAGGTTAGACTACTTCCCTTCCACCTAGGCCTAGGCAAACCGGGTTCGATTCTCGGTGGGGTCGCTTCCGCATTTTCACTTGTGGGAATCGTGCCGGATTATGCCGCTGGTTGGGGGGTTTTCTCGGCGATCTCCAATTTCCCCGTCCTTGCGTTCCGGCCCGGCTCCATCATCACCTCGCTTCGCCCTCATCGGCTCTCAAGACTTTGATGTTACGAGCTGCCCAGATATCTTCACCCATAAAATATGTTCAAAAACATGTAGAAAATATTAGGAACTTGAACATCTTTAACGTTGTTATGGTACCAGTTACGAGAATGAACGGGGATAGAATCGGCCATGACCTACATCCACGAAACTTCCCGGCACTGGCTTGGAGTGACTTCAGGAAATCATGAGAAAACAGAAGTCATGATGGCTGGACCGTGAATCTGCCCAAGGTCCTCCCGAATGCGTGTCCATTGTCATACCACTGCGTCACCTAGCTCGGGATGAGTGAGTGGAGATATTTGGGCGGCTCTTAACATCGAGGTCTTGAGAGCCGATGAGTATCGAGCAGCACCGAAATGAAGAGGCGGGGCAAACGGGAGATCCCCGAGAAAACCCGCTGGCCAGCAGCATCGTCCGGCACAATTCCCACAAGTGAAAATTTGGAAGCGACCTCGCCGGGAATCGAACCAGGTTCGCCAAGGTGGAAGGCGAGCAGTCTGACCGCTACACCACCGCGACCCCCTGTGATTTGTGTTACTATAACGTATCCAAGTGAATCATCCGTCTTTATCAATTTTAAAAACCTACTAAGTTTTAAAATAAAAGTAGTAAATATGTCCCTGCTTCATAGTACTATTATTTTTGGGAGGGGAGGCACAAGCAACGCCCCTCCTCCAGCCACCTCCCCTCCAAAGAAAGCATTTAAACCGCCCTTGACTGAGATGCGTGTGTGGGGACAATACTGACTGGAAACACGCTGAGAATCTTTAAGTTTTCTTCCGCCCCTTCGCCGCTTCTATTTTAGTAAGCTGTCTCATCTCGAGATAAAGGCTGCCTTCTTCTTATTTTAAGTCCCGCCAGGCTTCCGGCGCCCGTCGTCTTAATGTTCCTCACTTCCGGGATTCAGCCGTGCCGATGAATACCATTGGCACACTTGAGCTCAACACGAGTACTTCACCATTTCTTGTTGTGCTAGGTGTCAGTCGAGGGGGGAGGGGGCTAACCTGTGAATATTGAGCTACGCTGCAATCGCGCTATCCGCTTCGCAGGATCTGAGAATTAAGTGATGCTGAATTATGTTAAAGCTAAATGATAATTAGCTGCTACCGACTCATGTGACTTTTTATGGCTTCCTTTCGCAACTTTATAAATATTATAAACGAAACGTGAATACCAACTCGTACTCACATATAGCACACGTTTGGTATCTTAAATACTATATATATACATAGATAAGTTTTTCGAATAAAAAATTAACCACATTTTTCCACAAACCCGCTCATAGGTTTCTCGGAACCTGGCGGCAGTAATTCAGCAATATTCCACCCATACCGCATCAACGATTACTGAGATGCACGTTCGTATTTCATTACAATGGTTGGTTAAAATCAGTTACAGTTTGCAGGTGCCAAACGTACGAAAAACAATACAATACGCAAACGGTAATGTAATTCTTCTATTTGCCGTTTTTTTTTGTATTTTGGTCATATTTGTGTGTCGTGGTTGTTTTTTATGACTGGATAATTTTTTCCTTGATCCTGAAGGTATTCGCTTTTTAATGTGTCTTATGCGTTGCCATTCTTTCCTGGTTTTTATACTCCCGGTTATGGCATATTTTATTTTGCAAATTGACAACAGGTTTATTTGTATCCAGATATACACCCATGCGCAGTTGAATTAGAAACATCTGCTGTGTTGGCGAAATGGTGCTGCGTTCGTCCCGTCGAATGGAATAATGACGAGCCATGCATGGCTGGGATGTCGTCAGACCTTGTACGGACTGTCACGAGTGACAGTGGAGCACAGAATTGGGAAGAAACAAGAGCTTAGCGCATTTCGTCGTGGGCAGATAGTCGGGGCCAGACGTCGTTAAGGCAATGAGATTTCCACAGGTCAACGTGTCAAGAATGTATCGCGAGTTCGTGGATTCGGACAAAACCACCGCCGCCAGGGGCAACTGCCGTGGCGAACAATCGATCGATGATATGGATCGCCATCGGTTATCCCGGTTGGTAACAGCGGATGGACAGGACACAGTGAAGCAGATCACCCGCCAATTCAATGCTGGACCACTGCCCGTGAGCAGCTGTTCCGTCCAGTGCAATCTCCTCGCTATGGGGTACCGAAGTCGCCGCCTCACTAGGGTACCCTGCTCACGGCACGTCACAAGGATCAACGATTGACGTAGGCACGAAACCGACGCCATTGGGCCCTCGGTGCATGGGACAAGGTCGCCTGATGGGACGGATGAGTCGATGTACACGCTGGTACACGCCGACGGTAGGGAACGAGTGCTTCACCAAGCATATGAAGCGATGGATCCCTCTGGCCGGTGGTGGCGGTATCCTCGCATGGGGACTGTTTACGTGGGATGAAGTGGGTCCCCTGGTACACGTGCCGTCGTTGCTCACGCGAATGACGCACGGACCTGCTGGCAGATCATGGGCACCAATTTCTGCACCTGCAACACCCCACAGGAGTAACAGGTATGGGTTACCAGCGACCACCTTGGGGTGGACCCCGAGGACGCGTTATTATTATTGTGAGTGATCACGACAGGCCTGGGGGCAGACAGGCTCAGTCTCCAGAGAGAGGCTGCGAGGGGCGGACGTGAAAGCGCGAGGTTAGTGCGCATGACGGGGAGGATGACTTCCGGCCGTGTGGCGACAGGACGACCGTCTGCGCCGATAAAGCGCGGGAAGCCGGCCACTTCCCCTTCCTATCCTCGCTGCCGCACCCAGCCCGCGGCCCCGGTCACACCCCGCTACTGACAGCCACAATCGAATATTTACAGTAATCGATTATTTTTAGAGATAATGGAAAATAGTGAAACTTCTTGAGCCAAAGTATATTCGATAACACTCTAATTAGTTTATTCTTTTATGATTGGATGAACAAGGTTTTGTCTCTGCTAAGTTGTTTGCAGATCAATCACGAACGTTCTGCCTTATAGTATCAGAATCCTCATTGGGCCAGTGAAATGGGGTAGTAGCTTCATACATGGATGACAGCCAATAAGAAAAGAAAACTGTTGGACATGTGTACAGTACGTTGAATCCTAGAAAACAGTCAACTCTTCCTGCGATAAATCGTCATCTCTAAATATTTTATATTCGATTACTTGTAAGAATCGAGAACCTTCACTCGCAACTTGAATACGAATACTGACAAGTTTCGTAGTGGTATTCGTCTATTTGAATACGTGATTTAAATGTTTTTTTTTCCTTTAATAATCTATTTCTATTTGCATTATTAAATAAAGATAACAAGATGCATTCAAGGAGCGACGATTCTCGATTAAAGACAACTATATAAAAGGTAATAAAAATCAAAACAATGTCATAGAAATAAACAATAGACACGAAACAGTCTATTTGATATTAAACAGATTAAATGTTTTTATTATTTAATATTAATGGACCACAGGACACATGGGTAGACTTAGACCAGTAAAATAATTATTCAATTTAAAAAATACGATCATGACTGCGAACATTTGAGACAAGCGTGGAACGAAAAACGTAATATTGCATGAAAACTCGTGCGAAACGCGACTACTGATGAATCACTCGACTAGATCACTCGGATAAAGTTTTCGAATACTTCGGCCACCATTCGAGAACTAGAGTGAAGTGGAGAGATTTGAAAGCCTTGAGAGCCGATGAGGGTGAAGAGAGTTGAATATGGAGCAGTGGAGGAAACGGGAGATCCCCGAGAAAACCCGCCGACCAGTGGCATCGTCCGACACGATTCCCACATGCGAAAATCCGGGAGTGACCCCGCCAGGAATCGAATCAGGTTCGCCTAGGTGAGAGGCGAGCAGTCTGACCACTACACCACCGCAGCTCCGAGAACTCCTAGAAATAGAATCATTTGACATTTTGAACTCGACTACTCGCATCGCTACACCCCGTCGCCCCTGGCTCTACACGAGTCTCGCTACGAGGACGCCACAGCCGGCTTGGAGATCTGCACGCCGACGAAGGCGATTGAGGTGGAGATGGAGCAACGAAACAACGCAATAGTGATCAAAAAAACATAGCCACGAGAAATCCCACCGGCTAAAGGCAACTTCCGCTACGTCCACGGCGGTCCCGCAGGGAGTACGGCCCAAGTTTACTTAAGTGGTAAGCGAATCGTGTGACACCCACACCATCGCAGCCCCAGAATGACAGAAAAGCCGGCCACGAATTCCAAACACCAGCAGAATCCGTTATGTCGTATGGATGGGCCGTCTAAAATTAATGAAATATTAATCTAGTGCTTATCTATTTTCAAAGTTTTCATATACATATAAATATTTTTTCATTTTTTGCGAAATTGTTAACCGTCTTCAATTATGTACATATCTTGAGCAAGACGAGAGACAAGGAACATTTTTAAGAAAAAAAAAAACAATAGCACAATAATGAAAAATTTAATCCGCATTACCAATCAAAGATATAAATGTGCAGAACCTACAAAGTAGCTGAGAGGAGAACAAGAAAAGGTTGGTTGGGAAGGCTGTCTTTATTTTCGATGCTCGCGCTGGAATTTGATTGTAACCAGGGGGGTGGGAGTACCAGACCCCCCCCCTGGTGGAGAGGTAATGCGCAATTTGAGCAGGCCCCATCCCGTGCCACCAGTCGACACCTGGAGCATGTTCGGCGTGATGGTAACCGGCGTCTGGTGAGTGGCTCAGTTCTGTCCCCACCACCAGGGCCGTATAGCGCGAACCTGGTTACACCCCAGCTGCGCACTCATTCCATATCACTCCACACCAAACCAACACAAGTCTATGCTCGCTGACTAACTACTTGCCCTACTTTCTCCAGCCCTAATCCAGTCAAAGGGATATACATTTGTGCTCCGCGACTACCGCACAGTGCCCTCTCCGCTCTGCGGTGGTTTGCTGTGCCCTTCCGTCTAGTAGACCCTTCCTCTTGCTGGGTGACCAATGGCTACAATTGCGGCCATGGCACCAGACCACCCTGCTATAGTCGCGATGCATGCGTCCCTTTTAAACCTAATAAACTGGACATGAGGCGTAAAGGGCTTGCCTTGAGAGCATCCCATTCTCCAACCGACTTAGCTACTAACATGCGTGCCGGAGGACACAGAACTGTGAAGGAGCTCACGCTGGCGTAGCGGGGTTTGTGGGCTCGCCAAGAACAAGACATTGTGATCGGCGTACATGTGAACCAGGCTTTAGAGCGTGCTGGGTCGGAGGAAATAGCTGGAGCTGAGGAGGGAATGTGGAATGTTGGAATGCAGCGGCTGACTCACAGCCGAGCCATCCACCAGGAGTCAGCTCGCCAAGAACAAGACATTGTGATCGGCGTACATGTGAACCAGGCTTTAGAGCGTGCTGGGTCGGATGAAATAGCTGGAGCTGAGGAGGGAATGTGGAATGTTGGAATGCAGCGGCTGACTCACAGCCGAGCCATCCACCAGGAGTCAGCTCGCCTGCGGCGGCGCCGAAAGCCACACCACGGCTTCTTTAGCGCCGGAAGCCACTCTCTGATTCACGACGTCTGCCGCTAATGTGTGAACGCGGCGCTGAGTGGACGAGTCAATAGTTGAGCTTGCAGCTTGCGCAGCTGGCTGCGTCGCCATCTTCTACTTCTCTTTTTTACATTGCCACAATAAGCCGTCCGACTTCCGTCAGCCGACGAAAATACATGGCGGTGACAGTGATACGGCCAAATTCGGGCGGAACCGTCGCGCGGCAGCATTTACAGAATTACAAAAATACACTCCTTCCCCCTCATCGGTCCTGTATTTGTTGTAATCCTCTTATATGATAAAACACTTTTCCCGAGTTACAACAAGGCAACCTTTTTTGTAGACATGATTATGACGTCAAAAAAAAAATCTAATACCCGAGGGTTACGCACATTTGTTGGATAATAACATGGCACCCCTTATTTCCTCAATGAATGGGGATGATCTTATCTAACAAACATTCGCAGATTTCAAATCTCGATTCAAGACGACAGTTATCATGGAATTGTTCTTTCATCTCGAGTAGGTTTTATTATTTTGAATTAAAATTAATTAAATATCGATTTTCAAGGACACCTACCTTCTTTAAGAATTACTATAGTACATAAATCATAAAATATTTTATTTCTAATTTTGCATAGGGGATCACCTCGCAGCGTTTGTAACTGTAGTTCAGGATCAACCTGTGTGTGTATATATAATGTTATATAATATGAACTGTTTAATTAAGGACGTAAATAATGACCTTTGGTGCAGCATAAATTAGTTAAAATTGAATCCTGCGAAGACACAGTGTTTATTAATCGGTTCTCGTATAAATTTAAATGAATGTTATACATTGACTTTCCCTGACATTGTGCAAGCCGGTGGGATTATTACTCTGTTGAAAGAAGTTAAAACGCTAGGCGTTGTTTTCAACGAAACTCTCTCGTGATCGGGTCACTTAAACACTGTTTGTCGGAGGTCATACGCTATACTACATAATCTTTATAGGCTTAAGAATTGTCTACCACTTGAAGTCAAATCAACATTGGTACAGTCGCTGATATGCCCTATTTTTTATTATTGCGACATGGTTTATGGAGACATCATGCAAAATTTGGCAGCTAAACTTCAACTCATGTGAAATTCTTGTGTTCGATTTTTTTTCAACCTAAAATCACATGATCACTTGTCTCCTTACTTTGATAAACTTAATTGGTTACGTCTGGACGAACGACGTCAGCTCCACAGTCTTACACCAGCATGCTAAATACTATCCTCGTATATTACAACGCCAGAATACTTACGTACTCGGCTGAAAACCTTGGGGGATGATCACACTTTTAACACGTGTGCCAAAAATACATCTTGCTTAAATATTCCAGCTCACAAAACCCAGGTATATGCAAATTTTTTCGCCGTCTGTGTCGCAGGACGTAATGCAAGAGCGTGAAGTAGGGAAGGAATGGGGTTATAAGCGAAACAGGTATGGTGAGAGACAAGAGGGAATGATAGAATGTAAGATAGAGAAAACGGGCGGGAGAGGGGGACGAGTAGGAATGCGAGACATGTTATCTGCAACTTGTGCAGCAAATTTGACCTCGGCTGCTCCTCCTGTGCCTGAGCCCATTCGGTGTTACAGGAGACAACTTTCCGAGCAGTTTTAAAGAAGAGTGCACCTCAGGTCTTCTTACATTCAGGCTTAGTATAAGGCCACACAGGCTGTTTATTCTCTCACATCAGACGTTCGATGTGTGTGCACTCGTCACCAGACAGTAGTGTGGAATAGGGCATTCTAACACAGCGTCATGACAGGGATTCGGGATTCGACCTTGAGAAGCTTGGTAAGGAAATGACAAAATTCATGCTCTTGCATTCCACTTGGACGGCGGCCATCTTGGCAGCAAGTGCCAACGGCGGCCATCTTGGCAGCCAGTGCCAAAATGTGCAAAAAAAATTGCAAAATTTCAAAAATTTATATAAATTTTTTTTTTAAATTATTTTTTCATTAAATAATTTTTAAAAATTAGTTTTTTAAAATGAATTTATAAAAAGTATTAACATTTCAAAAGTTCCAAAAAAAATTCAAAAGTTCCGAACAATTATTTTTTCTAGAACATTCCATGGCGGCCATTTTCGAATCCCTAGGCCGACGCCGCCAAGGTGTAAGCCATGGGGGGCGAATCCCTAAGCTGATGCCACGCTGGCTGGCAAGATGGCCGCCACGAAGAGGAATTGAGCCTGCTGGCTGGCAAGATGGCCGCCTGCAAAATCCCTAGGCCGATGCCAAGGCGAAGACGATGCCGGCTGGCAAGATGGCCGCCGCGAAGAGGGAAGTTTAGGCGTAGACGTCGCTGGCTGCCAAGATGGCCACCCTAAGCCAACGCCAAGGTGGTTGCGACTCCCGACGACGATGCTGGCTGCCAAGATGGCTGCAGCGAAGAGGAAGTTTAGCCGAAGATGTCGCTGGCCGCCAAGATGGCCGCCCCCCGAAGAGAATCCCTAGGCCGATGCCACGCTGGCCGCCCCCCGAAGAGAATCCCTAGGCCGACGCCATGCTGGCCGCCAAGATGGCCGCCGCGAAGAGGGAAGTGTAGCCGAAGACGTCGCTGGCTGCCAATATGGCCGCCCCCCGAAGAGAATCCCTAGGCCGATGCCACGCTGGCCGCCAAGATGGCTGCCGCGAAGAGGGAAGTGTAGCCGAAGACGTCGCTGGCCACCAAGATGGCCGCCGCGAAGAGGGAAGTGTAGCCGAAGACATCGCTGGCCGCCAAGATGGCCACCGCGAAGAGGAAGTTTAGCCGAAGACGTCGCTGGCCGCCAAGATGGCCGCCCCCGAAGAGAATCCCTAGGCCGACGCCACGCTGGCCGCCAATATGACCGCCAAGATGGCCGCCCCCGAAGAGAATCCCTAGGCCGACGCCATGCTGGCTGCCAATATGGCCGCCCCCCGAAGAGAATCCCGAGGCCGACGCCACACTGGCTGCCAATATGGCCGCCAATATGGCCGCCACCACCGAAGAGAATCCCTAGGCTGGCACCAAGGTGGTGCTGGCTGCCAAGATGGCCGCCACCGCCCAAGAGGAAGTTGAGAATCCCTAGGCCGACGCCACCGAAGTATCGGTGACCTCCAAACGGAACAATATATAACACATAACCTCCACGTGTGGCCGCGCAGCAGCCTACTTACATACACACACACACCGACACACACACACACACACGCACGCCCGTTCGCGCCCGCGTCCAAGACAGAATCCCGAGCCCGACGCCACCGAAGTATCGGCGACCTCCAAACGGAGGCGGCCGGCCGTCCTTCGCGTAGAAGGTTACGAGAACAACATATAAAAAACTAGTCTCCACGTGCGGCCGCGCAGCAGCATACACACACACACACACCCGTTCGCGCCCGCGTCCAAGAGCGAAATGACAGGACACGCCACACACATACCCTGTACACAACAGAGATCGCTCAGGACAAACAAACTCACATAAATATTATAAATATTAGCGTTTATAGCGACACGTACCTTATGCTGTGTTGTCCTCACGATTACCATCGACATGGCATAACCATGTAGATGGGC
>NQII01003161.1:204331-287264 GCA_002778355.1 Clitarchus hookeri | reverse complement strand
AAGCTACATACTGGAGGTGGATGTACAGTACCCTGCCATTCTACACTAAGACCATAAAGATTTACCATTTCTTCCTATCAAAGAGTGCCCCCCCCCTTCCCCCGTCCAACACTGGTTTTTCGGAACCAAGCAGACCAAATTAACGACAACTCTGGCAGATAAGAACAATTATTTAGTGAACTACGTAAATTTTAAACAAGCAGTTGAGCAAATCCTACATATAAAGAAGATTCAAAGAGTTCTTCAATATAATCAAAAGGCATGGTTGAAATATTACATTAATATTAATAAAGGAAGGCGTCAAGCTGCTGATAATGACTTTCAGAAAGATTTCTTCAAGCTTGCCAACAATGAAATGTTTGGTATGCTGATGGAAAAGAAAAGGAAGAGGCAAAACATGGAATTAGTAAGTGTGGAAAAGAGAATTAAAAATTGATTTCAAAGTCATATTTTAGGAACAGTATAATTTATGATGAAAATCTATCATTAAGGAAAATTAACAAAGAAATTATTCAGTTCCACAAGCCCATGTACGCAGGATATACAGTACTAGACTTATCAAAGACCTTGATGCATAGCTTCCACTATTATATCATGATGAAGGAATACAACGAAAATATTCAGTTAGCATGTATGGACACTGACAGATTAATTTATGAAATCAAGACGATGGACTTTTAAAAGGATTTAGCCTCAGACCCAGCGTTCAAGATGGAGTTTGACACGAGTGCCTATCCCATCACTCACCCATACTACTCTGCCACTATCAAGAAAATTGTGAGAAAANGATGGAGTTTGACACGAGTGCCTATCCCATCACTCACCCATACTACTCTGCCACTATCAAGAAAATTGTGAGAAAATTTAAGGATGGGTGTGGTGTGGATAAGATGTATGAATTTGTTGGTCTGAGAGATAAATTTTATACCTACAAATGAGTCAGCAAAACTANTGTGGTGTGGATAAGATGTATGAATTTGTTGGTCTGAGAGATAAATTTTATACCTACAAATGAGTCAGCAAAACTATAAAAAATGCTAAAGACATCCAGAAATGTACTATCAAAAGTTAACATTTTTAATGATTACAAAAATATATTATTGCAAAAAACACAAATAAGAGTTCGTGTAAATACAATCACATCACATCATTAGGTATATACCAAGTGCAGTAATAAGCTGGCATTGTCCTGGATGGACGATTAAAGACAATTAATGGATGAGTGTATGCATACTTTATCCTATAACTATAAAGAGTAATTTGATTTTTTAAATTGAGATAAGCATCATGAAATGCGAATACCTCTCCCGGTCATGTTGAAGCAGAGGTCATTCCATTTCCGCATCTATATTTTTCTCACGATTGATCGAAATGTCTAAATTTGAATAGTGGATTGTTATTACTTTAAAGTAATTTTTTCCAGCAGCACTCTGTAGTCCGTGCAAGGCATCATCTTGGCAGGTGTGTTGCTGATGATTGGTGGCACACTGTAGCCAGTGCAAGGTATAAAATAATGTCAAGTGTGTTGCCAATATATCATGGACCTTTTTTTTTTAGTTTTATCTGATGTGACTACTATGTCACTTCCACAATTTTTCTCATGTACAAGGACTTTACATCTATGTTGAGCCTCCACCCTGGGGTTTATAGCTATTTCCTAGGGAGTTTTAGCACTTATCGTGAGTTGACAACATTGTACACCACCTACATAATACGCACTTGCGAGGCAGCCAGTGGAAGTTAAAAAACTGAAAATTCTGATATTTAAAATAAATTTATTTAAAATTATGTATAAAGGAAAACATAAATCACATAGTGTCTCTACAAGTGTATGTTGCGTAGCCTCGGTTCCAAAGTCCCGGGAACTGTATGCATGAGATTGGTTTTAAGACTCGTGCAAGTGACCAAGTGCATGCATGCAGTAAATTTCAAGACAACACAGGACTCAACCCGAAGAAGACCATCAATGAAGAAAATATTAAATGAATTATTGTTCAATAATATATATTCGTAATAAGTAATTGTTTAAATAAATTTGACTTTTAAATTTACTTACTGCATTTTATTTATAAATTATAGTTACCCTTATACTCATACACAAACAAGTAAAATAACTTTTTTACTGACAATTATTCATGTGTACAAGTATAAAGAAAAAAATTTTACAAGTGCTTGGAAAATAAATGATGCATACTATTTCTCATTTGGGTACTCCAAATCAAAAAATCATGGTATGTTTATAAAAAATATTAAGTCAGGATTGATCGCTGAAGTGTGTAGGCAAGCACTTCCTCCGACTTCCTGGACTGTGATAAATGTGTCATTGAAATGTGCTTTGTCAGAAATAGAGGTGGCTAATGGTATTTCTCACTGAAGTGTGTAGGCAAGGACTTGCTATGACTTCCTGGTCTGTAATAAATGTGTCGTAGGAATGTGTTGTTGAGACCGAAATACTGGAAGCTAAAGGTTGTAGGCATGCACTTTTAATGTTTGGAAAGCACTGCTGATGTATAATTTGCTATCCTATGGAGAAAAAAACTTATTTAACTACTTTTATTTATGTGTACAAGTATGAAGTAAATGATTAAAGTAACTAAAATAAAAGAGTGCTTAGCATGGTTATGCATATGAAAAATCACATTGATAATATGATCCATTTTATGAGTGAACCATCCTTCCCGACATGGGTTGTGATCGCACACTTATTATATATTTAATTACATCTCTAATACCCATGTCTGTACTGTTTCTAATTAATTTTAATAAAAAATTCAGAGCGCTGGTTGTACTGATAAAAACAATAAAAATATATTTTCAGTGACTTGTTTACATGCCTTCTGCAGGAGTTAACATAACGAGTACATACATACCTCTCGTACAGACATGCCTATGCCTATAACATTTGGAAAAAATAATAATTTCCACGCATATATGTGTTATGTATACATCATTAAAACCTGTGCTGGCACCCATGCCATGTCTAGAAACAAGATGTCGAAGTGAAATGACAGATTATGAAATGGAACATTCTTGAAACAAGGTGGAGTCATGGAATGGCAGAGCATGAACTGTAAAATTCTAGAAACAAGATAGTGACAAGGAATGACAGAGCATGAACTGGAAAATTCTAGAAACAAGATTGTGGTTGTGATACAATCTAAATGGTGGATGGCTCCAAAGCTCAGAAGTCGGTAGCCTGTGCACCAGATTCCCTGCAATGGTCAAGGTCAATGTCAATCTCATGTTTGCATATTTGGAGGGAAATTCGGAAAACTGAGAGAATTTCTAAAAATTTTTATTTTTTTTCAGGAGAGGCGGGAAATTTTGAGGTGAAGATCAGGGTAAAGGTCAAAGTTACCTCTGGTCATCTTCCAGATGCCACTGCTGGTTCTCTGTCAGATGCCATATGGCTCCAGGCTCTGAAGTCTTCAGCCTGTGACCCAGAACTCCATTATCTATCTACTCATTTTTTTGTATAAGTTGGACCTTAAGCACGAGTGTATTAGAAATACCGGAGGTGGAACACTTTCTGGATAATGTGTAAAGTTAATTATGACACGCGGGTTAGTAATCCATCTTTTCAATCCGAAGTGTGCTACAGCGCCATGGAGATTAAGTCGAAATAAGAGAAGTAACCGTGATTATTCACATGAAATAGTTTAATGATAGCGACAGACAGTTGTGGTGTTTACAGACCTTAGTTCTGTTACACATTTACGAGACACTCAATGTCCCATCTTAAATTTTTTCTCTAATATTTGTAATAAACTAGTGTTTCAGGTCCAACTTCAAAGATGTACCGCCCGTAGTAATCACTTTAGATTATAAATTGTTTATAAATGTTTCCCTTCTTTTATTCAGCATAACCTGCAGCCGAATTTTGTCGGTCTATTTAAGATACGCCCTGTATTTTAATTTACACGCTGAATTTGTTAGCTATACTGACAACAGCTGTAAAACCATAGGCTAGTATGAAGTATACCTATTTTCATCTTCAGATAATGTGACAATATTGGCTCGTAAATTGCCATGGCAAGTGTTAAAATTACGTATTAAAGCAATGATGTTCCGTTTGTTACATTTGATTCTACAACAAGCTAGAACATTTGTTGAAAGTCGTGTGCCAACGTGTCAAAACACTTAATATAAAAAATTGTGCTAGCTTTAGTGCAAGTCACGTGATTTGACAGCTATGTAGGAATAAAAGCGGTTTAGTGTTGCAACACGGGTATTGATAACTGCGCAGTTGGTATGCGAACTCCACCCCATATTCACTCTACGTGTGTAACAAGGAAAGCAGTTGACATTTTTTTTACGGATTATTGAAAGGGTAGTGTTTTATTCGGCAGCCACATATAATTAGTTTTGTTCTATACGCATTATAAAAAAGTTAAACTACAAACCACGTGATGGATTCATTGATACAGGTCGTTAGGTACATGGTAACACTAATATTAACACCTGTAGGAAGGATAAAAAACATTCAGAAATAATAAGCCAAGCAGGACTTTCGAAAACTTATCGGTTAACCTAAAACAAATTATAGTCAGGTGATAGCTTACTTACCAAATAGGTTGCCCATAGTATAATAAGCAGTTTTAAAATAAACATTTAAAAAAAAAACCACTGGCCATCAACTGCACGTATGATACCGCACAAACTGGCATGCAGGCTCTCAGATAAGTAAGATAAATAAATATAAACTTTAACGTTGTATTCCGAATGAAATAACTAAATTTGTAGCATATAAATGTTGTGTTTTATTATGCTTTGTACATATTGAAGTACGAATTGGTATATCAGTGACACATTTACGTTGCTTAAAAATTTAGGATTTCATTTGACTGACGCTTGAACAAAGTCATTAGGCCAATGGTAACGTAAATTTTACATATGGTGAAATTATACAAAATTAGGAAAATTGTCTAAAGCAGGGCTTTCAAACGTGCTAAATCTACCGCGAACAACCCATATCAACGACATATTGATTCTGTAGCTGATTCCTAGTTATTATAACACTTTCAGACTGTTATGAGCTTGCAATCAGACGATCACATTCTCACAAACCCAACGCCGGTAATTGGGACACGACCCGAGGGCCCGAACCATAACACAAGTATCCCTCTCCAACGGGGCGGAAGGCCTTTGAGTTTGATAGTCAACAAGCGCTCGACATTAAGGCTGGAAGTGGTGTGGACACGGTCTTTTGTCCTTGGACGCCAAGATGAAGACGCCAGGAGATGGAGTGTGCCAACCGCTGTAATACGTCCACACACATCAGGCTTCGGACCATGATTCAGGTGAAGGCGTTCTATTTAAATAGCATCCAAACTAAGTAATGCTCCGTGGCAAAGATAAATTATATTTAACTATTACTACTTCCCTGAGCTCGTACGATTTAACTTAAATTTCATGTAACGAGTTGTATCTAATATTTAAACAATACGACAATAATCTAACCGACCTACTTCGTTCAATCTATGAGTACCACGCATCCCCTAAATAATTAAATGTACAATTTATACTACACATTAAATTGTAACAATACCAAATTTTGAAGAAAAAATACGCTGCTCGTACTTGCATTTTTAATGGACAATTTAACTGACATGCTCATAGTTAAGTTAGCAGTGATGAAGGAAAGGTAGTAACGTGTATTCGCTGTGTTAAATGTGTGACGTTTAAATTCAAAGGCACTGAATTAATTATATTATGATTGATTTATTGACATACCAATAAGAATTAGTATATTACAAATATACTTACGTCCTTAACAACTTCAGTTAAAAGACGCATGAATAATTTTTTTTCTGTCTACGGAAAGCTTAATATGGCGGGAGAATGCAAATTAGCCACAAAAGTAGATCATAAACACGGTCTTTACAAGAGTTATATTAAGAGCAAACAGCCTATAAAANTACAAGAGTTATATTAAGAGCAAACAGCCTATAAAAACGAAAACAATTTCATTTATCAACCGGGATTTTAATTCACAAACATCTGTTTCCAAGGCGGCTTAGCGATTTTAGACATGTCAGACTGTTCAGAAATGCGAAAAACAAGAAGTTATACATTTTTCGTAACTTACCCGACTTTTTGTCTACTTCCACGAAGTGGCCATTCTTTCAACCATTGATGGAAGTTTCAACCCAATTGGCAGAGACTTATAAGTAGCCTGCTACTGTGTAAACTTCAACCAGCTGTTTAAATATATGTATTATTTAACTTAATATAGTATCACTTATTTATAATTTCCTGCCCAGTAAATTAGTGAAAAGCATTGATAATAACAAACCTTAATTCGTGGAACTCATGGTACGTCAGTGAAAATCATTTGTGAGCCTGTGAAACTCGCTGAATTATCATGGTTTGTCGTGTGTGTGATCTTTCAACGACTGAGTTTTGTCAAATGAATAAGTCTAAGTGTTACATCTAGTTACATAGTCGACGACAAAAATCACTGGGAAACCACGCTCCTTCAACCAATCTGGGTCGAACGAATGTCTCACTGCATTGTTATTTGTTCTGCTCCTCCTTCGCCTTGGTTATTCGAGAATCGATACTAATGTCACGCTGTGTGCCCGTTTTCAAGGAAAATATGGCATTTCCAGACACCTATTTACAGGATCTTTTCTCGTCTCTCGGGAAAAGGAACTCTCATTTAAAGTTTGCCAAACCACTGCCCAATTGTCTTGTTGCGCCTCCTACTTCCAATAATTTCCTCAAATTGCTAAGTGGTGACGGGGAATTTTGGTAACCATTTAAGTAATGGTAAACGTGTTGGCGTGAAAACGACCACCTCAATACACCTGGCAACTTATTAACTAGGATTCTTCCGCCCATATTTTCTCAAACTCATCTGCTGAATTTGTAATCATACATCGTAAAAGATTTATTATAGTCGGTCAAATCAGGTGAAGTTTAGATTAAATGATGTGGTAATCCTTAAAGATTTAAACGTGCAAATGCTAATAAATATTCGCGTTGGAATAGCGGTAAATAAAAGATTAAAACTCATTTATATTCCATGTTATATTGCTAAAATGAAAATGAAATTTTAATAGTAAATAAATTATTGGTAAAAATATTTTACTTAATTAAAATAATATATAACCAAGAAACAAAGAATTATAATATTACAGATATTGCTGAAAAGACTCAGTGCAAAATGTGTCAAAACAAATCATTCTCCAGCAATGCGTAAATATTAGCAGGTATTCATGTAGCCATTTTATTGAGTACAGTGATGTAAAATATGTATTTAAATCTTTACTGACATTTTATGTACCAGCGGGAATAAATAGAATGAATTTACTGAAAATTTAAGCCAAGTTATTTCCACTGCCACATTTGTCACGAACTTTCAGAATTTCTTTTAACACTGAAATATCAAAATACAAAAAAAAATCATTCGAAAACAATTTTGTCTGAAATGCCATAGTATTTCTGCAGAGCAACGCGCTAAGTGAACAAATAAATCGCTTTAAAAGAACAATCTTTACTTAAGTTTGATAATGGCATATTTAACTCGCAATACAAGGCCTAAAAGGTTTTAATTTTATAAAGAACAAACCGTGTGACGAAATTCACTCGCAACTAGTAACATATACAACGGAAATCTTCTGAATCATGAGGGGAGGAGTCCGTAATCGTTACTTGTTACTTATTACTTCTTAACTTTTAAGGGTTAACTGTCATGAAAGTTTAGTATCCCAATATAATTTATCCGTAAAAAATGTAGTACGTTTTTGAAGAACTAATCTGTACTTCCAACTTAGCAAAGGCTGCTCACGATAAAGTGAGCACTTCTGAAATCGACATATGAAAAATGCCACTGCCTCTACCTGCATATAATGGCATGCACCCAGTTAAGTTGGTAACGACTTAAGAGCAGCGTTTCCATGTCTATACGTTGAGTTCAAACTATTATTTAAGAATACTGAAATCATGTGCTNTCATCAAGGCCTTTTCGCATGTGCTGTGCGTTGGTCTTCGCTCCTTCGCTCTTGCCCGCGCTTGCTACACTCCAGTCCCTCTCCGAATGTCCACCTTCGACCTTAACTCACGTCGATTACAACACATATACAACGTGTTTCTAAACCATGGGGACAAACTTCGACGGTGTATTCCTGACAAAAATATAAGACTGAAATGTTAGTAACACTTTTCTTGTCAAGTAATTATTAAGCGTGATGTATGCCCCTGAAAAATAATCATTTAAACTGTCTTATTCTGCATAGTGGTTTGCCTACCCAGATACATTGTACGCAAGACAAAACTTACAAGTTGTACTTAATAGATTCAAACGGTTCGCCTGAGAGTGTTGCGGCAAGACGAGCTTTTTGTTGATTTGGACGTTCTGATTCACAGATTATCTTTCAAAATTGCTTAGAACGTAGTGTTAGAAAGTTTTATTCAAACATAGGGTGCCAACTGCCATTTCCAAAAGGAAGGGGNTGTCCACCTTCGACCTTAACTCACGTCGATTACAACACATATACAACGTGTTTCTAAACCATGGGGACAAACTTCGGCGGTGTATTCCTGACAAAAATATAAGACTGAAATGTTAGTAACACTTTTCTTGTCAAGTAATTATTAAGCGTGATGTGCGCCCCTGAAAAATAATCATTTAAACTGTCTTACTCTGCATAGTGGTTTGCCTACCCAGTATGTAACATGCGTTCTGTTTTGAATGTTCAACATGAATTATCTAACAAACGGTTCGCCTGAGAGTGTTGCCGCAAGACGAGCTTTTTGTTGATTTGGACGTTCTGATTCACAAATTGTCTTCCAAATTGCTTAGAACGTAGTGTTAGAAAGTTTTATTCAAACATAGGGTGCCAACTGCCATTTCCAAAAGGAAGGGGGATGATATTACCGGCCGCGTTTTTAGAGGCGTATACAAAACACCATTTGTTGCTAAATCACAAGTGGTTTGTGATATTTCCAACTAAACGCATTTTAAAACTTAGATTTTGGGCGTGTGTAACTCCTTAATATTCATTTTAGAGGATAAGATGTACATACATTTTCATCTTATATTTTCGTAAGGAGTCCCCTGTCTATGTATATCCCACGTTTTAGAAACACGTGGTATATTGCAGTACACTTGGATGTGAAATGCGCATAATTTATGAAAAATTTTTTAAATCTCCTTCACATCTGGATGGAAGAACCAATTTCTTGGTCGGTCATTTAGGTGACTTGGGATAAAGGAATATNATTTTTTTAAATCTCCTTCACATCTGGATGGAAGAACCAATTTCTTGGTCGGTCATTTAGGTGACTTGGGATAAAGGAATATTGTAATTTTTATACGAGTTTTTAACTGCACCTACGGCTGCCTTAGCGAAATATAAAAACATTATCTTACAGTTTCTTGGTAACTCATCGTGTATAATTTTTTACCCAGGGCTGCCATATGTTCANAATATAAAAACATTATCTTACAGTTTCTTGGTAACTCATCGTGTATAATTTTTTACCCAGGGCTGCCATATGTTCAACCAAAAAATTCCTGCAATATATCTAAATTTACCCTACTGTGCCCAGTTATCCCATATGACAACATGGTATATATGAGTAGAGTATTATTGGAAATCATCAACACTACGTGGCAGGTGTTACGACTCGCAGGGCTTACTGGTATACTTGCCACTGTCTCCCTTGTATTTGTTTAGTCATTTATTANTGGCAGGTGTTACGACTCGCAGGGCTTACTGGTATACTTGCCACTGTCTCCCTTGTATTTGTTTAGTCATTTATTATAGTATTGAGTATTTTAAAACTAATATGCAATTATTAAAGATATTTACACGTATTATAAAATGTCTAACCTTACGTGAACAAATTAGGTCACGAAATTAATGTCATGTTCTTTCTGTTATTTTCTGAATTCAAATTAAAACTAAAAAATTAATGTTGATGTCATTTTCATAGTTAAGTTACTCGATTCTAATTTTGCAATGCTAAAGCTCATGGCACAGTTAATTTAATTAATAGTTCATTAGGAAAGAGCCACAAAAAGTGGATGGTTTTTACGTGATCCACCGAGAGATAATTCATGGCACAGGAAAAGCGGTAAAGTGAAAAGTCACTAGAGAAACTAAATACCTTTGATGAGTTACACCCACGGCCATTTAACAAGAGAGTTTTGTTTGCCCAGGCAATATTTGGACAAACAAAGTCCAAACAACAAGACTGTTATTGTTAGAAGTCAAATTATGCGGTAAAAGTTTGGTTAATGAACTCATGCACGCACACACACACATACAGGTAGTCAACAAACACGCTTTGCTCTCTGGGTAGCAAAACGTTCTGAAAAGTCTAACCGTGATATTCTCTGGATTAGTTTGCAATGAGTACCCTGGCTTGGTAGACTATTTGCCCCTTATGGTATTGATAATAACAATTTAGGAAGATATGAGAACTTATAATATTTTCTAAATAAGTAAATCAGTCCTCGTTATTTAGGAAATTCTCCTTCCTAATATTATAAAATTTATTTTAATAAGTTGAATCATAATCAACATAAAATATAGGCTTACAAAAACCTGAAGTTTTCATAGAGCAAATAATCGATAAACCTGGAATTTTGCTCTTTAACCAACGTATACCAAATGATATATCTTCCTTTCACATATTCATACACTTCTACCAAAAACGTTATTTAAAAGGTAATATTTAATTGATGGCGTTCTGTTCTTCATTAAACTCATTCTCAGGGTGTTCGCGTATAAGCATACATTTGGAGGGGGGAGCGAAAGACGAGAAAAGGGCATTTAAAGGCCTTCCCATAAGTCACAATTTACAATGTCGTATGTTACAACAAAAAAATCGAAGGATTTATCACTATGAAGAGACGAAGTTAGTGTTTATTTCATTACTCCAAAATAAACGAACTTTAAAAAAATATATAAGTTTATTTGTTTAAGCCAGTAGAACACAAACTTTGAAGTTTAAACACACGCGAATACATCATAAAATAGTTTAGTGTGCAAGTGTTGGATACGCTAACAATGGAAATAAAATTGTAATTGTATGTATAAAATATAAAATTTGAAGAACACCATCGTTTTGGATATTTATATAAATGTGTATATGATCATTTAGGAATAGTACACAAGATTAATTATTTTGGATTAACAAAGTCTGATTACCACATATGTATGCCCAGGTCTGTCACATGAAAACTGTACGATAATTTTGATTTCAAAAATATAATATCTAATTATCAATTTTAGTTATATTTTTAATAGGCTAAGTTATGAATATCCCTGCCGAAATTAAAACCTCAACAGAACAAATAACACTTTTTAAATTAAAATATCTCAATTTCTGAAATTGCAATGTAAATAACCCTTCAATTCTTTGGCGGAAAATAACTTTCTAGGTGAATAACCTTAGTAACTGCAGGTAGAAGTTATTCATGAATTTAGTTGNATTCTTTGGCGGAAAATAACTTTCTAGGTGAATAACCTTAGTAACTGCAGGTAGAAGTTATTCATGAATTTAGTTGTAAAATGTTTCTTTTAACAGTGGATTTGAACAGACGGAAAGAGTCAGAAGGTTATACAAATTGGGGGGNTTTAGTTGTAAAATGTTTCTTTTAACAGTGGATTTGAACAGACGGAAAGAGTCAGAAGGTTATACAAATTGGGGGGGTTCCATTTCGTCACTTGCAGCTGACTGTCCGCAAATAACAGGCCACTTCTTTCTATAAAAAAAAGGCGTTACCTTTTACTAAAGTGAATTAAAATTGTTGTTGTCGCATCACAGCTGTGAACAGAAAGGTGAAATACGAACGACTTCGCTGGTTGTAGTGGGAAACACACTGTAATTGATTCCCTTTTCATGAACCATTATCGGTCTAGTCGTCCGCCCCACGAGCGTGGGGCCTTAATAACGAGCATGGCCACTGAGGATCTCACATACTTAGACGAAAAGCCAATACTTCACTTTGCTCCTTAATTTCTTGTCTTTAGCCATTTCGCGGTTGGTTAAGCACTTTTGAAACCAACTTTCTGACAAACTTCCTGCTCCTAGTTGTATATATTTTAAGGAAAACACTGCCTGACGTACTGTCAGTAAAGGTTTGTGGCAATTTGAAAAATTGTTTACCCCCCAAGGAAGATTTGTTCCCCTGAAACTGGTAAGGAAAGGAAATTTCTTATGTAAGACTTGGCATAAGAAAAATGTCCGCCTCAAAGTGCACTGTTGTTCCCAGGAGGTCTTTTTTTAAGCTAGTGGCAAAAATAAAATTTCTGTTTACTTTTGTTTAAAAGTCTGTGTTTGGTTTTATTGTTACGCCTATACATTCCCAGGCAAAAACAATTGAGTATAAACATTATCCTATAAATATTACGCGCGTTCTCCAGTAGTGTTTACAAGCGTAAACTGCAAAAATAATATTTTTTTAGGAAGCTATCCTTACACCTTTATATCTAAAGAAATTAATACAGTTTTGAATTTAAGAACAAAATAAAAATATCTGTCAGCAAAAGAAAATGTTTAATTTGATTGTCACATTTAAATTATCTAACTTAATTCAATGTTTTGCTAAATCCAGTTTTACGACAGAATATTAAGCATGTGTGCATATTTCGCTAAATTACCACTCTGGTGCCATAGGATAAAAAGTTCATTCTTTACGTCAGTTCTAGAATAATATAAACCGGAATATTAAAGATTATTTATATATATTATATATATAGAAAACATTTCCATGTCACATTTGTTTACATAAAAAACGGAGAAAGTCTGGTACAAGTCTGGTAGTAGGTGTACTGGAAGGTGTGCCTGGGCAACATCACTGGTGCATGACAGCGAAAAGTTTTATTTTGCAAAATATTGGCATTTAGCTTCCCAATCTAAGTATTCTTCGAATAAATCTGAGTTCAGGTTTTAACGTCTTGTTAAAAGTGTATCTTGTTTTATTTGTGGCGATTGATTTATTTTACTTAGTTTCTGTCAGTTTAATATGCATACGTGATTGAATGTTACAAACCTATTTTTCTTTCTAAGAATTAGACAATTTCACTTGATGGTCTCAAGAATAAGGTTTTCCGATAGATGGCGGCAGGGGACAAAACGGGAAGAAAAATAGTTTTTAATCAGGGTTTTCGAAAGAGCTATGTTAACTGAGGACACCTATATTAATTTATGAGAAAAATCGCCAAAATTGGTAAGATGTATTTCGTTTTTCATTTTCTTTCACTTCAAAAGATAATACAACCAAAAATTATACATGTTGTTTTTCAAAGGATTCCAAAATTTATCACCAAAATCTACACGTTTTAGGTAACTTTAAGTTTTAATGTCCAGACTTTTCCTCGCTTTAAGCAAGCAAGTTTCATTAAAAAAAAAAATTCTTTGCTTACTGAATAGAACAAGGTTTCGCTAAGCTTCAGAAATAAACGAAAAATTCATCAGCGCCATTACTTCATGAAAAAACACTTTTAATGTCACAGGATAAGTACAATAGTCGTAGTGGTTGGGGCAGTAAAGTTAGACCATCAAAATTCCACTTTACGGTTTAACCGTATGCACAGTCAGAATTTTAATTAAAATTCTGTTCCATAGTAGTTACCGCAGAGCGCGTTCCTAAAGCCCCAAAACCAGATGCTTTAAAATGCTAACGATACACTAGAACAGGCACTTCAAAATTTTGCTTTACGTAAATGTTTAGAGCCGCAATGAAAACAGACTACAAAAAGTTTTGTTACTCACTATTAGCAGAACAAGCGTTGTTTGGGTAGCATTTTTGCCTCTGCCTTCGCAGCTTTTGCCTTTACACAAAACAAAACAAAACAAAACAAACGAAGACAGAAGACTAAAATACATTGCGCGTAACAGATAAAAAATACTTATTACAACCAAAATTATTAGAGCTTTAATATACTTGGAATAAACAGTCATGGTATGCTGTTACCTTGTCAACATTTGGTTAATAATTAAAACGCCGAGGCAACTGGTTTTCATTCATTATTTTCTGACACATCAATAACATCACTTTAAAAAGTATTTATAACTTTTATATTTTCTTTCGTAAAACAGTTGTTTACTATGTGTGACCAACAGTTAGTTGATGTAAGTATTACTCATACAATTTTATGAGGTGATGTTAAATTAGACTAATGCAAATGTTAAACTTCTGACTGACTTCGGCTGCAATATTCCTCCTCCCCCCCCCCCCNTCACTTCCTCGAAACTATATAAAATTTTTAACATTAATTATCTCAATTCCCTACAACTGAGCTGAAAAGGAATCATCGAAAGTACTTTCGGCATTCTACTCCCCCCTCTCAAAGACACATTTTTTTCTGAAATCCAAGTTAATCGTATCAGATACTTTCGCGAGGACTTGAAATCTTAAACCTTAACTACAACAAACAGCTCTTTTCAGCTCCTCGATATCGAACCTCAATTTAAGGAACTCCCAAATAAATCTGGCAGTAACCGACACTAAAGCACAAAAACGACTGGGTATAATCGTCTTTCATTTGTGGTCAAACGTGCAGAAGGCAACGTGCTAGTTCTAGTATGTCGAATTCCAGATTATCTTTTCCGTGGCTTCTATTGCAAGTAAAGAGTGGGAGAAACATGGATGGCTTGGAAGTATCGCTTGGATACACTGTTTTTTTTTTTTCCTCACAATGGTGGGGTTTCTGCACCAAACTGTGCAAAAAACACAGCTGCGGGTTTCCGGATGTTTAAATTTCCTTCGACGAAATGAGCAAATCGGTTGCAGAAATGCAGATGCGATGAATGGAAACCATCTGATTCAAGGTTTCGTAAAGTATGTTACTGCCTTATTATACTCAGTTGACGTTACAAATATATATTGTGCAGGTATTTAAATCTTATTAACAACGCTCAAACTCTGGGAAACAAGATAGTGATCGCAGTGTTCCTTAACAATGTATTGAGGGAAAGTTCGAAATGCGTGTAGGTCAAGTAGTAAGGTGTTTGAATGTCATGCTATAGGTTGAGGGGTTCGTACATCGCTGCTGTCGACTATCTCTTTTATACATAAAACATTCCACATTCAAATCGATAATTTAACAATATTACTCTTTTCTTTATCAAAACCAAAAAATACGGATATTTGTTACTAATCAGTAGGCCTATTGCCTTATATATATATATATATATAAACGTTTTCTATACAAGTAATGTGAGCACTCAAGTCAGCAAGATGCCTTTGGTGGTATTAATTCCCTAAGCCTTTAAAGGAAAAGTAGAGTTCACGTAGAATTCATTACCCCAGCTTACAAAGGGGCCGCGGTGGCTGAGCTCTTAGACTGCTCGCCTCCCACCAAGGCGAACCAGCTTCAATCCCTGGTCGTGTTACTCCCGGATTTTTGCAAGTGAGAATCGTGTCGGACGATACCGCAGGTCAGCGAGTTTCCTGAGGATCTCCCGGTTCCCCCGCCCTTGAATTCCAGAGCTGCTCCATTCTCACATCATCTCAACTTCATCGGGTCTCAAGAGCTCGTTGTTGAGAGCCACGCAAGTCTCTCAACTCAACTCTACTACAACTGACAGAAACGTACGATTTATGTTTCGTACGAAAGCAGAAAGCACGCATTTTGTAACAATGAAAAATATTTTGTTAGAATTTACTTGTTTAAATGTTTTTAATAACTGTATTAATAAAATGAAATTTTAAATTAAGTATGAAGTGTGTTTTCATTTTTAATGTTTCATAAAGGACATTCATCACGCAAGACAATAATAATTACTCTAAACGTATGCTGTAAGATTAATAATAACGTTTACAAAGATTTCTAATAATTAATGTATTTCAGCCACTATATTTGCAATTTTATAAATGAAACGGATGTTCGTAAAATTACTATCAAATATATTTCTAAACATTATACCTAACATGTTAACATGTTAATGCATAAAATCAGGGTATCATGGTCTTGGTTGACAAAGAACATGATGGGTGGGGAGGGGGTGAATTCGCAAAGTGTAGTTTCTATAGCATCCAGAATTATAAATAACGCTTAATTTTTCGTTTAAAATAGACTCACTTTATATTGTATTTTAAACATTTAAATAAGTCAATATTTACGAAATATNCTTAATTTTTCGTTTAAAATAGACTCACTTTATATTGTATTTTAAACATTTAAATAAGTCAATATTTACGAAATATATTTTGCATTGTAACAAAGTAAGAGATTTCTTCTTTATTATGTAACTGATATCGTACTGTCTGATAGTTTTTTGTAAAGTGTAAAGTACTTTTTAATGAACTCTCCGTGTTTGAGAGTGAGTTGCGTTGTTAAATTGGAAACCACTCAACTGCTACTTTACTACGATAGCTGAGGATAAAACGGAAAAATACTTGTGATTTATTGATTCAGTCTACATTTTTGGACAAAAATATATTATATTTATATATTGTTCTATGTTACATGCTGTATAACTCGTCGAAACACAGGAATAAATAGCAATACAAATAGTATAAACACGAGAGGAAACAAGGAAAAGAAATCATACATAGCACATCAAAAATATGAACTACATGTAATTAAAATTATTAGGCTTGTAAAAGGTTATTGTGAAATCAAATACTTTTCACAAAAAACAACGCTGTGATAAGAATTACATGAAGTAATGAAGTAAGTATACCTTTATAAAGAATAAGGTTTTCAGTACTTAAAATGTTTTATATTTAGAACTATGGGGCAGAAAAATCATTTACATCACAAAGGGATTTAATGACAAGAGATTCACATAGCTTGTTTTCAAAAGTTCATTAAAATTAATAGATTATTGAACAATCTTGTACCATAATCGTTTAGAGAGTTTATTGATTTTTTTTTTCTCTGTGCATATAGAAATTTTGGCTGGTGTGCATATCATGTTCATAAATGTAATTAATTTTCATTATTTACTTTCGTTTTTAAAAATTATAATAATATTTTGTATAGGCTTAGGTGAAAACATTGAACAGTATGAGTACGAGCAGATTTAACAATTTTTTTGGGGTACTCTGAATGAAATCAGTGCATGAAGTGGTTTTTTTTAACGTAGGGAATTTATGCGGCCGTGATGTTATTAATAACATCATATTACTATGATAAATAGTTTTACATTGCTAAGCGACGATTTTAATCAGGATTCAGAATGCAACCATCCAATAATGGCATTTATACCTAGGGCTTTTTTGAAGAATACCTCATAATATACACAATTCGTAGAGGAAAGATGGTTTATTTGTTCGATCAATGCCGTTTATTAATATCATTCATTGCTTATTTTGACGGATCTCCAGGAACGGCGGATTTTTGTAGCGAACTTCTTTTCTCTATCACTGAACAGCATGGAGGATTTAAATTTAAACGCCAACTTACAACCATATCAGAACATAAAAGATTGCTTAAGAAATGTGTTTAAAGTCGGAGCCTCGTAACGTAAGAAATACGAATTAACTTTAGTACGCACTGCAGTTTTCACAAAATCGTCACACTTACCGAGCTCACACTCTTCCTGTTTCCNTACGAATTAACTTTAGTACGCACTGCAGTTTTCACAAAATCGTCACACTTACCGAGCTCACACTCTTCCTGTTTCCTCTTTTCACCTGGCGTCACAAGTTTTCCCGTCCCTTGTTCTTTCAGCGCATTGAAAATGCTCGCCACCGACACGCCAGTCATTTCAGCTTGGAGTGCCGCTGCTTGCCTTACAGCCAAAGTAGGATGCTGCTGCGAAAGATAGTAGAAATAATTTGAAACTATTCTCTTCTCGCCACTTTTCAACGGTCTTCCCTAAGCATGTTTCACGACACCGGTACGCACGTCAGGTTCACGACACGCCATTTTACCAACTGTCGGCTCTTGTAGTCGACACCCAGAACCGTGGGAACAGGAACAGACTGTCGTCAATACACGGCTGCTCTGATTACTGGCGGCGTGTGAAACTACCATTATAAATACGTACGTAATTAGTTGTAAACAATATATATTACTCAAAATAAAAATAAATGTTTTTCAAAATTATGTAGTAGATTTGGAATTATAAGTTATTTAAATATGACCTATTTTCTTGAGAGTTCAGAAGACTTAANTCAAAATTATGTAGTAGATTTGGAATTATAAGTTATTTAAATATGACCTATTTTCTTGAGAGTTCAGAAGACTTAATTGTTTATACCAGGACCAAGGTAAGGGTGAAAGGAGTATAGTATTTTTAGCGTCCTACTCTACATTGAAACGTCATCGGAGTGTTTTAAATTGTGCAATATCGTTCCTGACTGACATCTGGAGGCAACTACTTCAAATCTTACCGAATGCACTGGAAGTATATTTCCCCAGTGGTTTTCTGATTTGCAGTCTCCATTGTGGACTTAATCAGTTCAGTTATTTATAATGGCTATTCCCATTACCGCAGTCTCTGGTTAAGATGCTTGTAAGGAAGTCTCATACCAAGGATCAGGAAACGAGCAATATCATTACATACTATTAATTTTATTACCAGTAAATTATCATCCTTAAATAAGAACCAAATACCCAAGAGAGGGAGGTGATGGGTAACATCAATGATTGAAATGTGTGTAAAGTACGTCCGGTTTTGGGATGATTGATGGATGTGTCACCTANCTTAATTTTTCGTTTAAAATAGACTCACTTTATATTGTATTTTAAACATTTAAATAAGTCAATATTTACGAAATATTTTGCATTGTAACAAAGTAAGCGATTTCTTCTTTATTATGTAACTGATATCGTACTGTCTGATAATTTTTGTAAAGTGTAAAGTACTTTTTTATGAACTCTCCGTGTTTTAGAGTGAGTTGCGTTGTTAAATTGGAAACCACTCAACTGCTACTTTACTACGATAGCTGAGGATAAAACGGAAAAATACTTGTGATTTATTGATTCAGTCTACATTTTTGTACAAAAATATATTATATTTATATATTGTTCTATGTTACATGCTGTATAACTCGTCGAAACACAGGAATAAATAGCAATACAAATAGTATAAACACGAGAGGAAACAAGGAAAAGAAATCATACATAGCACATCAAAAATATGAACTACATGTAATTAAAATTATTAGGCTTGTAAAAGGTTATTGTGAAATCAAATACTTTTCACAAAAAACAACGCTGTGATAAGAATTACATGAAGTAATGAAGTAAGTATACCTTTATAAAGAATAAGGTTTTCAGTACTTAAAATGTTTTATATTTAGAACTATGGGGCAGAAAAATCATTTACATCACAAAGGGATTTAATGACAAGAGATTCACATAGCTTGTTTTCAAAAGTTCATTAAAATTAATAGATTATTGAACAATCTTGTACCATAATCGTTTAGAGAGTTTATTGATTTTTTTTTCTCTGTGAATATAGAAATTTTGGCTGGTGTGCATATCATGTTCATAAATGTAATTAATTTTCATTATTTACTTTCGTTTTTAAAAATTATAATAATATTTTGTATAGGCTTAGGTAAAAACATTGAACAGTATGAGTACGAGCAGATTCAACAATTTTTTTTGGGGTACTCTGAATGAAATCAGTGCATGAAGTGGTTTTTTTTAACGTAAGGAATTTATGCGGCCGTGATGTTATTAATAACATCATATTACTATGATAAATAGTTTTACATTGCTAAGCGACGATTTTAATCAGGATTCAGAATGCAACCATCCAATAATGGCATTTATACCTAGGGCTTTTTTGAAGAATACCTCATAATATACACAATTCGTAGAGGAAAGATGGTTTATTTGTTCGATCAATGCCGTTTATTAATATCATTCATTGTTTATTTTGACGGATCTCCAGGAACGGCGGATTTTTGTAGCGAACTTCTTTTCTCTATTACTGAACAGCATGGAGGATTTAAATTTAAACGCCAACTTACAACCATATCAGAACATAAAAGATTGCTTAAGAAATGTGTTTAAAGTCGGAGCCTCGTAACGTAAGAAATACGAATTAACTTTAGTACGCACTGCAGTTTTCACAAAATCGTCACACTTACCGAGCTCACACTCTTCCTGTTTCCTCTTTTCACCTGGCGTCACAAGGTTTCCCGTCCCTTGTTCTTTCAGCGCATTGAAAATGCTCGCCACCGACACGCCAGTCATTTCAGCTTGGAGTGCCGCTGCTTGCCTTACAGCCAAAGTAGGATGCTGCTGCGAAAGATAGTAGAAATAATTTGAAACTATTCTCTTCTCGCCACTTTTCAACGGTCTTCCCTAAGCATGTTTCACGACACCGGTACGCACGTCAGGTTCACGACACGCCATTTTACCAACTGTCGGCTCTTGTAGTCGACACCCAGAACCGTGGGAACAGGAACAGACTGTCGTCAATACACGGCTGCTCTGATTACTGGCGGCGTGTGAAACTACCATTATAAATACGTACGTAATTAGTTGTAAACAATATATATTACTCAAAATAAAAATAAATGTTTTTCAAAATTATGTAGTAGATTTGGAATTATAAGTTATTTAAATATGACCTATTTTCTTGAGAGTTCAGAAGACTTAACCCATGTGGGTTTGTTTATACCAGGACTAAGGTAAGGGTGAAAGTAGTATAGTCTTTTTAGCGTCCTACTCTACATTGAAACGTCATCCGAGTGTTTTAAATTGTGCAATATCGTTCCTGACTGACATCTGGAGGCAACTACTTAAAATCTTACCGAATGCACTGGAAGTATATTTCCCCAGTGGTTTTCTGATTTGCAGTCTCCATTGTGGACTTAATCAGTTCAGTTATTTATAATGGCTATTCCCATTACCGCAGTCTCTGGTTAAGATGCTTGTAAGGAAGTCTCATACCAAGGATCAGGAAACGAGCAATATCATTACATACTATTAATTTTATTACTAGTAAATTATCATCCTTAAATAAGAACCAAATACCCAAGAGAGGGAGTTGATGGGTAACATCAATGATTGAAATGTGTGTAAAGTACGTCCGGTTTTGGGATGATTGATGGATGTGTCACCTANGTGATGGGTAACATCAATGATTGAAATGTGTGTAAAGTACGTCCGGTTTTGGGATGATTGATGGATGTGTCACCTATTTATTATTGAAGCAAATGGTGTCTTGTGCGTGTGCGATGTAGTGTTGTTGAAGTCACGCTAATGACCTATCGATAATGGGGGGTGCCTGTAGTCCCAACTCCCTGAAAAGCAGTTAGTTTATCCGTTAATGCCCATGCTAGTTCCATGAATACAATCGACTGTTGTAAACGCAAGTAAATTTATTTTACATATACATTACTTTGTTACTTGTTCTAGTCAAAATAAATAAGATTGGGGAGAAACTTATATCATACTTCCTTCACAAAGTCAACTGGGTCGCTTCTTTTATTCGTACTTTATGTAGAAATTGTTTTCTGGACTTATGCACCGTTATATCGTAAATATTAGCTTGTATTGTAATGATTCCACGTCCAGTTCTCTCACTCAAGCAGGCACTCCATTTTCAATTAGTGACTTAGTCTGAATTAGAGAGTTGAGATATTTCTAAAATTTACTAACTTGTATTTCATTGTTTACGTTATGCAGCAGTGAACACTAGCTAGAGACGAAAAGTGGACGTGTTTCAAGGCAAGCAAGATCTTAAGACAACTGATTTTGAACGCGTGACTTCCATACGCACGTGCCTGTCGGACGCAACCAATAAATGTATGTTACTGTGTTCGAGGTAATACTGCTGGGGAATCAGTTCCTGGTCTCACATTCATAAGTGTCAACGTCTTGAAAGAAATAATATATTAAATGTCAGTTTTATTTATATACTTAACAGAAGGTTCCGACGAAGTATAAGCCGTTCGAAAAAAAGAGAACCCGGGTCCAAAAGTCTACTACCAGAATTAACTGTTACACCCTGAAAACCAAATCGATACATAAGATATAAACACATGACACTTTTTATTTTTAAAAAATCTGACATCTGGGTTTCAACCATCATCATTCATTTCACCAATATTTATAAAAAAAATGTCGTATTCTCGTTACTATCTTTTTGGTCATGGTACAANCCATCATCATTCATTTCACCAATATTTATAAAAAAAATGTCGTATTCTCGTTACTATCTTTTTGGTCATGGTACAAACTGTTTTTACCAGTCTATTGATCGGACAAACTACTCATAACTAGGGACAGTGATATTTCCTAAAAAGATTTCGAGACAAGATACAATTCAAAGCACTCTAGGGTTTTACATCCTTTTTTTATTGGTTAAAACATGTTCTGGTCCATGTTAACTGTTTACACGCGAATCACGAAGGTTAAGTGTTGACGTTACGCTATCCTGAGTGGCTCAGTCAAATGCGGAAACGACACCAGCGGCCAATGGAGGTGTACCAACAGAGCATTCCTACAGTGCTATATCTTAAATACATCCGATACCCAATGTCGGAAGAGGAACACGCCCTTATGCAACTATAATACGTTGACGTTACTGAAAACATCTTAACCATATTAAAACGCAGGTATTTGGAAAACCAGTGTAAGCAAAAAAGTTCATCACTTTTACCGTTGCGGTAATGACAGTTATGTTGGCGATGGTAGGTACATGCGCAGAAGCCCGAAAATTGGTCTGCTCCAGTTTTAGTCAGCGGGACAATCAATGTTAGGGAATTGCAGCGAGAAAGGTGTGGAATAACCCACCAATCGTATGTTCTACACTAGTTTTTTTTTTCCAGCAAGTACATACAGCAAAGTACTGTTGCGTAAAAATCCCTCTAAAGAGCACAAATGGTTCTCTTTGGTATTTTAGCATAGTAGGACCTTGTTCCACTTCCACCACTTATGCTTAAAACTAAGTGAAGGACCCAGCATCCCACCAACCTACCCTCTTAAAAACTTAGCATCAGCCGATGCCTGGGATGTGGTGAGATGCTGATCCCCTGCAGAAAAAATTTTTTTTTACTCTTTGCTCAAATTCGCTTAAGGGCATGAAAGGATTTTTAGGCACCTACTTCACTTTAAGGAACTTTCTACGAAAAAAGGCACAGAATTATCCACACGATGCTGGAAAATTACTGAACCAATGCAAGTTCACGAGGTGGCACCAAAACGTTTCGAGACTATCTCTGTTTATGGGCACTTTATTTATCTACGTTTACACACTCTTGNACGCTATCCTGAGTGGCTCAGTCAAATGCGGAAACGACACCAGCGGCCAATGGAGGTGTACCAACAGAGCATTCCTTCAGTGCTATATCTTAAATACATCCGATACCCAATGTCGGAAGAGGAACGCGCCCTTATGCAACTATAATACGTTGACGTTACTGAAAACATCTTAATCATATTAAAACGCAGGTATTTGGAAAACCAGTGTAAGCAAAAAAGTTCATCACTTTTACCGTTGCGGTAATGACAGTTATGTTGGCGATGGTAGGTACATGCGCAGAAGCCCGAAAATTGGTCTGCTCCAGTTTTAGTCAGCGGGACAATCAATGTTAGGGAATTGCAGCGAGAAAGGTGTGGAATAACCCACCAATCGTATGTTCTACACTAGTTTTTTTTTTCCAGCAAGTACATACAGCAAAGTACTGTTGCGTAAAAATCCCTCTAAAGAGCACAAATGGTTCTCTTTGGTATTTTAGCATAGTAGGACCTTGTTCCACTTCCACCACCTATGCTTAAAACTAAGTGAAGGACCCAGCATCCCACCAACCTACCCTCTTAAAAACTTTGCATCAGCCGATGCCTGGGATGTAGTGAGATGCTGATCCCCTGCAGAAAAAATTTTTTTTACTCTTGGCTCATATTCGCTTAAGGGCATGAAAGGATTTTTAGGCACCTACTTCACTTTAAGGAACTTTCTACGAAAAAAGGCACAGAATTATCCACACGATGCTGGAAAATTACTGAACCAATGCAAGTTTACGAGGTGGCACCAAAACGTTTCGAGACTATCTCTGTTTATGGGCACTTTATTTATCTACGTTTACACACTCTTGNTACGAGGTGGCACCAAAACGTTTCGAGACTATCTCTGTTTATGGGCACTTTATTTATCTACGTTTACACACTCTTGCCTTGAAAATAGTTTCCTTGCTCAGAAAAACAGACCCCCCCCCCTCCGTCATGCCTTCTACTTCTGGAATGAGTCATGGAGTTCCTTCTGTAAGCGGGTCGAGAGCGTCATGACAGTGGAAGAGCCCATCATCTACACGACTAAAAAGCGTATGCTCGTAGTTTTTTTGAGATTTGCGGCATTGTGAGTGAAGAGATTTGGGCTGCTCTTAACATCGGTTTCTGGAGAGCCGATGAGGGTGAAGCGAGGAGAGTACGGAGCAGCGTCGGAATGAAGGGGCGGGGGAAACGGGACATCCCCGGGAAAAATCGCCGACCAGTGGCATCGTCCGGCACGATTCCCACATGCAAAAATCCAGGAGTGACCCCGCCGGTAATCGAACCCGGTTCGCCTAGGTGGGATGCGGATAATCTAACAACTACACTACCGCGGCCCCACGGCATTGCGCATCGAGAATCCCACCCCGGGGCCCATGCCGTCAATAGCGCGTTCTACTGCCAGGTTTTAAGGCGTTCAAGGGAAGGCATTCGGCGAATGCGTCCGGATTTCGTGGCGCGCGTGAAACTGTGTGCTCCGCGACGACAACGCACCCTGTCACCGAGATACCCACGAACGCCGGAGACAACATGACCGTACTTCCACACCATCCTACTCGTCAGATTTGGCTCCTGAGGACTTGACTTTCTTCCCGAAGCTGAAGATCCAGCTTAACGGTCGTAGTTGTGACACCACTACTGCGGAGATCCAGCGCAAATCGCAGAAGCTGCTTGACACGCTTCGAGAACAAGACTTTCAGGACACATTCCAGAAGTGGCAGGAACGCTGGGAACGTTGTATTGCTGAGCAAGGAAATTATTTTGCAGGTGATGGCATGTAAACGTAGGTAAATAAAGTATTTTCTTTTATACAGGGCTAGTCTCGAAAATGTATAGTACCAAATCGNATGGCATGTAAACGTAGGTAAATAAAGTATTTTCTTTTATACAGGGCTAGTCTCGAAAATGTATAGTACCAAATCGTAAAATGTAAACACCAATAGTGTTTCTCATGTGGTTGTAGGCCTACCACTCGGGAGGTCATGTGCCNAAACACCAATAGTGTTTCTCATGTGGTTGTAGGCCTACCACTCGGGAGGTCATGTGCCCGACTCTATCTGGTTGTCCTGAGGATGGCAATTTTCCCAGTTAGTTTCTAATCCCAGTGCAGCTATATAATATGAAACTCCCCAATTCTCGTTGGCAGAATAAGATCATTATAACTCTCATTGCACAACACGAATAATTTATTTTATTATAATAAATGTAAACCCTGAACGATATAGTGAAAACATTATTCCCCAGCTGTTGCCTATAATTCATGGAAATGAAAATGACATACCAATTTTATGCCTACAACTTAAAGTAAAACGCATGTAGAAAAATTTTTACTACTGCATTATTTTATTGGACTATGTACTAACTCCTGCGTCAGTGGCAAAATGTCTAGACTAGAGTGGGCAGATATCATTCAGTGTACAAGCAGATGGCATGAATGAACGTTTCTCTTCCGTGTCATAAAATATGACACATATGGGAGATAAATGTGAGCCTAGTCAGATTTTGTAAAAAATTTTACTTAGAATAAAATAATAATTTTAGATTTAACGCCGTTGCTGGTTCGAGAGGTGTACCCTATTCTAACTTACGCGTTTATCGTTTTGCCAGTGTGTGTAGAGAGCGTGTATAATAAAGCAATAAACTATTACTGAAGACAGATATATGTCGCGAAATAATTTAAGTGGGGGTACTTTACAGTACTACTCTAAATTGGCATGATTTCATTGACTATTGCGTTTGTAAATAGTAATTGATCAATTAGACAGAAGCAGTAGTAGATAAATTACTGCAACATTTCAATTCCTTGATTGAAGAAGTTAGACANCATTGATCAATTAGACAGAAGCAGTAGTAGATAAATTACTGCAACATTTCAATTCCTTGATTGAAGAAGTTAGACACACAACGTATGAAAATTAAATATATTCAGTTGTGAGTTATAAAAGTGCAAAAATGTATTACCAGTTATTGCACAATTAAAAACATAACCAGAAAAGGCATATCGTTTTCGTTGCTTCGACACGAATTCGAACGAAAATATTTTGAGTCTGGTGATTGTGAATATTTTATTTATTAATGACCATCAATCAACCTTTGTTGAGTTTACTTTATTTATAATATATACTATATTTGTGCATATTATATAAACATTTTGGTGCGAAATGTGAAAATAAAAGTGTAATTCGCATACGATAAACAGCTTAATGAGTTTCGTTACCACGTGTACACATAACTTACTGGACCGTGGATGCTCACTTAATAGATGTCGCGAAACTCATCAATTTGAAATATATAAGTTTTTGTAAGTTCCCTGGATTTATTTTTCCCCCTTTTTTTTTGTGTACTACAAGTCGATTAAGGCAACATGTACTTATGGCATCCAGGAGTAACAAATCCCGCAAAAGTCTCTTAGTTAACGAGTAAAAACTTTGACTTCACANTTTGTGTACTACAAGTCGATTAAGGCAGCATGTACTTATGGCATCCAGGAGTAACAAATCCCGCAAAAGTCTCTTAGTTAACGAGTAAAAACTTTGACTTCACAGCATTTAATGAGCAAGAACGCACAGTGATACACAGATTCTCCGCAGATATCGTTATATTGCGCTTTTAGCTGCCAGAACCGTAAATTGGTTACGTCAATCATACGCTATCACAGGATGAATTTTTATCTGATTTTGTAGTGTAGGGCTAGTATTTAGAGTGGGCATAAGGAAACCCTGAGTAATTTATGGCCAATATTTTTAAATGCAACGCTGTGCAAGTTTAAATATTACTCAGTCAACCCTCCGAGGTCGGGTTTAACTGCTTCCTGAAATGTCGACTTTGTATTCACATCTTTAAAAGATGTATTTAAAAGTATGAGGTAATACGAATAATTTACGAGCTTGCAATTAAAAATGATATGAGAAAAGCTATAGTTAGTTCTATATAATGTACACTAATGTATATAATGGCACTAAAAGATTATCTATTTTTAAATAAAAATTAGGTAGTAATTATTTCTGGAGCAGTGTTGCTATTTTAAGTGAAGCCCAAAAGCCTATAACAACATAGCTACATTTCTAAGTAATAACGTTTTATATGTATTTTCAAGTTGTCCCTTGGCATATATAACACGTACAGTTTTGCTTCTTTTGCTTATTTGGCTTTAAGGTGAAGGCATTTTCATGACAATTATTGAAGCCGTTAAATAATCGTGGTATTTCAAGTGTACCAAATTCACANTTAAGGTGAAGGCATTTTCATGACAATTATTGAAGCCGTTAAATAATCGTGGTATTTCAAGTGTACCAAATTCACAATATGCAAGATAGCTTTCATCTTCGTGACACTCCAAACTGCGTGAAATAACGTTCACATTAGTACTTGCAGTAACTCCCGGTAGCTCAAAATAACTGCTTGCTTCCTGATATTCCACCGGACTTCAGAACTGTGTATTCTATTTACGATTTAATGCATATTTAAAAGAATTATTAGAATGTCTAAGTACCTATCACGTGGGTGGCGGCCCGTGGACTCATCGCCCCAAACAGAGCCCACTTATAACAGCATTAGTACGAAGTATAACAACNGCGGCCCGTGGACTCATCGCCCCAAACAGAGCCCACTTATAACAGCATTAGTACGAAGTATAACAACAGTTTTGCAAGTCCTGCGACGCGAATATGCACCTGACCAATCACCGCCAGTTTCATAACAACAGTGAATGCTCCGGTGTTACTGCTCTTTAAAATAACGATAGTTATTTCGACTTCATAGTTCCTCATTTTCATGTTTTTATTATAATACAGGGCTTTGCCAAAATGGGGAATGATAGCACCAATACTGCACGAATTGATATTTAATTTTACAACATGGCTTGATAGCCTGTGGCAAGCCTATTGTGTGTTGTCAAGTGTACTTGAAAAAATTTACAATTTTCACTAGCCTATGCTAAGTTTCTAACATATCTTTTGACAAGTATAAGAAAATGCCATCATCGGGGAGATAAAATAACTTTATGGAAGCTATACGTTGCATCCCCTATAGAACTTTATGAATTTTAGAAATTATAATTTAAAATCCGAGCCACAAAAATTGCGGTCTTGTGAAGCATGTATGTAAACGGTGCGTTACACAAATATGTTGGCATGAAACATTGTCACAGTAATACTGTCACATACGGGTTTAATTATCACCACATAAGATGTGTTAACCTATTATAATCAATTACTTAAAGATAAGTACAGAAGCGGTTAAGGAGGCTACTTTCTTGACACAGTTTACACCCGTGTCTTCAGGATGTGTCTGATGATACTTGGTGGAATGGTAATGTGACTCTTGCATTTAAGTTTAAATGAAGACTGAAAATTTTCTTTGCTAAAATTTTAAACTACTTAAATTTCCTCTCAGGAAATTTTTGTTGTGAGGACTTGAAGGTTCGGGGAAATCAGGAAAAATTAATTTTCAGGTTCTTAGAAAAAATATTTGAAGCATTGCAAGTTACTTCCTAAACCTCCATCTAGAACAAATGCTCATTTACAATAACATGACAAATGGTATTGTTTATATACAAGGGATTTCTTTGTTTGAAGTTTCCATCTGAGTACTCTTAAAATTGTAAAACCGTCTTCTGATCAACATGTCCTCCAGAGAATGACTCTTAACTAGGCACAAACTTAGTGAGTTAATCTGTTATAGGAAAAAAGGCAGGAAACTTAAAAATACGTATGACATAACGTGTTTATTAAGTGGGAAACCCAAAATAAAAAATTGGAAATTATTATTATTTATGGCAAAATGTCAGAAACTGCATGAATAGCATTCGCATGATTTGATATCTGTCATCTGCGAAAATCAGGCAGGTAGTAACATCACCTGTCATTACGCAATTAGAGTTATCCGTGTATATAATAGAGTCTATTCGCACTTCCTTCGCACATTTTGAATCACGCCTTTGAAAAAACGCCCAATAAAGATGTGTGTTGTTGCTTCCTAAATATGTAGTATATCACAAGCGTTTTATACGTCTTTTAAAATTAAAATACCTTGTTCTTCGTTAAATAAAACTGTTATATATATTTATGATACAAATAACAATATTTCATTTATAACTTTTATGAATAAAGATAGAAAATATATATGTTTTGATAATGCCAAGTAAGGAATAGTACTTATGCGAAATATTATTACACTGAGTGCGCACGAATGCAGTGCGTTCGCACACTGGTGTAATTTTCTAAGCTTTGTTTGCATGAGGCGGAGGAATATCTTAAAAGTAGAACTTTAGCAGGGCTTCAAAAAGTTGAAAGTAACCTGAATGGACTATAATCATATCTACATTGAATGAACCCAAAATGTTGCCTTGATATAAAACTCGGGCGAACGGTTTCTTGAAAGAAAAAAAACCAACCCTTAAAGGGTACCGTAGGTTACCTGCTTTAGTCCATTCACGGTTACTTACAACTTTTCTGAAGCCCTGTTAAAGTTCTATATTCCTCCGCCTCATACAAAAAAAAAGCTTATAAGGGTTAAAAAATTTACACCCAAGAGACAATGCACCGCATTCGTGCGCACTAAGTGTAATAATATTTCGCATAAGAACTATTTTCTTCTTACTAGGCATTACCAACACACGTATTTTCTCCCTATTTTATTCATGTCAATTATATATTAAATATTATAAGTCATAGATCAAATATAAGTAAACGTTCAACTTAAAGAAAATTAAGATACTTGTATGTTGACAGAAGTACAGGACGCTTGTGATACATGGCACATTTAAGAAACAATTGAACACGTCACGCATGGGGCGATTTTTTAAAGGTTTGATTAAAAAAAATTTAAGACACCATTGATAGACTATAGATAGCAAATTAGTGACGGCTGATGTTATTACTCGATAAATGTTCAGAGATTGCAGATATCAAATCACTATTCGCGATTTTTTTACCTCGCGCGGTTTCGAACATTTTGCAAAAAAAAATGTTTTTATTCCCACTTTTTAAGGGTGTGTGTGTCTCCCTCAAAAAATATTATTACACTGAGTGGGTACGAATGCGGTGTCTTGTCTCTCTGGTGTAAATTTTTTAACTCGTATAACCTTCTGTTTTTGCATGAGACGGAGGAATATCATGTAAGTAAATTAAAAAATCGTGTTGTGATGCTTTCTTTATTTTCCATAACGAATCAGCTCACGAGGTGTACCAGTTAAGGATCATCCCGATTATTGAACCGTGTGACTGGAATTGAGTTCCTTCCCGCGTGGAGACTAGGGTAGCGACTCGACTAGACCAGTGTAGGTTTCGAGTTCATCGCAGCTTCCTTTCCAACCCGTGCCCCTCCTCCCTCCTCCCATCCCACCCCCACAGCATAGCCCCTTGGTAGACCTTCCTTCCTGCTCGGCTGGCGGGAGAAACGCGGGGCGCAGGGACTCCTTCCAGCCCCCGGGAGGTATTTCCGCATCCCGTCTCATTTGACTGCCAAATATTTGCGACGGGCGGCGGAGCCGTGTTTACACGACGAGGGTCAAACGCGGCAAGGCACGGGCAGGGCTCGCTCCACCTGCGGTGGGGGGCGAGCAGGAGTGGTAGTAGGCCTCGTGTTGTTTCTGGCCGCCCTAGACAATATCCTCTGCCACGCAGCCTCCGCCGTGCTTCGGTAAATAGCGCCCTTCTCGGGGCACGGTGCTGTTTTCGTGCGCTCGCACACACATCGCAGCGTTTTATTAAATAACACGACGATACCTGTGCTATTCAACCTCCGACTACTCTGAATACGCATAAGGCTACGGCGCGTAGCCTCAGAGCCATCACACTGAATGTAACTACAGTCCTCTCATGCAGGGTTACCAGACACTCGGGATAATAAAAAGGACAACATTCACACTGGGAAAGCAGAATCGGTATATTTAATCGAAAAAGAGTGCTATGCTATTTCACTAACACCGCAAATTATCTACATTGAACAACAAACAATATTTTTTTTTCCGCACATGGTTGACTTTTTAAAATGTAGAAATAATAATTTTTCTCAAATTATTCTGTAGAGCAATACATTCTCGAAAGCTTATTTTCATGCTACAAAATAATATTCTCATTATCAGTAAACCTAAAATATGAAAGTAAAGTACCAGGAAAATAAACTGATATGCTTAAAGTTGTTTTACACAATAAAACATTTTAATATACACACTGCAGTATGAAAAATAAATCGAAATGCGAAACTAAAAACAACATTTGTAAACGTAACTGACTTGACTTATAGGCATTCAGGTATTTTATGTGATTAATCAATTGAGTTAACAACAACACTGAACAGGTTTAAAAATCTAATAATAGCATAACTATTATAAAAATGCAATCTTTCATCAGGCCAAAAGTTGGCCATTTTTATCACCATAAAAAATAAGCCGGACGAAAAAAATACAATATGCTTGAAAGGGAGTACATGTCCAATTTTTACCATGCGTCTGATAACCCTGTTCTCATGGCTATTCAGTTTATCACTGAGCACTTCTTTTGCGCTATTGACTCAACGCCCTACGAGCATGGATGAGAACGTGTATGTGGGAAAGCACGAATATATAAACTGGCGATTTGCCTGCTTGTTATGAAATTATTTTTCGTCCTATGTTTGACGGTCTTCCAATATTTTCTTGGACAAACTATTCTGAGTAGGGAAGAAAAATAAGAAAAGAGATAAAAGGCTGTTGAAGTGACACAATCCCGCAAAATCCAAACAATCCGCAGGTATGTATGTGCTATTGATAAAGTTTATGACAAAATTATTTCCTTAAAATGTAAAAGGATCAAGTAATATCACTAAATATCGAGTGATATTTTAGGTGTGGTACAGAGTAAGAGAGATGATTAACATCTACAGGAATAAAATATATTCTGTTAATCGAATTTTATAAGCGCATGTATTATAAAATCTACATTATTACAGATTATTGCCTGACATATTAATAGTTAGCAATAAATCTAGATATATTATATTTTTTAACTGAAGAGGACAAAAATTACATATATATTCAACTTACAACAAGTTGGCTTCTCAACGTAATGGGAAGGGAAGAAATTCCATTCCTAAATGGCCTGTGCTTATAACATGCTTAAAAATTTGGTTTTTTTTAACAAGGGGACAAGATACATGTCCTATGATTTTAAACATTTATTGTTACGAAACATTTTTCTAGTGATTTCACGAAGCCCAATGAAATGGAAACATATTAAGCTCTTTTTCCTTAGTACTGTGCCCTTTTAATGTAATTAGTTTGTCACGTTAGATACCATATATTTCTAGGAAGAAACTAATCAACATTTCAATGGGATATTAAGCCGTTCGCTTATGAATCTCAGACATATGAGATAATTGTATAAACTTTTTCTACATATAAATAAGTTTTATTGCAGCTCAGAGTTGCTTATGTTTCCATGGTAAATTTTTCCAGCAAACCCATTAATGCAATGAATTAATAAAGGCAAAATTCCAGTCGATATTGTTGAGGCTAAACTTTGGTTCTAATACAGTTGAAAGAAGAGCATAGTTTTAACACTAGGCTCGTTTTAACGGAAGCGAACTTGGTTTCAATCCTTCCTTCAACTCTAGACGTGAGTGATTAGTTATTTGAGCATAAACAGGCCACTTTTTTTCACGTTGCCTCTGTAGTGACGTCATTCTGTGACCGACTTGCTATCTCATGTTCGGAGAAGAGTGTGTGTTTGCTGATGGCAAATAGAGGTTAATAACTCTGGCAACACAGGATGGCTTGCAAGAATTGTCTCACATTTACTCGGCATGCATGTTTAAAATAGCAGTAGAATTGCTTCCGACGGAGCATGCAGATTGTACAGCACGCAGAACTCATTAAAATGCAGTACACTCACTAACAAAATTGTCGGAAAAGTACGATTTATGATACGTTTGAAAGAAGAATAGATATTATTAGCAAAGCTATTAAACATTTTGCTACAATTTGCATATTTCATTGTTTTAAGAATGAATTTATAAAAGTGTATTTTTTTAAATAAAATTTTACCGTACTACTTTGGATTTAAAAAAACTTTTGCAAGTAAACGTTTGTCAGTTAGGAAACTCCTAATAATAACTAGTGTTATATGCAAAATAATTTTGGTGCAAGTGTCAAGAATTATTTTAATAATAGTTCTATGTACAACTATTAAAAAGTCTGTTGAAAGTTTTATTAATCTTATAACGTGTAATCAGTGTATGTTTTTAAAATTTAAATAAGTGAATTCTCTTTTTAAATATACCGTGTTACAAAATATATGAATTCCCCCTTTCAAATACAAAATAACTCTTTCTTTCCTGTCAGCTTTGTTAGTGAATGTACTACTTGTTAAAGANTAATTCCCCCTTTCAAATACAAAATAACTCTTTCTTTCCTGTCAGCTTTGTTAGTGAATGTACTACTTGTTAAAGAGTTATGCGTGTTGTACAGTCAGGTGCAGTAGTCTATTGGAGGTCACTCTCCTTGTTCCTTAAGCTATACAGATACTTCTGTGAAGGCAGTGCGGGTGACAGAAATCACCGAGTACTTTCGTGTTGAACTATCATGCCGAAGAACCTTCACAGTAATGCGGTTTGTACTTTGTTTGTTAGTTTTTGTATAAAATATTCTATATGTATATTCGCTTCATGCTGTTAAAAGGTAGGCGTGTTGAATGTGTAACACGTCGATAATCACAAAATGGGTAACGTCTTCGTTAACTATTTTCTGATATCTAGGCAATTATTATTACATTTATATACCAAAAGTAATGTTTCTGATGTATAAAAACGTCTGTAACAGATAAAAAAAATTATTTCAAATATAGCCGAACTAATTGGTAATATTAAACTGTATCTTTAATTAATAATCATAGCTGCTAATTGGACAGTCGCCAGTTCAGTTCCTGTTAAACAGCTACGCTGGGCACGGTCATTTTCACTAGTAAATAATAATTATGCTATTTGATAAGGTAATTATTAGTTTAAACAGCAGTACCATATTTCCACCCTTTGCAAAACTGCATTTTTAACACTNCTATTTGATAAGGTAATTATTAGTTTAAACAGCAGTACCATATTTCCACCCTTTGCAAAACTGCATTTTTAACACTTATGTATATTTATTATATTCCTCTCATCCCTCCATTTTCCTTGCTCCCGAAAACCTAAATAAATCAAAAACATAATAAAAGAAAGGATTTAATTATACAATCATCGACAATTACAACAAAACGTTAATCATTTTTATCTAAAAGTAATTCAGTTGGTGACTTACGTTTATACATTAAATTTTTCAGCGTTCAAACAACGTGTGGTACTCAGTGACCCGAATTATTGTATAATTTGCGTGAATGTACTTTTAGGTGTGTAATTTTTGTGCGTATCCTGTTTGAATATTATGTAACCATATTTACTAACTATGTTCTAGTTATCTAATAAAAATTTTTGTTTAGTCATAAGAAATTGAATATTATTTTTAATCATTACCAACACAGTTCCTCTAAAATCTTGATTTGCTTCAGAACTTTACAAAATATATTGTAATTATTTCAAGTAATATTTTTAGCTTCTATAGTGCGCATGAGAACGACATATTTATATCATGTTTATTAGAATATAAATTTTGTTGCAAAATAATTTTCAAATGCACATATAACCTTTTTCAGGCTTCCCTTTAAAGAAAAGAGGAAATCAAATAACTCAGCAGTATCTCCCTTTTCATTCGAAACTTCCTGCAACCGAACAGACGCAGTATACGATACGTGCAGGTAATCAAAGAAACGAATCCGAAAACGAATACTTGTATTATTCATTCGACAATCGAGATTTGTACAACTAAGTACCCGGTGCTGGAAGGCCCTGTATTTTGCCACTATTTAAATTCCAAGGAAAAGAACGACACATTATCCCTTGCGTTTCATACCCAGCCATTTAATAGAATGTTCTCTTGAATTGCATGCTTACTTAAAAATAACACAAGTTTACCGTGTCAACAACAGACATATATTGTTAATATCACAACAGTATTTCGATGAAAAATTTTGTATCAGACGATCCCCGTGGCCGAGTTCGTATCCTGAGTCAGGCAAGAATGTGAGTGCCATTTCAGAAAAAATTGGTTAGTTTAGTTTTTAATAGTACACTAGGCCGATTAANAGTCAGGCAAGAATGTGAGTGCCATTTCAGAAAAAATTGGTTAGTTTAGTTTTTAATAGTACACTAGGCCGATTAACTTTCGGGGATAAAAGCGGGTTCACTAAATTGACTACTTAAAAAATTAGTTTTTGAGTTAACCTTTTTAGTGTCGTTCGTATTTATTTTCGCAAATGCACCATCACATTTTCTTACGTTACTGCTTTTTATATTGAACCCAAAATCAACATTTACAATTATCAGTATTTCCAATACCGAGATGTAGGAAATCGATGTTACGTATATGTGACGTAAGGTTAAATATTTTAATTTTTTTATGGAAGAGTGTCGATGTCGATAAGACCAAAATTTGTCAAAACGGTATCGAAGACGTATCGTACAGCACTAATGGTGAAGTGGTCGAACCGACGTTACAGTAGTTCAACACTGGCCTTCCCAACATCAGTCAGAATTTGTCAGTACGGAGTCATATGCTGCCTATATCCAGAATTGTATTAGATTTTGCCCATTCAACAACATTTTTGTTCGTTGTGGTTTTTTCTTGGTTTTTTCGTTTCGTTCCTTGAATTACTGAATAATAGTTCCTTGATCATTGTAAATATTGTGGTTGACTGTTATACTATTATATAGGCTAGTAGACTTGTGTTCTGCGTAGAGCGCTAGGTTAGTTGGAATTTGGATTCCTATTTTATATCGTTGAAAAACTTTAATTTTTCATTTATTTTCTTGGGGTATATTTTTTTAAATTTTACACAATTTTTTTTATTTTCGGTTACTGGGTTAATCATATCCGTATATTTATTATTTGCTATGAGTCTGCAATTAAAATTATTTGTTACTTATTTCCCCATTTTGCTTTGTAATATTGACTCAAGTATTTTCTTCTTTTGCTGTATAATTTTTCTTCCTTCGCTCTATTTTATAGCCAGAATAGTCAATCGGCAAAGTGCAATCAAATTCTGAAGATTATCCGAAGAAATTATTCTCATTAACTTTAAATAACAAAAACTTATCGAAAATAGAGGGGATACGATTTCAACCCTTTTGGTCACAATGACCTATACAAAATATTTGGCAGAGGAACTTTATGTAATTATCTATACTGTATTTAGCAGGAAACGTTCGATGAAGGAAGTCCCTGAAGTAGTACGTTTGTCAAGTAAAACTGTGAATTTACCCAAAAAATATAATACAGAAAATAAAACCAACGATTTCAGTATTCACAAATGTATACCCGACAACTTGAATTCAACGTTAAGTCACGGAACAACTGTCTCTCTGTCGTCACCAATTTTACTGAACGCATGTTTGTCAGCGTGCCCGTTGAAATATATGCAGGTAGGGGCAGTGACATTTATCCAAAATTGATTTCAAAAGTGCTTAATTAGCCGTGAACGGTCTATAAAATAGCGATATAGTGATACTTGTTGCTACAGTTCCGAACAAAAACTTTGCTTGTTGAAACGCCTAAGACTTTATATATACCCGTAAAGGTATTCACGAGGTTCCAGCGCTTTCTGTGTATACAGTACAACATAAAAAAAGAAACTTTTTTTTAGTAATTTGTCTTTATTTTAACAACTACTAAACTTAGTGTCAAATATTTTCAGAAGCTAAATGCCAGCTTCTAAACGAAGCTACACTTTCTAAGAAGAGTGGTCCTCGAATGATTCGTATTTTACAAAGTTATCTGATTGCTTCCACAAAAGGAAAGAGTTGAGAAGGCAGAAGAGTGATTTAGGTAAATAGTACATTCTTTCAATACTACTTTCATTATTCGAAAATAAGAACGAAGTTGGTAATTACATAGTATACGTTCCCAAAGTAATTATTTCTTCTCTTTTTCTTTGTGGTAATTATTAAACGTTAAAAAATTGATGTAAGATTTGAAATAAAAAATTGTAAAACTTAAGCCTTTTGGCCGTAATCATTATTCACTCTTGTGAATTAATGTATCAAGTAATGTTAGAAATTTCTCTTTTTTAAGATATCGTATGTCTTGAAATAATTTATTTTAAAATTATATTCAAGAAAAGATGCGTGCTTCTTTAAGACCGTTTTGAGGATATTTTATGGTTTTGAGACATATTAACACTAATTTTATAATACAGGATGAGTATTAAACAATACCCCAAATTTGAAGGTCTATAATATTAAAACCAAACAACCTACAACCTTGATTGACCAATCAAATGAACCGTTGAACCGTGAAGTTTGTTTACCATACATTCACATATGTTCAATGTGACCAGCATGAGCGGCGCGAACGATATCTACGCGATAATCAAACTCATTCCACGCTCTTGTCAGCATGTCTGGTGTTACGGTTTGGATGGCGTTCGTAACGCTCGGTTTGAAGTGGTGAGGGGAAAGAAAGCTCGCATTCAACACGTCAATGTGAAGGGGACGGGTTTGATGTCTCCTTAAAGTGTCGAGAGATGACACTGGGAGCGTCTGTCGTCGCACTATGATCNGAAAGCTCGCATTCAACACGTCAATGTGAAGGGGACGGGTTTGATGTCTCCTTAAAGTGTCGAGAGATGACACTGGGAGCGTCTGTCGTCGCACTATGATCGTGTATTGTGTGTTAGTCCGCATCAGGACGGCGACGAAACCACAGAAAGCGTTCCGTGTTATTCAGTTTGCTAAGTGTGAATCGGTTACGAGTGTTCAACGTGAATTTCGTCGCAAATACGAACGTCGTCCTCCCGATAGATGGAGTATCGTACGTTGGTTTCGTCAGTTCCGTGACACAGGGNAGTAGACTTGTGTTCTGCGTAGAGCGCTAGGTTAGTTGGAATTTGGATTCCTATTTTATATCGTTGAAAAACTTTACTTTTTCATTTATTTTCTTGGGGTATATTTTTTTTAAATTTTACTCTATTTCTTTTATTTTTGGTTACTGGGTTAATCATATCCGTATATTTATTATTTGCTATGAGTCTGCAATTAAAATTATTTCTTACTTATTTCCCCATTTTGCATTGTAATATTGACTCAAGTATTTTCTTCTTTTGCTGTATAATTTTTCTTCCTTCGCTCTATTTTATAGCCAGCATAGTCAATGGGCAAAGTGCAATCAAATTCTGAAGATTATCCGAAGAAATTATTCTCATTAACTTTAAATAACAAAAACTTATCGAAAATAGAGTGGATACGATTTCAACCCTTTTGGTCACAATGACCTGTACAAAATATTTGGCACAGGAACTTCATGTAATTATCTATACCGTATTTAGCAGGAAACGTTCGATAAAGGAAGTCCCTGAAGTAGTACGTTTGTCAAGTCAAACTGTGAATTTACCCAAAAAATAAAATACAGAAAATAAAACAAACGATTTCAGTATTCACAAATGTATACCCGACACCTTGAATTCAACGTTAAGTCATGGAACAACTGTCTCTCTGTCGTCACCAATTTTACTGAACGCATGTTTGTCAGCGAGCCCGTTGAGATATATGCAGGTAGGGGCAGTGACATTTATCCAAAATTTATTTCAAAAGTGCTTGATTAACCGTGAACGGTCTATAAAAGAGCGATATACTGATACTTGTAGCTACAGTTCCGGCCAAAAACTTTGCTTGTTGCAACGCCTAAGACTTTAGATATACCATTAAAGTTATTCACGAGGTTCCAGCGCTTTCTGCGTATACAGTAAAACATCAAAAAAGAAACTTTTTTTTTGTAATTTGATTAAATTTTAACAACTACTAAACTTAGTGTCAAATATTTTCAGAAGCTAAATGCCAGCTTCTAAACGAAGCTACACTTTCTAAGAAGAGTGGTCCCCGAATAATTCGTATTTTACAAAGTTATCTGATTGCTTCCACAAAACGAAAGAGTTGAGAAGGCAGAAGAGTGATTTAGGTAAATAGTACATTCGTTCAATACTACTTTCGTTATTCGAAAATAAGAACGAAGTTGGTTATCACTTAGTATACGTTCCCATAATAATTATTTCTTCTCTTTTTCTTTGTGGAAATTGTTAAACGTTAAAAAATTCAAGTAAGATTTGAAATAAAAAATTGTAAAACTTAAGCCTTTTGGCCATAATCACTATTCACTCTTGTGAATTAATGTATCAAGTAATGTTAGAAATTTCTCTTTTTTAAGATATCGTATGTCTTGAAATAATTTATTTTAAAATAATATTCAAGAAAATATGCGTACTTCTTTAAGACTGTTTTTGAGGATATTTTATGGTTTTGAGACATATTAACAGTAATTTTATAATACAGGATGAGTATTAAACAATACCCCAAATTTGAAGGTCTATAATATTAAAACCAAACAACCTACAACCTTCATTGACCAATCAAATGAACCGTTGAACCGTGAAGTTTGTTTACCATACATTCACATATGTTCAATGTGACCAGCATGAGCGGCGCGAACGACATCTACGCGATAATCAAACTCGTTCCACGCTCTTGTCAGCATGTCTGGTGTTACGGTTTGGATGGCGTTCGTAACGCTCGGTTTGAAGTGGTGAGGGGAAAGCAAGCTCGCATTCAACACGTCAACGGGTTTGATGTCTCCTTAATGTGTCGAGAGATGACACTGGGAGCGTCTGTCGTCGCACTATGAGCGTGTATTGTGTGTTAGTCCGTATCAGGACGGCGACGAAACCACAGAAAGCGTTCCGTGTTATTCAGTTTGCTAAGTGTGAATCGGTTACGAGTGTTCAACGTGAATTTCGTCGCAAATACGAACGTCGTCCTCCCGATAGATGGAGTATCGTACGTTGGTTTCGTCAGCTCCGTGACACAGGGTGCCTTTGCAAAGGCAAAAGTTCCGGGCGGCCACGTGTGTACGAAGAAAATGTGAAACGAATTCAACAAGCGTTCGTTCCTTTCCCGAGAAAATCAGTCCGAAAAGCTAGTACGGAAATGCAAATCCCTCAATCGACGGTATGGACAGTGTTGCGAAAGCTATTGCTGTACAAACCATACAGGTTACAGCTTGTACAGGCTCTTACTGAAAGGGATAAATAACTGAGACGTTATTTCTGCGCGTTCGTTCTTGCCCAGAACGAGGTAGATGATGCCTACATGTCTAAGCTGGTTTTTAGCGATGAAGTGACGTTCCATACAAATGGTAATGTGAACCGGCACAACGTCCGGATATGGGGTCAGGAGCCTCCACATAAAACCACCGAACACGAATGCGCTTCCCCCAAAGTGAACGTGTTTTGCGCTGCATCCAAAGACACTGTTTTCGGCCCTTTCTTTTTTCACGAGCCCACTGTTACTGGAACCCCTTATTTGGACATGCTTACAGAGTGGTTGTTTCCCTTAGCTAGAAGAGGTGGTGGGGGAATTCATTTTCCAGCAGGAAGGTGCGCCACCCCATTGGCCCCTAGCTGTTCGCGGATACCTGAACGAGACGTTGCCGCAGCGCTGGATTGGTCAAGGAGTAGCTAATGACCAGGCTCTTCATCAATGACCCTCAAGAAGCCTGGATCTTACCCCATGCGATTTGTTTATATATAGTAGTACACAAAGGATTAATTTTTTCGTCCACNTTCAAGAAGCCTGGATCTTACCCCATGCGATTTGTTTATATATAGTAGTACACAAAGGATTAATTTTTTCGTCCACCATTGCCGGCTAACATTGACAACCTCAAAGCAAGAATTACGGACGCCATCCACACCATAACACCAGACATGCTGACAAGAGTGTGTAACAAGTTTTATTATCGCGTAGATGTCGTTCGGGTCACTCGCGATGGTCACAATGAACATTTATGAAGATATGGTAAACGAACTTCACAGTTCCACTGTTCATTTGATTGGCCAACCAAGGTTGTAGGTTGTTTCATTTTGATATTAAAGACCTTCGATGTTGGGGTATTCTTTTATATTCATCCTGTAGTANCAAGGTTGTAGGTTGTTTCATTTTGATATTAAAGACCTTCGATGTTGGGGTATTCTTTTATATTCATCCTGTAGTACCAAATCACGTAAAATAGTATTCAATGTGCTCTATTGACTTAAATATAATAATTTTAACATAAAATCTTGATTAATATAGGCTGTTCACGATTATTTGAGCACTTTAGAAATCAACCTATGAATAATGTCACTGCTCCTACCTCCATACATCTTTAGAAGCACACTGACTCGGAAGCACCCAGTAAAGTTCGTAATGACGGATGGAATGTAGTTTCATGTCTTATCGTTGGATTAAAATAATTAGGTAAACATTCTCGAATACTGAAATAATTTATTTTGCTTTACGATTACAAGAAGTAAATTTATAAAATACTGACTTTCCTAATAATTCCACAGTTTTACTTGACTGACGCATGAATTAAGTGACCACGCACGAGGCAATGTTAATTCTACATATGATGGAATAATACACAACGTGCAAACAATAAGATTTTAAGCAGGGATTCCAAAAGTGCTCAGTTTGTCGTGAACAGCCTTTACAAAAAGATGTACTTTAACAAAAGTTATAGTTCAGAGTAAGTATATCTTGAAAGCAGAGCAGTAGTATGTTGAAATGTATTTGTAATCAGATACTTGTTTCGCATGCAAAAAAAAGTTTTCATTCTAGCTATTTGTACTTCATTATTTGTTTCAAATTTAAAAATTGAAACACGGGCGAACCACATAAAAAATTTCCAAGAAGATTTTCTTAGTGGAATTCTTATGGTATGAGTAATTGTTTTTAGATCTAGCCTACCAAGATGAAAATGATCTCTTAGCTTATTGCTTTCTGCATATTTATATTCTTGAATATTGATATATTCCAAGTACTACTTACAAACGTCTACCAAGAAATAAGTTGATGATTTTTTTTCTAAGTAAAAACTTCGCAACTTACACAAGTTGATCGAGATTCGTCGATTAACATAGACTTTCCTCGGTAGCTGGGATACCATAGAGAGGCCTCGAAAGGCAGCCAAGATTTATGAGCTGCAGATATGTGGAGTTATTCGCCCCAAGGCGAGTTATCTTTCCGCAAAATTCCCGTGTCCTTCGTAAATATTGATTTGCCCACGGCATAAAGAACGTTTACAATGGCTTTCTCCCAAACGTAGAACGCAGTGAGCTCAAGGAATGTTTAAAACAAGCCCGGAACGTTTTCTTTTAGTCGCAAATGTTAAAGATTATATTCAGCTTGATTTTAGATAGCAGAAGAGAAATTCCGTAACTAATCAAGATTATTTTAACATGGGATAAACTTTCTTATTGCAAGAATTTATTTCAATGCTACAATGGCCACTTTTTCATAATAAAATGCCACCATAAATTTTTGGTCCGTGGATTTGAACAAGAGATCCTCAACGGTGTAATTACTAATGCTGAAGATTACAATATCGGAAATAACATGAAAAGTAAACGGTGTACCATGTACTGTATTCTAACTACGGAAACATCTTCAATGCATATTGAAGCTGAATAACTTTTTTCCATCAGCGAAATAAAAATAAATGTAAAGCTTTCAAAATGTTGCAAGAAAGCAGATATGTACTGTGAATAAGTGGCAAAAGGAAATCAGTTTAAATCTGCACAAGTGATCGTTGAATCGGAACTGTATTTTACTTATAAAAATATATTCCCTTTATGAATCCAGTGGAGGTATTTTCATTTATTCTCAATCAAACTTCACAGATGTAAAGTCGTTTTAACGTTTTAATTTTAGAGTGAAGTTCATTACAACATAACTTTTAGAATGTGTGCGCGTAGAGAGATGGGATGAGATTTTTGGTGGTTGCAAAGTGAGTGAGAGGTGCAGCAGTGTCTAAAAGCAAGGACGTGGAAACGGGAGCACAACGAGAATACATACGAGCCAAAGGTAACGTCTGCCATGTTTCCTCAGGCGAAAATCAGCTTTGTCCGTCACTGATAATCGAGTTCCAATCGTCATAATGGGAGACCGACGCGCTTCTCGCAATGTGTGAATGAGAAGACACAGGCATTTATTTGATCATATTCAACATCCACACTGCAGTCAGCGGTAGTAAATATAAATTAAGCCATGAATGCGACAGTTCGCCTTGAAAATCCTTTAAGCTTACTGTAAGCTTAAATCAACAGAATTAGTTTCTANTGCGACAGTTCGCCTTGAAAATCCTTTAAGCTTACTGTAAGCTTAAATCAACAGAATTAGTTTCTAATCTTCGCGCGTGACGCAAAGCAATTCCAACTTATCGTGCGGGGAGTATTCCATGGTCAATAATCTTTTATATAAGCTCATTTATTTATTTTGCTTCGTAAACTAAATGTACGACCAAAAAAAAAATATCCGAATAAACCAAACACGACAATGACCTGTTTGATTAAAAAACACAAAAAAAACATTTTTGCAGACAAACGGAGACATGGCAGATCAGTTAAAGCGTTTTCTAGTACAGCTAGCGAATTGTGTGTGGCCTCAGACTCTCAGGGGCTTATTATGACCGCAACGCAAAGCCGTTTGCATTGTTTGAGTAATATTCGCGTTCTAAAAGATTTAGCGCCTCAAAACGCAACTCTATCGTACAAACTCCTGATTTATACCTGCAATTTCATGAAGAGAATAGGAATGTTAGTGTTTGTAAGTTATGATAATCAGCACCCGCAGCACAAAAATATTAAACAAATCTTAAAATGTAAATTTAATTTAATCGTACATTGTCAATAATCACTCTGAATCTGAAATTATGACACGAAAACGAAGAATTTCTGCAATAAGGGTGAAGCCGAGCCTAAACGTCTACTTAGGAAAGCCAAGGAATCGGCCATGGACGTCGTTAAGGAACCATGTACAGCATTGTCCTGGAGTTAATTCAGAAAACCACGAAAAATCGGAATCAGGACGAACGGACCAATATCTTACTCAGGTCTTGCCACATGCCAGTACTGTGTGTTCGTACTCTGCTATTTCGCTTGGTATCTTCCACTTGTGTGGTGGCTCACGTGGACGAAAACACTTGCATTGAGAGATCGCAGAAGGAATTAAATGAGGAAATGAACGCAACGATAAGATGAAGACAAAAGAAAGGCTACACAGGCCTCTGACAGTGGTTTTCACGTTTCCTACTTTCAAAAGTCAGGTTTCAGCTTCGTACAGGTACGAACCTGGAGCCCAGTGGCAAGATACCAAAGCGCTTTGCCACCGAATAACTGAATCAAGAGGTTACAACTGCGATCAAAATTTAATTTCCTTGTCATTCATTTTTGTGTTGAGCAGGGGTGAATTTAGGTCTAGTCAAACTAGGCGTATGACTAGGTTGGAAAATTTTTATAAGTAACAATTTCTGCAAAATATATAAAATGAGAAAGTATATTCTTAAGGAATAAAACCGAATTTTAAGTGTCAATATATTTTAATCGGGTTATCGGAGAAATTCTTTCGACTTAGGTTTCTACCGTTTACTATGTCTTTACAAATTACACACGACATAACTTCCAGCCGATTAGGTGAGAGCATACGATATAAACTTAATTACACATTGCAGATGTCATTTTAACTGTCGGTATAACAACAGAATCTTTTAAGTTGCCACAAACAAAGCCTGCCATAAACCACTCGTGGCCTGAACTGCATTCGTTGAGATCGTTAAGCAATTACTGCATTATAATTTTTATTATTTTATGTAATAGTGCAGTATCGCTCGACCTCATCCTTTTGGAAAGGAAAAAAGACGGCAATTATTCTACCTGTTAGAAGCGCAAAATAGGCAAATACGCACCTGGTATGCTGTCACATGATTTATACAGATATAGTAAGAAGTATTTAATTTAATTCATTATATAGTGTCGAAATTTATTACAACATACTTGACCAAATATAGTTTTTTTTATTATTGGCTAACTAATAAAATGTATTCACAAACGCCGCTGCTATCTTGTAGCTGCATTGCACTTACAAAAACACATTCGAGATTAAATTATTCCACAGCAAGTTTTTTTTTTAAGTGAAAGAAACGTATTTTCTAACTATTTGTTTGCCTTAAAATTAAATCCTAAAACATTTGACAAAAAACTGTCACGTCCCTTACGCGTAACTAGAGACGAGAAAATAGGTTCTTTACTTTAACTGTATATGTTGCAATATAATGAAAATACCGCATTTGCAAATGTAACTTTAAAAATAACAACTCTCCCACTGGTCACGCAAAAATAAGACTTATTTTATAATATTCATTTCAGCAGAGTGGTCGTTAATATGAAATATTTCTCTCTTCCTCTCTCCCTCTCTCTATATATATAATTCTTTATTATTCAATGTTCTTTAAATCTAGTTCTTCCATAATAGATTACACTTGGCGAATTTTCTGTTTAAATTATTTTGTGTATATCCCTTAAACAAATTTAATTTAAATTGAGGAATTAATATTTTTCTTAACTTACATTGTTGAAGTAAGAGTACGATCCAATAAGTAAGATAAAAGAGCTTTTAAGTTAAATGTAGATATTCCCGATAATTTTGAATAACCATTCTGCTTTCTTTCATATTTTGCTCACGCGCCCAGTGTACAAGAGAGCATTTGGCATTTAAATAAAAGACAAACTCTTAACTGCCTCAGTTACGAGCCAATTATGTTACAATTACACACGAAATACGTTCGTAGCTTATGAATTCCTCTTTAAGAGAAGCAAACACAAGTCTAAATTGTCAAACATATAGCGGAATTAGCCTAAAGTGTTTAATTTGTACTGTTTTCCTCTTGTCTTCTTGTCACATGTTGAATTCATAAATAGCAAAAATATATTGGCATAATAGTTTGCTTACTTATTCCATGCGACACTTCAGTTCTTTCCTGTAATATATAAGGACTGCTGAAACATCATTACATTTTATGTATGGAATTTTTTTCTTAGTGTTATTTAGGGACACCAAACCGGAAAAAAGTTTTGCCCACTGTAAGGAAATATAAACTTCATGAAGGCTAAGAATAATAGCAGCAGCATTCCACGCGTATTACAGAACAAAAAAAAAATGCTATTGGGTGTGAAAATGAACACGTAATAAATCAATGGAGGTTCTTTTTTTATCCGCTGCTTTTTTTGCGAATAAATGAAAGCGTTAATCCTTCGTAAAACCGCTCCGCTCGCAGCACGATGGTGGATCAAGAGACATGATAATATCTGCTCGGACAGGCTGCCAGGACGAATCCGTCGTGAAACTCAGCTCTTGAACAAACAACCGTCTCTGCTTACTGCTCCGCTGCCTACGGCTCCCATCCAACCGCCAATAGAGCCTTCTCGTTTGTCGCTCCCACTTCCCCACGCTTTGTGCTCCCCGGTTGCCGTTTCGACAGCTGTCGCGGGTACAGTTGTGTGTCCACCAGAGCTCTCGCGTCCAGTCGCTTTAACCTTGTTTTCAACTCGATTCAAAATGTCGTGACCAAATTGACGTGCCTGGAAAACGCTCCGTCTGACCGCCATCGATCCTAAACATTCTCGGAAAGCCACTCGGACCTGCGAGCAACTAGCCAAACCTTCTTGGCAGCCTGCCTCCGTCACAAAACCCGTCAGAGGCGTCTGTGTTTCGATGGTAAATGTACGCGGGTTGCAACCGTTGGTGAGAACACTTTGGCACGACTATGGATACCCTATTTAACTTGAAGATAAAATTAACATATATCCATTCGAAATTTTTCAAGCATAGAATTGTTTTCACTGCTGAGTGTCGCAAATGAAGTTCCATAAATTATACAGGATGATACACGAGGAGTTACCGCCACTCACAGAGCTTATTTCTTACAACATGTTGAGCAAAATATGTCATATACATGTGGGTCCTATTCCCAGTATTTACAGAGTAAATCAAAACATAAAAAAAAATTACGAATAAAATAATTACCCTTTCTGAAGTAAATGGAGTGATGCATTATCAGACCGTGTTTCCGTCTACTTCCGTACACTTGGCCTCACGCTTATGAACCGCACGTGTTGCTATACGTAGCTGCACACGGCTGTCTTTGATTTCTGTAGCAGCAAGCATGATACGCGCAAGTAGTTCCTCGCGGGTTTGTGCAGTCCTTTGGTAAACAATATCCTCCATCCATCCCTATACGCTATAATCTAGGCATTTCCGATTTGTCGAATTACTTTGTAAATATTGAGAATAGGACCCACATTTATATCTCATATTTTTCTGCAAATAATGTAAGGAATAAGCCCTGTGAATAACGGTAACACCTCGTGAATCATCCTATATAAACCGAGCAACAAAACTTGACCAAGCTATTTTCTATCGTGTGGTGTAAAATTTATTTGCGATGAAAATTCATAGATATCTTGTAGTTGTGGAAAATTTCCATAAGAATGACATTTTTAAAAATTCGTTAAATAATCATACGTGAAGAATTGTGCAGCAGGCCACTTCATTTAAAACTTTTGTTGTATTAGTCCTGATCATATTTAAGCTTACATTCTTTGTACTAGGAAATGCAGTAACATATGATTATAAAGACAAATTTAGTTTAGATAAGTTAGTTAAGGGAAAGACTATTTATTAAAGGGGTTAGTAACATTGTTGTAACCGTACATTGTACATGAAACAAATATTATGTTTTTTGGTGATACAGTGTCTTACTAGAGAATGAATAACGTCGTACGGATGTTCTTGTTTACTCTAAACACGTCCGTAATATCTGTTTTGCGATTTATAGCAGTTTTTTTAATAAGTAACTACCACAGGCCGAAAACAGAAATCTTCTTTTTTATAGCGTCTGCAACACATTTTTTAGCGAGTTAAATTGCAACAAATTTCGGATTTTAACATTTTTAAGTCATTTTAAATTCATATTGCTGTTATTGGGCTAACATTACTAAAAATTAANTTCATATTGCTGTTATTGGGCTAACATTACTAAAAATTAAATACACACTATAGGCCTACTTATTCATGACACCTTAGCTCTTACTTAGCTAAATAAAGTAAGCAGTAACGGCAAAAAATTTGTATTGTTACATTTTACACTAAAAATTTTCCAAAGACTTTAATAATATTTAATATAGAGATCCATACAAAAAATACACCTCAAACTAATTGGATTTTATCGCATTTTATTTTTTTTTCAGGTCTGCCTTTACAGTTTAGGATACGCAGCGTTTGACAGCTTCCTATGGCAGTTAAGCGAGAAGTGGTGTTTAAAACGACAAATATGACCATGTATTTTGAGCGGCAGGATGTTAATGGAGCGCTCACGCTTGTCACAGAAAAAGAGTATAAAACGACCAGCAATTTACTCCATCAGCTAGGGGCCTGCGTCGCTTTGACGCAGTTTTCATCATCCCAGCCAGGAAGCGTTAATAGCCCTGGCTACGGCCAGAGCCACGCTCGATCGGCTGATCCATTAGTCTGAGTGATCGTTGTCCGAGAACGCACACTCCAACGAGAACAAGTAGCTTATAATGCAGTCGGTCCAAACAACCGTTAGTTCGCGCCACCCACCACAGTACCGCTAGCATTATATACTTATTCTCCAACTCGCACTTCGTCTTGTAATCAGCCACAGTAGTTACAAAACACCACTTTGAAACTAAAGAATTTTTGAAAAGTTATACAGGTGCATTGTTACATTGCATGCAAACGTCGTCTTCTCAATGCAACAAGACTGGCGGAATGAGTTAGCTTCCATGCTAACAAATTCAAACACGCACTTAAAATCGTCAAGTAACGTTCCCAAAAAAAATTGCAATGGAAGGTATACGTGGGGCAGAGGAAATGTCTTGGGATGGACTACGTTCATATGCCCGGATCATTTAGTGCTGCGAGTTTATACCTTATACAATTTTAGTGGTGTCTGAGAACAAATACCTAAGTTCTCGTCTCCGAAAATGAACTCGCTGCATTTGCTAAGCGAGAAAAAAGAACTTCAACATCCTGGGAAGCTGATATTTCTTATGTATAGATAACAGAAAGCTCAATTTTATAAATACTACCCAGGTCAGTTATTTCCTTGTGCACTGTATAACATGAGAAAAGCTTTAATTTTTTGAGGCACGTAGCTGGTGTCCTATTTTGGAACTCTACTCCTCCATAGTCCATGACTGAGTATGTTAGTAGATATGCCAAAAATAGATTTTAAAAAAGTGCAACATTTGATATTAAACTTATTGTCGAATATAAATATTCAGAAATTCCCGCCATACGTTTCAATGAAATAAAAATAGTTTATGGTCCCTTATTTTAAGAAAATTTCTTGGCGAGTGGTGCTACTGAAGTAAAATTACAGTAGAACAGAAGATAAAGAGAGCTCATGGGGGATATCGAGGACTAATGGTCACATGAGGCATTGAAAATTGTTGCACAACATTATTGACGAGAATATAGTGTAAAGGAAGCTTCAATAGTTTATCAAAAAGCACCATATATTTATATATACCCGTTAATTAAAAGTTCTTCCATTAATACACTAAGGGGAATATCCGTTGGCATTGCACAGGAAATGTCATATCGTAAGTTAATGTTACGTAATTCCTACCATACCAACACATTCTATGAAACTTCAAATGTTCGCATGAGTCGCCACAGTACAAGACACATTCTTATTACATTCTGTAAACTATTTTCTTCAAGTAATAAGTCTTATATTTTTCAGGATGAGTCATCCTATCCGCCCACAGCATTACCACAGCTGTCTCAACCTACTGAACCGACTCATACTTTCTTAATACAAGCATAATCACGGAAATAAAATGGCGCCTTTCCGGAGGTTTTTTTTGCATCCAACATAAGAAATTTTTGTGAAGTCTACATGGTACAATCCAGTGTAAAACTTTAAGTAAACTTCCTAACCAGTAATGCAGTTCTTTTACCTATAACAGCGGCGTGTGGTGAACTGTTGCAAGGTAAGCTGTGTTTTACTGTGCGTTATACCTAATCGTTTGCTGGTTTACATTTTGGCAACTTAAACTTAGTAGTGCAATTGACGTCACAGCACGTGTGTAATGATTGCCTCGCCGCTCTCTCGTGAGTGGCCGCAATGCATTAGTTTCTCCCGGCTCCACTCTGGTTACTGGTTCCTACTGCATGCACCGAGTGTGTACAGCACTGAGCAAGCACCGGTTTACCTTGAAACACTTCATCACACGCCATTGACCTATGCATTAGTAAGAAGAATTTACCCGATCCCTTGCTGCAAATGTTCACAAAGTTGGGAATTTTACTAAGCATTTTAAACTTTCCTGGAAAATTGTAGGAAAGTTGCCATGAATGCATGTAAAACATGAAGCCTTATCAGCCATGCTTTCTAAGCGCGCGTTTACAATAACATGATACGGCGGACAGTTTCTTAGAGTGAACTGAATGCATGACGAATGTTGTAACTGCTGTTCCATCGAAATTCGGCACTGGCAGCCTTTAGTTAAAAATCCGCCTGCTTCAAGGTATTTTAGATGAATTAACCAGAATACTTCGAAACGAAAAGCACTGCATACGAAAACCATGCATTTTCTTAAAACGAAAGAATGGTTAGCGCTCCTACGCAGAACATATATTTTACACGGACTGGGGTTCACTTTAAACGCAGCAAAACCCTCAGCTAGCAACTTCAGAAATCTCCTCTCACTTCGCGGTATATATATATTTCAGCGAAGCTCTTTCCAAGGTATAGGTAAATACTCAAATTCAGAGACAAATCCTATATAGCAGAAGTCCATTAAATATGCATTAATATTTCAGTATATTCAACAGCAACCAACCATAGCAAATAAAATCACGTTTCTAAAAAGCATTTAATAATAAATGAACGGATCCTTTCAGGTAAGCATGATGACGTAAATACGTGACAAAAAATTCGCGTTCTATAAGTTTAAGGCGTTGCAAATACAATAAAATATCCCGATTTATGGATATATATATATATATATATATATAAACATATAAACAGAGATTTAAAATTGTGTGCGCGCGCGTTTGTAAGTTTCAAATAAAAACACTGAAAATCCGCGGCTGAAATAAAAAATGAAATAAATCCTAAAAAAGGCGAAAGTCGTTGGGTCTGAAGTGTTTCCTGAGAGCAATTTGTCCTTTTCAGCTAAAATATGAACTTTTGCCGGTATATCATAAATTATTTAATATACGTATGCGAGTGTTTGGCTAATGTGAAACTAGACGCTACTTCAAAATTCGTGTGTCGCTTTAGTTAAATTATATAATCGAAGCAAATTGCATTATGTCCCTCGCACTTACATTTTATTGAACTTGGTTACGTTAGAGGATAATTTATTTTGAATACTCAAAAATCAATCAGTAGTCAAAAATGACTACGGTGGTTCAGTTTTCTTTATTCCAATAAATCCCACAAATTTGGTGTAAATTCCATATAAATTTATGAAAAAGTATAAATCCTTTAAGTAGGCGAAACGTTTTACTTATGAGATTAGTTGTAAAGGTTTACTGCATAACCCTCAGTTTTACACTACGAGAAGTTACCCTAATTTGTAAGTCGGGTAGGTTCCTGCCATTGGCATATCTTTGGTATCGATTTGGTTGCTGCTTAATCGCCTCTCTACTTCGAGGTATTGGCTGATCGGTAATGGCTTACGCCCTGACTCGACCTTGCGCCTAGTCATGGCACGTATCTTTATGGCTTACACGAGAATAAAGATTAAAGTGCATCATTTGCAGCTCAGTGCCATGCATCAGGCACCATGCCACGAAGACACTACAAAAGGAGAAGGTACTAGCGAAGAAATATATTCAGGAATATTGGTGGTTAATGTATCGATGCTGCTAAAGGAGATGACATGTTAGTCAAACAAGTTTCTCAGTGGCAAGAAAGATATGTTTTGGTTTCTTTTATGTATAGATTTGGTTTGCGTGGTATAGTTGCCAATCCTGGTAGTGAATTATTGTATTTTATTTTCGTAGGGGTCGTACATAATACTCCGGGCTCTTATTTTGCTTACATTAATCTAATTTTTATGTTCCTAAAATAATATGTGGGAAGATTTTCGCAGTTCAAGATGGTGTTCTAAATCAGAATGTTGTTATTACTGTTGGTCAAGCCGCTTGTTAGTATTCTCATGAAAAAAAACTAAATNAGGTGTTCTAAATCAGAATGTTGTTATTACTGTTGGTCAAGCCGCTTGTTAGTATTCTCATGAAAAAAAACTAAATTTGAATTGTCAGAAAGTAACGCCTCGTTAACCAACGTCACTGTAGTCGCTGCTGTCTCCTGACATTCTTCGAGTCAAGCTGTTCACGGTAAAGTTAACATTTTTTAAATCAACATCATTGACCTTCAACTGCATACATGCTGACGCACAAACTGGAATGCAGACTCCCAGTTAAGTTGCAGGGAATTAAGTAATAAAGTTTAAAGTCTTGATGTTGTGTTTAGATAGCAATATTTAAATTAAAGCAAATAACGCTTTTTTATATACATCAAAATATGATTTTACATGAAAGTTCCTAACAGTTTAATATTTTGACTTGAGTGATGCATGAATATTATCATTCAGCCAATGGCAATGTAAATATTATATATGGTTGAAAGCTACAAATTGAGGAGAAAAGTAGTTCTTAAGCAGGGCTTCAAAATGTACTCAATCAACCCCAAACAGCCTATATAAAGCTATATTATTTTTCTGCTCCTCTTGCACGAGACTGGAGTCACGTGTTGACAAAGCATGCTACGCCATGTACGCGGTTGAGCGAACATTTTTTAAATAAACGTTCGGGGTTAAAATTCCTACCTTTACTGCACATAAGTAAACGTATAAACTATTAAGTCTATTCACGGCAAAGTTGGAAGTGAAATTTCATAAATAGTTAATAGTCTTGACGTCTTATTAAACGTGTTGTTTATAGATTTGAAGGAAATTTAACACGTAGGTATTTAGCATCCAAGGAGATGGCATAAAATAGAGGTAGAGCGACGTTGAGTGCCCCGAGGAAACCCACCTATCAGGGCAACGTCTGCTGCGTTTCCCACATGAAAAATGGGAACGACTGTGTCGGGAATCGCACCCAAATCGCCTTGGTGGGAGATTGATGCGCTGGCCACGCAGCTATCGCGGTCCCTCATTGTGTAATTTTTACATTTGTATCGACTGTAAACGGCTAATTTATATTTTACATGTATTAGAGTAAAACTAATGTGAGGGTAAAACATTATATTTATGTATCTCAAAACTTNGCTAATTTATATTTTACATGTATTAGAGTAAAACTAATGTGAGGGTAAAACATTATATTTATGTATCTCAAAACTTCAATTACTTCAGTGCATGGCAATACTAATGGGCTATACGAATAAACTAAGAACAGCTTTCAAAAATACTGTTAAACACAAACTAGCTATTCTTAAATGTACAGCTCGAAGTTTTATCAACGCTTTTTCGTTATTTTCGGAGTGCCTGGGTAATATATTTTAGGTAAAAATTAATAATGTGCCTTACCCCAAAACTTTACGTACAAACACTTCATAACAGCGCTTACGTTTTTATTATTCTTCGAGACTGCACAACAAATTTGAATCAGTGGTGCCAATCAGTGAAATGCTGAGCTACCAATCTGTCAGAACAGTGAAATGTACTGGTCATCGATACTGCAGTACGATAAAATAAATAATATATAATTACAGGTCTCCGTAGTTCATCGAAAGCTATTAATACAATCAACTTGTATGTGTTTATTGAATCGAATGCAGAAATGTTCACTGATTTGTAATACCATTTTATTGATAATATTTTGGAATCTGGATAAAAAAATTTTATTCAAAGGGTTTGGTTACCCAGCCCCATCCTTTGCCAGTTTTTCCTTCCATGACATTCTTGTATAATGCATTTCTTATTGAATGAACAGCCATAAAAAACACATTCCTAATCCCATTTTACCGTAAACGTTTCCTGGCGTGCTTTCAGTGATATTGACAAGGAATAACAAAATTCATTGTATGTCTGAGCTCTATATTGATGTCCTCTCAAAACTTTTTAACTTTATTTTATCTACATTAAAGCAGGAATACGGCTCAAAGAAAAATATTAATATTTCTGCTATCAACATACCCGTGATATGCGTATTGAAATAACCTCTATTTAGGTGCAATGTTTGTTTCTATTTTAGGCACAAAAAATTTAAATAAGCTGTGTAATTATTATAATTATTTGTGAGGAAACAAAATGGCTTAAAGTAGGCTGGAGAGTCACCCCGACTTTCTTAAAATCAACGAACCGATAGCGGTGTTTCTGTTCCTGTCTGTAGACCTACTGATTAAAAATAATGGAAGAATCGGTGAGAAAACTGTGAGTGACCTTTGTGCTATCTGTGTTCTCTCATTACGTTTGGAGCTTACGTATTTGTCTTCGTCTCGGCGTTCGTCTGTGTTGTCTTCGTTGGATCTTCTAGAGCTTTTGTCCAATATTAGTTTACATTATCTGCTCTTTGTTGCTCGCTCGTTTGTTTCTCGTCTGGTTTCGTTTCGTTTAATTTGGTAGCACTCTTGGCATAATTCCCTGTGGGATAATCTTTATGTTTGAAATATCTGTAGACAACTAGTGTAGCCTTGTTTTTGTGTATAGTTATAATGCCATCAACTATGGTTTCCATGGCGACATTCAAAGTAAAAATGTTTGTGCGTTTTTTAAGCAATTCCTCGAAAACTAATTATCTAAAAACACGTTCTAACACTACAAGTAAATTTCCGTGTTGTTTACAACCCCGAGATACTTCAAACATACTAACATGTTTTTAATGAACAGTGCTTACTTAAGGGTGTCNTCAGAACAGTGAAATGTACTGGTCATCGATACTGCAGTACGATAAAATAAATAATATATAATTACAGGTCTCCGTACTTCATCGAAAGCTATTAATACAATCAACTTGTATGTGTTTATTGAATCGAATGCAGAAATTTTCACTGATTTGTAATACCATTTTATTGATAATATTTTCGAATCTGGAAAAAAAAATTTTATTCAAAGGGTTTGGTTACCCAGCCCCATCCTTTGCCAGTTTTTCCTTCTATGACATTCTTGTATAATGCATTTCTTATTGAATGAACAGCCATAAAAAACACATTCCTAATCCCATTTTACCGTAAACGTTTCCTGGCGTGCTTTCAGTGATATTGACAAGGAATAACAAAATTCATTGTATGTCTGAGCTCTATATTGATGTCCTCTCAAAACTTTTTAACTTTATTTTATCTACATTAAAGCAGGAATACGGCTCAAAGAAAAATATTAATATTTCTGCTATCAACATACCCGTGATCTGCGTATTGAAATAACTTATATTTAGGTTCAATGTTTGTTTCTATTTTAGGCAAAAAAAAAATTAAAATAAGCTGTGTAATTATTATAATTATTTGTGAAGAAACAAAATGGCTTAAAGTAGGCTGGAGAGTCACCCCGACTTTCTTAAAATCAATGAACCGATAGCGGCGTTTCTGTTGCTGTCTGTAGACCTACTGATTAAAAATAATGGAAGAATCGGTGAGAAAACTGTGTGTGACCTTTGTGCTATCTGTGTTGTCTCATTACGTTTGGAGCTTACGTATTTGTCTTCGTCTCGGTGTTCGTCTGTGTTGTCTTCGTTGGATCTTCTAGAGCTTTTGTCCAATATTTNGTTGTCTTCGTTGGATCTTCTAGAGCTTTTGTCCAATATTTGTTTACATTATCTGCTCTTTGTTGCTCGCTCGTTTGTTTCTCGTCTGGTTTCGTTTCGTTTAATTTGGTAGCACTCTTGACATAATTCCCTGTGGGATAATCTTTATGTTTGAAATATCTGTAGACAACTAGTGTAGCCTTGTTTTTGTGTATAGTTATAATGCCATCAACTGTGGCTTCCATGGCGACATTCAAAGTAAAAATGTTTGTGCGTTTTTTAAGCAATTCCTCGATTACTAATTATCTAAAAACATGTTCTAACACTACAAGTAAATTTTCGTGTTGTTTACAACCCCGAGATACTTCAAACATACTAACATGTTTTTAATGAACAGTGCTTACTTAAGGGTGTCCNCGTGTTGTTTACAACCCCGAGATACTTCAAACATACTAACATGTTTTTAATGAACAGTGCTTACTTAAGGGTGTCCACTAATAATCCCACTTTGGAATACCTTTACTTTTCCTTGTTTTCCAGGCAGAATATTACTCATTTCCCTGGCCTATTTTCAGGAATACTGAAACCTCCTAATACCATATTTTTCCGCCGCTGGTAGAAAAAATGTTCTATCGCTGAAATTGAATTAAATTACACTGCAACAGACCTAGCAAGCGGAGCTAACATTTTATTCAGCTTATCAATATTTCGTGCGTTACACGCTATTGACTTAACACTGGGTGCCTATTGCAAACACACAAACACTTTGCTTTGTACGTATAGGTGCTATGTCACTTAGCCAAGATGTATTAGTGCCAGTTCACAAACTTAAAAATTTAAATCTCAAAACACATGTGCTCATAATTACATTAACCTGTCTTCACACACAGAAAAATGTCTGGTGTTGTTCCACCAGTATTAATGATAATACAAAACTTTTTTTTTTTTAACTGTGAGTCGTCAGTAACTAATGTTGCGGTTAATGTAATATAATGTTAAGCTATTACTGTTACTGTAACATCAAGTACTTTTGTGACAACATTGCCCCCTTACTATACTGGCAACTTTAAAGTGGTATTTATGTTGCGTCAAAACAAGATGTTAGCATTTGTGTCAAAAATTTTCTTGTATTGTGTTTTTTCTTTAAATAAATATTGCAATGAAAAATAAATTCAGTACAATTATTTTGTCACAAAAAATAATACTACTAACGAAATAAAAAATTCCAGCAAGCAGGGGGATATACAACTCATGCCCCGAGTGTTTGTCTACTTCAAGGAACTCAGCGCCCTACCAACTGCCCTAGCTCCACATATACTTTTCTGTTTCATATTGTGGAATTGTGGGTATTGAATACAATATAACTACAAACAGCAGTTCTATTTCGTTACGTGGACATACTTTATGCTCTATAAATATATGCATAATTGGCACACGTAAACTGCTTTGCAAGGATTCGGAGCTGGTCTTAGCTACATTTAGTATTCAAACTATGCTTTAAAATATAAATACAGTGGTTTCATTTCACGAGGTTGTAGCTGTTTACTACCATTCGCCATTTAACAACAAGTCAGTGAAATCTTGTATTGGTTGGACATTTCTTCAAAGTCGCAGTAACACAAAGCATTTTTTCTTCCTGCTAGTTTGCGTAATACAACATTTGGTTGCGGCAACATCAATATAAAGACAATTTGCATATGTGGAAATACTTCATGCTCTAGAAACATAATGCATATCTGGGACACGTAAACTCCTTTGCAAGGCCTGAGAGTTGATATAAGCTACAGTTATATTTAGTTCTCATACTCTTCTGTAAAATTTAAATACAGTGGTTTCGTTTTACGGGGTTATCGCTCTTCACTACTATCCACCATTTTTACAACGCCAAATTATTGTAACAGTGTGTTGGATGGACATTTCTTTAATATCGATGTATCACAAAACATTTCGTTCTTCGTGTTAATTTTAGCGTAATTAAACTTTTGATTGCGACATTATTACTCAGAGCCTTTGCTAACATTAACACTTCAACAAAAGTTTGCATTACTGTAACATATGAGACTGTAAATTTTTAAGATTGGGTAACTTTGTCACGACATTATTAATGTTACTACAACATAAACGATGAATGAAATGCCACAATAGAAATTTTTTTGTTGCAGCAACAGTATACTTTTTCTTCGCACAACTAACAATTTTTGCATATTGGTTATTGTTTACATTTTTCCTGGGCCAGGTAAAATTCCATGACCTTTACCAAATTTTCCAGTCACGTGAAATTCTCAGACTTTTCCGTGTTTTTTTTTTTTTTTCTGTTTTCCTTGTGGGTGGACAACTTGTTACTTATTAGAATAAACAATACTTCCATATTTTCACACTACAAACTGTTGTGAACTTTGTTCTAACACACATGTAATACGACACAATTTATCTTGGCAACTAGTGTTTAAAAAAATGTTCATAAGAAAAAAAATATTTTACTGTGGAGCTCTGCAGTGGCGTACGTACGAAGTTATTTTTCATTCAATCACATAACCCCGCTGCAAGTGTCATGCACATAACTGATCTCCGTCTCTCTCTCTCTCTCTCTCTCTCTCTGTGATGAGCGCAGCGGCTTAACTCTACACGGGTCTCGCAGGCTCATGTCTCTTCGCCTCGTCGCCGTGTCTGTTCACTCGGACATCTGCCGCAGATCCGCAAGTTTCCAGGCTGCACATCGTCAAAGGCAGCTCTTTACGGCACGACCGCGCTTCGGGGCAACCACAAATAGGAGCAAAATAACACTTCACAAATAAGTTCTGCAAGAGACTGCGATAGACGTAACCTTATCAAAACACTGCGTGCAGAAAATTTTCGTCATTGTTACGAGTTTAAAAAAAAATTCCACGTTTTAAATGATGTTTTGCCAGTTTAGGCACACGATCTAGAAAACAAAGTTGTATAAATAAGTACAAATTAATTTCCTTCGGTAACAAATTTAAAATTGGCACTACCATTATTTCCCTCAGAACTTACTTTCTCTCCTTATAAACACGATAATTGAACTTTATTACAATTTTTAAAAGAATTTAATAAATTATAAAAAAAAATTTTTGTCATTTTTACTGAACCATTATCAGCTTTTAATTGAACAAATCATATATTGAAATAATCTTCAAATCCATTCCAATTCACTGATATATGTGTTGAAGTTGTTTAAAGGGTACGGAGGTGGCATTTATTATTCCGTTCTTGTAACATTGGCTGTGGTCTTCAGAGTGGTTTCATATATTTAATGCAATTAAATATCTTCATATACAATTTTCAATACGTTTACGAAAGTTTTAAATTTTGTGCAGACCATGTTGAGCCCGCCAGCGGTGTATGGTGAAATATTGCAAGGTAAGCTGCGTTTTGCTGTGTACTATACGCAATCGTTTGCAGGGTTACACATCGGCTACTCAAACGTAGTAGTGGAATTGACGTCACAGCACGTTTGTAATGGGCGCCTTGCAGCTCTCTCGTGAGTGGCCGCAGTACATTTAGTTTCTCCCTGCTCCACTCAGGTTACTGGTTCCGGCTGTGTGTGCCAAGTGTGTACAGCACTCATCAAGCATCAACTTACCTCACAACACTTCACCACACGCCACTGGAGCCCGATATACATATAATCAGTTACGAAGTAAAATAAGTCTTCTGGTAGTTGCCTTACAAAACCGAATAAGTAAATGTAACAAAACTTTTGTAAGGCCAACAATTGTGTAGAGAATGTAATATCATCAGGTAATTATCTGCAGTGACAAGGTTGCCTAAGCTAAATACATATATCACAAAAGCATGCCATAAGAAATAGTGTTACAATATTAATTTAATTAGGCTTATTATCTCTGCCCTTCACTCCCCACTAAGGAAAATATTTTGATAAGTATAGGTGGAGTAAGCTTACACGCTAAACTAACAATAAATTTAATTTATAAACAGCATATACATCTATTCTTACTCGAGATTCGATCCCGTAACTTCACAATCCGAAGGTCACCTTTGCAACCTAGGCTGCAAATATTAATGTCAGTGGATGCCACAGACTTGGAAATTAATATTATGTACCTAATATTTGGTGCACGTTACGGTTCTTCAGATTACGGGTCATTTATGTGATTTATGCAAAAACAGTTATAAACAAAAACATTTTTGTGGTTACAAAGTTAATTTTTTAATTGAGAAACTTCTTACAAAATTTGAAAGCTTGGTTTAAGTCATAACTTAAATATTTCTCGAGATATCTTGAGTAACAAATTCCGTAAAAATAGAGTCATAATACATGTATAATTTTTGTATCTGAAGTGAATATTTGATAGCTACTCTTGCCAGATATCAGCTCGGCGTGCACCAACAGTGGCTAGAAACGCTGTCTCCTTTCAGAAGATTTACTAAACACGCACAGTCGATCGCACAAACGCACTCTTTGATCCAGATAATGAGTTCATAAGACTTTCTTCTAAAAAAAATATCTTCGTTTCTTAGAATAAAAGACAGCTAATGTGTAAGTCCACAGTTTTACAAAACAGGAGAGGTTTTGTAAATGTAATTTAGTTTCAATGAAAGAAAATGAAAATTATTTCCGTGCTCTGTCTACAGAGGGGCCGCGGTGGTGTTGTGGTTAGACCACTCGCCTCCTACCTTGGTGAACCGGGCTTATTTCCCAACGGGGTCACTCAAGGATTTTCGCAGGTGAGTATCGTGCCGGACGATGCCACTGATCGGCTGGTTTTCTCGGGGAGCTCCAGTTTCCCCCGTCCTTTCATTCTGGTGCTTCTCCATATTCACCTCGCTTCACACTCATCGGCTCTCAAGACCTCAATGTTAAGTGCCACCCAAATCTCTCCACTCCACTATCTATAGAGAATATTTTGCTGGGTCTCTGATTAAACTTCTGTTTTGGATTGTCTTCAGCAACAGTCACGTCCAAAATACTTTTTTTTTAACTTTATTGACTGAGTATAATGGCTTAATATTCCGCCCGCGATCCTTCTCAACGAAGCACGTTACCGCATAATCGTTTACATACCTGACCAGCATTCCAAGGGACGTGGGTTGGTTGGTAGGTAGGACATGACGTCTCGTCAACAGCGAGGTCGTTAGAGACGGAGCATGTTTCTCAGGGACGCAGAAACTGGGAAAGAATCGACCACAGCCTGTAGTAAAACACCATCCCAACATTCAGCTGGAGTGATTTCGAGAAAGGAACGGAAAAGCGAAATCAGGACGGCCGGACCGGGAATTGAACCCGTGTCCTCCCGCATGCGAAGATTTACCATTGCGCAACGTCACTCAACCATCGGATGTGTACACGATCCCTACCAATTGTACTGTTGTGTACCCGCAGGCACACAACAATGACGGTGAAAAAATATTTTGTTGATTTTCGTCCTATAGTATAATCGTGGTAGCTCCATGCTTTTTGAATCAAACTTTTTAATTATAACCCCATGGTTGACGTGTGCGTTTGTTTCCTCAATAAGTCACGTATCACAAGTGTATTATACTTCTGTTAAGAAAACAAGTATTTTGTTATTGGTNAGTATAATGGCTTAATATTCCGCCCGCGATCCTTCTCAACGAAGCACGTTACCGCATAATCGTTTACATACCTGACAAGCATTCCAAGGGACGTGGGTTGGTTGGTAGGTAGGACATGACGTCTCGTCAACAACGAGGTCGTTTAGAGACGGAGCATGTTTCTCAGGGACGCAGAAACTGGGAAAGAATCGACCACAGCCTGTAGTAAAACACCATCCCAACATTCAGCTGGAGTGATTTCGAGAAAGGAACGGAAAAACGAAATCAGGACGGCCGGACCGGGAATTGAACCAGTGTCCTNAACGAAATCAGGACGGCCGGACCGGGAATTGAACCAGTGTCCTCCCGCATGCGAAGATTTACCATTGCGCAACGTCACTCAACCATCGGATGTGTGCACGATCCCTACCAATTGTACTGTTGTGTACCCGCAGGCACACAACAGTGACGGTGAAAAAATATTTTGTTGATTTTCGTCCTATAGTATAATCGTGGTAGCTCCATGCTTTTTGAATCAAAATGTTTAATTATAACCCCATGGATGACGTCTGTGTTTGTTTCCTCAATAAGTCACGTATCACAAGTGTATTATACTTCTGTTAAGAAAACAAGTATTTTGTTATTGGTTNGTTTGTTTCCTCAATAAGTCACGTATCACAAGTGTATTATACTTCTGTTAAGAAAACAAGTATTTTGTTATTGGTTTTATTGTACTTTTGCTTATATTTTATTTATAAATTGAAATATTTCGTTTACAAATAATATAAATGAATAGAGGGGAGAAAAAAAATGTGTTAGTAATAACTAGTAAATCGTTCTCATGCAAAATATTATTCAACTGAGTGCGCATGAATGCGATGGGTTGTCCCTTTCCTGTAATTTTCTTTACTTCGTTAAGCTTCGTTTGTATAAGGCGGAGGAAAAGTATAAAAGTAGAACTTTGGGACAGGGCTTCAGAAAAGTTGGAATTAACCGTTAATGGACTATGCCAATTTTTTTAAATACATACAACATTTTTTGTAGTCACAAAATAATTAATTATTAGTGGCCACAAACGTTTATTTGGCATCAACAAAATTTTTTGTGGCTGCCACAAAATTATTGTTTTCAGTGCGCCCCCTTCCCGTAGAGATTTTGCATCCCAATTTCTAGCTGAGGACGGCACGCAATTATGTTCATCCCCAATTTTCCTATCTTAATTAACCAACGCACGTAACATGAGTCAACATTACCTTTGTTATTGTTACACAATGAGAACCGTAAACATCGAATTTCAGGTGTGCCTGCTTACAAAGGATATTCTTTACTTTGAATAGGGAATCACAATTTTTTCTGAAAATTACTCTACTTCTGAGACGGTTATCAACAATAGAAAAAAAATTAACTACCGAACTTACCAGTATTCTAATAAGACTATGTTTACGATCTTGGTCGAAAGATTGGCGGGAACTCAGATTGCAACACCAAGCAGTATCAATTTGTTTTTATTAAGATTCTCGTCTGGTCCGAAAAAATATGTACATACATATATCATACATCTTCACTGAATATCGACGTATTTTCCTCGGGGATTGAGGGTGTCGAGAGAGAGAGGAGCCGATCGCTTCGTCTCGTCCTGCTTCTTGGTCTAGAGATATACGCGCTCACACTCACACGCAGGCAACTTCATAAGCCTACAACTTCGTGCCTTACATTACAGTTTTGCATGTTCTATTGAATCTGTTTTACAGTATTAAATAGGAAGTATAGCTATTTCCATGTTAATTGAATAATTTTAAAAAGTATTTTATAAAAAGCTGTTAACAAATAACATTTTAAAGTAAACGCCAAATGGCGTGTCTGCGACAATGTTGACAGCGATTATAGAAAATCTATTGTAGGACACAGAGCCTTAAAACAATGTATGCTTATAAAATTGGTGAACATTTTAACTGTGTTATCTAGCTTAGAAATCAGTAAAAATTGTCACGATATAATGTATTCCATTTCATTAAAATGCACAGTTACTTTGCCATACGCATGGCTGCTACTGACTCGATCAAAGGTGACGTTAATTTCTGCATTGGTTAGAATCATTCACAATTATCAGAAAGAAGAAACTCAAAAACTGTTTACAAACGTATCTTGTTTTGTGTCAACTAATTTACTAATTTTGTCTATTTTGGCGCATATCTGCTAATATTTTAACGGGAACAGTGTCTGGTAAAGTTGAAAGCAATTAAGGAAAATCAATTCCATCTCTTCATGTCGTATTAAAAAGAGTTATTTTAAATTTGTGGGCACTGAAACATAGTTTATATTTATTTTACGCTCACAAGAGTAAGAAAGTAAAAATTTCCATGTCATTAACTTATTTCCACCCATTGCAATTACGTATTTACATTTAATCGATGCATGAATAAAGTGATCGAGCACGTCGAAATGTTANTATTTCCACCCATTGCAATTACGTATTTACATTTAATCGATGCATGAATAAAGTGATCGAGCACGTCGAAATGTTAATTTCACATAGCGTGGAAGGATACAAAACAAGCAAAAAAAAGGTAGACAATAAGTAGGGCAGTGAATATTGCTCCTCACGGAGAGACTAGCGTGTAGGTAGGGACACCCGATTTTGCTAAAATTAATTCCAATCAGGTTAGATTTCAAAATTCTACATGCGCATCTGTAGTTTTCCTTTGGTTATTAGCCACATGTTTTTTCTGATCAGACATTTTGTGTTTTACTAGGCCAAACAGAATCAAGATAATCCAATACTAAACGNAGCCACATGTTTTTTCTGATCAGACATTTTGTGTTTTACTAGGCCAAACAGAATCAAGATAATCCAATACTAAACGTCTCTGATTCACGGGCATTCACACAAGACGTGCAGCACCTAAAACCATCCAAAGGCGAAAGCAGATCTGGGATGAAGTGTTTTGAAATACACGTAGACAGGAAATCTTTTTGAAGAATTCGGTTGTCTGTAGTATAGATATATAAATATAGGTGTACGATATTTTAGGAGTAAAGTTGCAAATACGCCCATTTTTTTCTCCGCATTAGTTATCAGTCGAAAGAATAGGATTTATATTAAAAATGAAAATAAATAAATATATTGTACTCATTAATTGAAACTTACTGCTTTGCTTCTTTCGGAGTCCATAGATAAGAACTACCGAAACCAATTCAAGCATATATTGATTTCAACACTGAATTAAGGATGATAAGATGGGAGACCTGGGGTGGGTAATGCTTAGACCTCTACGGTATATCAATATACTACTCTTGATTATATATCTGTCTTAAATATCACAAATAAATTATAGCGAAATAAATTTTATCAGTATGTAATAAATGATTACGTTATCAGTGATATGATCTAAGCGATTACGCAATATTCGCGAAATAAGTTTGTATGTGTGGTTGCATCAATTTTTATTCAACTTGCGATTTTCTGTGATAAGAGATGTTTTCGCATTAATATGTGCCAACCTATAAAACATTTCATACTTACTGGACGTTACATGTATCAATTTACCAATGTTTTTGAAAAAGGGACTTTTATGAAAAAAAGTAATTAATAATTGCGACATCGATTCCAGAACAATCCGTATTTTCAACGCCATTAATACCTCCAATATCGCCAGTGGTAATTAAAAACATTGCATGGGCTGGCAGCACTGAGCGCATAACGAAGTGCTTCAGTGCCTGTACTGAAAATCACCGAGCTATGCAAATTAAAGTCCATTCTGCTAGATACGTTTATTGTGATTGACAGCTTTGAGCAGGTGCCACAACTGCGCAACTCAGTTCCTGCAGATAGGAACTTAAATATGCGCCACAAAACTAACTAAACTAGCATCGCAACGAAAACCGTTAAGGATATTTTATTGACCATCCCTATCATTTTTTGCGTGATATTTCTCGGGCGGAGAAGGACAAATCTAAGTCACCGAAATATCATTACGATATTCATATTCTTATGTTAAGTTTGTATTCATGCCTTATAGTCAGTGGCAGAAACGTTAAATGTGACATTAACTTCAGGATTGCAGTAGGATTCGAACAAGCTACCGTTGAGTCATGTTATGTTCCTTGTAATATTACCTACTGATTTCGTTCAGCAGTGTGGTCAAAAGAGAAAACTATTTGATGTTTTAATCATATATATTGTCTCATTCATGCTATTTTATCTCTTGGAAGCGGTTTTACAAGAGTTCGTTAGCACGAGTGAATGCCCGGCTATTATAAACCTCAAGTGGCGCTCGATTCGAAGTATAGTTACAATCACATGAGTTATATAATTTAGGAGTGTAATAGGACAGAATCCTTAACATATGCTGAATTAGAGAGGACGTTTAAGTCAGTGTAGAAAACAAAAAAGTTCTCCAAAACCAAAACAATTACTGAAAAAAAGCCAAAAATGAATTCAGAAAAGTCCACAATTATTTCTCTCTTTGATATTTGACACGATGAACCAGACAATCGAAGCTTAAAATAAATGGGAAAAAATACTGAAAATATAAAGAAAATCTAAAGAGAAATTAAAACTAAACCACCCAGAAACAAAAATAACGTATGCTTATTGTTTATCCCTACATAAAAAGACAGCAGCAATACTTCAAAGAAGTCGAGCACAAGAAATTTTCTTCAATGTTTGTTTCCGAAGAACGCCAAGAAATGTCATCTGTCACCACGAATCTCCGTATGGTGATAAGATGCCGATACGGTAACGATAGTGACAAATATGCGTTATGGTTTCTGTATCTGTAAAAATATGGTGTAGTATCTCGGAAACTTTTTTCATTCAGAATGCACCGTCCCCTTCAGCTTGTCGGCATGTAACCGAGGGTGCAATGGACAAAGTTTTAAACTCTCGACAGTAATAAAGCAAAAACATTGCATTATCAGTGATATTATGGTAGCGAAATTTACTTTCGCTTTACATCCGTTCACTGTCACAAGACATATTCGTTTTTGCCGAACACGTGCATTTAGGCGACACATTTTGCACCATGGGGTACAGAATGCCATTAACCATTCGTTTGATACATCAGTCCGTCGATAAATTGGTACAGTAAAAAGAGAAGTAACAAAATTTCGAGTCGTGAAACAATGATATTGAAGAAAAACAGTACGATATATAATACTTGGCGTGGGAATAGGTTTTGCTGTCCTGATTACAATGAGTTCGCTCGTTTTTACTCTTGTTGCATGTCACCAGTTCGAAACGGAATATTTGTCTTTGTTGAGGTTTAAGCGGTTGAACATCTGCTATCAAAACCTTGCACTCTCCCGTCTTACTACTCAGGCTAACAATATTTTCTTTGTAGGAGCAGACTTTGTGTTTGTACCGAGTAACTTTGCACTAACCCCCTTCCCCAAAAAAAAATGTTTTCCTTCAGAATGGAATTTCTAGGTAGTGGGGAGAGAGTCGTAATACCTTTCCTCTGCTACGTCCCTGCCAGAGAACCTCTCAGAAAATGTTCCCCGCGTTGGCGGACTGGAAGCCGTCGCAACATAAAAGTTTTATCGAAGTCTTCGGTTCCCTTTTTACGTCGTCACGTCGCTCTCCGCGTCGACAATGCCTTGTTCACACTGGCTGGAATAACGGCGCTCATTGTTCACGGTACTTCTGCAAAGTTATCAGAATGCACCCCAGTCACGTCTGCTACTCGCCTCTCTCCCTCATCAAGGTCGAGCGTCGTGGTACCTGACTCGCATTCGGGAGGTCGTGACTTCGATTCTGACGGACTACAGCAACGGTCGTTACCCTTAAAGTGACTTTCTCCCGCTCACGTCAAGGCATAAATACCACCACAGCTCATCAATAAGTTTCTTCATAACTATTCAGTCACTGTAGCCTATTAGGTGCGGCGTTAAACTTTCTACGTAAAATAATCATTATAATTGTCACTATAGGAGGTTGTCTCAATGTATATTAATATACAGCAAAGTCCTTCCATCACACAAAGTTTCTCACATCAGTATTATTACAGTCCTTTGCAGTAGGTATAGGTGAGTTATGTGAACGGCGTAGAAAACAAAATGTTATTATACCACTAAGGTTTTGGCAGTAACACCTTGTAAAGCAAACCGAAACAAAAGCGGAAATCGTACACAAATTTCTTCGCATTAACATATCATTTTACAAAATTTGTTGTCTTGCTTGTCCAAATCAAATTTTACACCTCGAATATAACGACAAATTTTCCAAGGCCAGTACCTCCTCCTTGTTGAATTCTACGTGGCATATTGGATAGAGCATTCGTGTGTAGTGCAAAGGGAGACAAAGTGAGCGCGCGTGTAATAACCTAGTAATGTAACATCATCCATCTGAAGCTATACTTACACGTAGTAGTGTAGCGAAATGTTTCCTGCACAAAATGCACACCACACATATGATCTATGCTGGGATTTGCGACTAGAATTTTTTAATTTTTTTTAAAATCATTTTTGATTACGTAATTCAACTTTTTTCGTGTACATTTTTTAAACTTCGAAAGGGCTGTGCCAGTGTCACAATAGTAAGAGAGTGAATTGTGTAACGGAGGGTGCGGGTTTCTTCAGTTAATTTCGGAGGACTGCACTAATACTATTGTCTCAGGGACAGCGCCGGAGCTGTGTCGCAGCCCCCACGTCAGCCAACCAGCGGAAGGACTCGCTTTGGACCTCCTCCCCCAACCACGAGTAAAAATCACCTAACCTCGGAATTATAGAGAACCTCAGATGGCCAATATGATTCCAATTGCAGTTCTGCGCCTGTAGGATTCTCCCTTGGTGTTGCATTTATCAACATTGAAATTCTGGGCCTTCCGCCCTGAGTGCGTAAGCGTTTAACATCCCATACACCAGTCCTATTGCCAACCGCTGTTCGCTAGCTCGACAATGGTAAACTGTGCGCCATATATCAGCGAGCTTGAGCATCGCAACAGGACGGAAGGTGCCACCGATAATTCTTCGAACCCATTAGACCGCAAGGGCGGAAGAGGGGGAGTAACTAACCTTATTAGAGACTGCCACGTGATGCAAATAATAAAATTAATCGTTTTTCGTGGTTCACCACTACCGTCTCCGCTTCCACTGTGAACACTGCATAGGTTGACTACTTTTCACAGATAGTTTGAACTTTGAAAACTAATTCACCTTCGCTGTGCTTAACTTATTTACATAGTTAATATTTTCCGATCAGTTAGTATGAAGAATTAGGCGCCATGTTCTCAGCTTACCCCCTCTTTTCGTAACTCCTGCCCCCTTCCCGTGAGATAGTAGCGATAATAAGGCTCGTCCTGGCTCGCAGATATATGACGCGATTCCTAACTGGTATATGAGAATGCCTGCAACAAGAGAAGTGTTAGTTGTAGCCTTACTTGTGTACACCGAGCGGTTTGTACAACATATATATGCTGTTCGTGGTTAATTGCGCACTTTTGAAAACCCTGCTTCACATCTACTTTTCTTCTCATTGTGTATCCTTCCGCCATACGCAATATTCACATTGGCATGGGTCTAATGACTATTCACGAGTTAGTCAAATGAAAAGTTGAAATTGTTATGAAAATAAATGTGTTATTTATGTGCCAGTTCACACCTTATTAAGAAAAAAATGAGGGAAAATTTAAACTTGATTCGCCATAAATTTTAACATTACGCTCTCAATACAACGTCAATACTTGGAACTATTTTTCTCAATTCGCTGCCAACTTATATTTTCAAAGGTTGATTTCAAAAGTGCTCATTTTATCGTGAAAAGCCAATAAAATTAACAAAATCTAAAGGAAAAATTTAAGTAATGTCCTGACGTAACCCATAGTACAAGTACCACATCTTTGCCATAATAGGCTGTTCAGGATTTATTTTCAGATATTTACTGAGGGATCCATTATTGTAAAACCATATTTTGTACATACAGTAGACCTCATGTACCTGAGTAACCCATTATAACACACACTCAGAACTAGCTGTGAAGAAAAATTTGATGTACGTCTCTTACATGAGAAGTTTTAATATAGGCTATTCACGGTAAAGTGAGCAGTATTGAAAGTCCTCTCAATTAGAATAATAGTGAATAAATATAATTTATTTTTGCCTTAGACGTTAACTTCCGAGTGCGGTGGAATATAAACACTGTATTTATTACTTAGACTGTAATACTTTTTTTAAAAAAGCATTTAAAGGATAAAAAAGGAATGACAGTAAAAATAAACCAGGGCTTCAGACGGGCTCACTTTACCATGAATAGCCTATACCTTCATGTGTTTTGCAACAGTGCGAAAAGTGCTAGCACATTTCGTAATTAATTCGAATTATTTCGTGCGTTTCAAGAAAACAGTGCTCGCTTTTTCCGTAAGTTTTTATTTTTAATAATTTTGAAGGATACAGTGGCAGAGTGAGGTCAGGTTAAAGAGAAGGATGGCACATGAAGAAATTGTAGCGCCTGCAAATAAACTGAATTACAGAGAATTTTCCCAAAAAANTTAAAGAGAAGGATGGCACATGAAGAAATTGTAGCGCCTGCAAATAAACTGAATTACAGAGAATTTTCCCAAAAAAATAATAGCTTGCTACGAAATTAAGTGAACTGAATATTGCTGGTAACATGCACCGTCTTTCAAGATCAAAGGCACTTTTGCGAACACAGTCTTTGGCAACGCTGAATATGGAACTAAATTCCTACTACCCCACGGAAACTTTTACCTCCGCGAGGGTGTAACTGCTTCATTTCAACATATTGTGTTAATTACTGAATTATTTTATTACGGGACCCCGGTATTGGCTGAACAAGCAAGGTGCGAAACCTTAATGAAGCAAACAAAACTGAGTGCCTAGAGACTGCCATTACCCAGCTAATTCCGTCCTTCCAAATTACCAACTTTGGCGACGCAGGGCTCCGGGACTTGGTTTTACTGTTAATTACTGCATTGCTGTTTACCAACGGAATCCTCAGGGGGCGTTAAACATTTAGGGTCATCAAGGCGCGGTCTACAAAGTAAACAAAACTCCAGCCGAACGGTCACTTCCCGAGATTGTGTTTTTGCCCAGTTATGCACTGCCCCCCCTAAGCAAGCATTAGACCGCCCCAAACACCGGGACCGTCGCAGGTGAAGTCCGTGTTTTGTTTTTCTCACTGATCGATGCCCCAAGTGCGAGTTTGCACAACGTAAACATATTTCGACTTTCCCGTCACAAAATGTTTCTTCCAAACCTTGTGAATAAACCTCAGCTACAATAACAGTTTAATCACTAGATGGAGAGACGGAACGACAGATTTCCGATCAAAATTACAAAGATTTAATTTATCGCAGCCAGAAAAAATTTTCCTTTGGTCAGGATGCCTGACTGACATAAAAGTGTCTCGGGTTTGATTTCCGTATTACCTGCGGAGAAAAAACTGTTCAGGTGTACAAAAAATATGATTTCATGGTTCACTACTAGGGGGTGTTTGGTCATTTCTTACCAAACTACAGACAGAAATGAAAAATCAAAACGGTTAACCAGATTGGCTTTCAGTATGAGCACCCATTACACGTAATTTCGTTTTCGGGGCAGTATGAATACATAGTGAACTCGTGTTTGTCCAAGTTAGGACAAGTTTTACAAATTAATATGATTCAGGCTGCAATGACAATATTGTGAGTTGACTTGGTATAGCTGAAAGATTCAAATTTCAAAGAGAGATTAAAGGGCATAACAAAATGATCATTTATAACATAATTTATTGCTATATTTAATCGTTAAGTAATATGTTGACCAAACATTTATTATGCTAAAAAGTAGTTAATTATTCTATTTCCTTCACAACAGTTTTGAATTATCTTTTAGGCCACCCCTTTGCAAATATTACATCAGTCATTACTGAGAACAGAAGTTCAAGATATATAGCGAAATAATATTGGAGGTAATCTCCTGGCCACCATTCGAATACATTACTAATTTTAATGTACGCATGTGAAAATTGAAAGCAAACTGAAATGACGCTAAGGATTTATAANATTCGAATACATTACTAATTTTAATGTACGCATGTGAAAATTGAAAGCAAACTGAAATGACGCTAAGGATTTATAACCCATGTCTCTTATACGTTATTTCCAGATAAATGAAAACGGACAACTACGGAAGAAACACGACGTTCAACAAATTTACCAAAAAAATATTGCAGCTACACCGTAATCCTTTAAAAGTTTTAAACGGGACTGAAATACTGTATTACGTTTGGATTTTTTACACATCCTAACATTTTAATAATATAGTTAGTCTTTCTGCAAAAAGTAATATGAATTGTGGCATCCGCCTATCTTACAAGCAGTTTCCTATTCAAATACTTTAAATTGCGTTCATAATAAGCATAAAAATCAATATTAGTCTTCCTTTGCGTTTTTTATGAGTGTAAACATCATCATATTTAAACTGTTAATATATGCAGACACAACTATTTTCCAAGATGCGGAGCTCTTTTATACTGAAGACAGTCTTACAAACTCTGAGTTACCAATACAATTTAACTATTTATTACGCGTTAATAAACTCTGCGATAGTTGAATAGTATTTAGTGGCTCAAGAATCGCCTAGCTTGCTCTGTAGGATTGTGAAAACATAATTATAAAACAACATTGTGTGTATGTGTGAGCGCGTAAAGACGTTCGTGGCATTTTATTATGAATGGAATGATCTTGTATAAAATTGACTTCGTTAGCCTGTATGATTCCCTCCGCCATAATGTATTCTCTAATACTCACATGTAAAAAAATAGTTTGAAATATTTCTTCATATTAGAGATTTTGGACACAATGAGCTCTATATTTTAAAGAACATGACAAGGGGTAAAAACATGAATTTTCACTCACGTAGATCTAACAAATATCATGTTATAATATTTCACACATATTTTTTCAATGCCGACAGAAAAAAACCTTATTACATACATGCAGATAAAGTGAGGGCTAACTGGAACGATGACAAACTAATTGCTACCAATATGTATACTATAGGACTGGAGACATTCAAGCAGCTCTCATCATCCAGGTCTTGAGAGCCGATGAGGGCGAAGTGAGATAATTACGGAGTAGCGTCGGAATACACGTGCGGAAATCCTTTAGTGACACCACCTGGAATCGAGCCCGGTTCGCCTTGGTGGGAGGCTAGCATATCTGATCACTACACAACCTCGGCCCCAGTATTTATATAAATGCCTTTATACAGTGGGTCCCCACTAATCTGTCTTCACGTGTCATATCAAGCAGACCGTGACGTTGGTAATACCCATTTACACATATACATTACTGGACAATTTTCTCCCGCCTAACTTCATAACTAACACACAACTTCAAATTCTTTCAGCTTAGATATTTATTTCGCGCAACACAAAATGTTCGAGAAAATTTTATATTATTGCACTGAGCATTTGCTTGTAGTGAATAAAACTTACTTATTACTTTGATGCGTGGAATGCATGTTGCTCACGGTCGACGCAAATCCTTTATGAATAAAATTACATGTTTCTTGTAACGAGTTACGTATTTCTCAGAATTTACTCTCGGGTTGTACAAAAATGGCTCCTGGTTTAGGAACAATAAATGTAGTGTGTCTTGAAACGTACACCCAAAGTAACTCATTTAGTAAAAATTTTCTGATTCATATGAATTCGCAACTCTGATTATCGTATTTAGCCTAAGTTACACGACTCTTTGTTCAATCAAAATTTTCCCTCTACTGCCTACTGGTGAAATTTTTCCCTTATTGGTCACGAAACTGTCAGGGGAAAAAAATGTTATGTCAATATTATCAGTGAGTTTCGAAATGTTTCCTTTGTACAAATAAATCCTCGCTTGCGAGGCCGCTTTTAGCAAATGAGCTACAAACCATACTTCTGTTTGTACCTAATCCCTGTTCATACACGCCGAGCATCATGGCAATGTGTGTCGAGAGGTACACCGTGCAGCTTTCATTGCGAGTTAACAACATTCCCACCTGAAATCTCTAAGTTATGATGGCTGTCATTNATCCCTGTTCATACACGCCGAGCATCATGGCAATGTGTGTCGAGAGGTACACCGTGCAGCTTTCATTGCGAGTTAACGACATTCCCACCGGAAATCTCTAAGTTATGATGGCTGTCATGAAATTAAAGGTAAATAAATACCACATGACAGATCCTTTATTAGAAACGACACTCCACAAAAATAAAGCAAGTACCCGCGTATGAATACATTTTTGGTTTGTAAACGGGTTTTTCACAAGCATTTTCGCGAAAGTGCAGGACGTATCGATTTAGGTAGGAAGAAATAATGTTGTGTGCAGTAGCCTTCAAAACCATACAAAAGTTATTTATGAACATACGTGCTATAATAGATCGTTCCCGCGTTAACCGGTCCGTTTCATCGTGTCCATTATTGGTTGTTGATTTGCTTGTGTGCCGTACTTGGTAGATACAAACGTGGAGTGTGTGTTTCTGGTTGCAGTTCATTTTTTATATCAAACGCACGTCGGTTGTCAAATGCTACGGTCTACAACACTGCAGTGTCTGGTCTCAACGCGCTGCTGTCACCGAGGCCTTTTCTAATCACGCAATGGATTATAAGTTATTAATTTATGTACTTACTGAGTAAAATGCGTCGCCAGGTTGTGAAACAAGGTTCCCAGCAGCTCCGTGGCACACATCGGGTGATTGAAAGTGCTTTGAACGATCGATAATGCGGCGTGTGCTGGCTTACACTCAGGCGCAAGGTGGGTATTTACGAGTACCTCTATAAGAAAGCGTATACCTTCTATAATATATTCGCGGATTCTTCACACTTTTTTTTAAATCAAACCTTTGAAAAATCACCTCATGTGTGATGTGTTTGGCTGTTTCCTAAATATGTTGTGTATGACAAGCGTTTTATACTTATGTTAACATAAAAGCATCTTATTTTTGGTTAAATCGAACTTTCGCTTGTATTTTATATATAACTTATAATATCTCATTTATAATTGATATCAATAAAAACTGTGAGAAAGTAGATGTGTCGGTAATGCCTAGTAATAAATAGTTCTTATGCNATTTATAATTGATATCAATAAAAACTGTGAGAAAGTAGATGTGTCGGTAATGCCTAGTAATAAATAGTTCTTATGCAAAATTGTATTACAATGAGTGCGCATGAATGCGGTACGCTGTCCCTTTAGTGTAATTTTCTAGACTTCAATCTCGCGAACTGTTTAATACAGGACGTAAGTTCGGACGTGTTGTTTTGAGGTATATTACAACGTCATCGTTACTTTTCGCTTTCGCTCAAACAATCTATATATTTCACGGAAACATTGTTATAATCTATACTAGATACGTGAAAGAAGGGTCGTTAAGTTTCGCAGCAGATTGCATTAAAGTAAACAGAGGAGACAGAATAATGTTCTGTGTACAAAACTGTCTTCAGGAAATGAGCGGCTAGTCCCCAAATTTAGAATCAGGTACTGCAGCATTATCATTGTTATATAATGTCCATGGACTTAAAAAGAATTGTTATTTCCAATTAAATCATTAGAGCCACCTGCTGATTACGTTGAAGTAGCCAGGTGACAACTTGAATTATAACATTTCATGATAGTTATCTGTTTGGTATCTCAGTTCCTAACGACCGGCTATACTAAAAATGATTCAATCGGTTTGTTGTTTAAGAAAATTTAATCTAGCATGTAAAGGAAAGGGATGCATGCTGAATATCTACGAAAATAAACAAAAACATTTCTTGAGTTTTTGGCCTACGGTAATTAATGTAGAATACCTCTGGTTANGAATATCTACGAAAATAAACAAAAACATTTCTTGAGTTTTTGGCCTACGGTAATTAATGTAGAATACCTCTGGTTAACACACTTCAAATCCTTCCTTCTTTATTTTATTTTTTCTTTCGGCGACATGCTGCGTCCTGAAGCACCTTTCAAACTAGGTAACTATTAAAACGCTCGCAAAATTTTGGGCCAGGAAGTGAAATATTATAGCTGCCAATAGCTGTCGCGATCGATCGTGGCGAAAGAGAACTTATCGAACGTAACAAGTTTTAATATACAACTGGGTCGGGTGATATGCCAGTATTCACGAACTACAGATTTGGTCAATGGCCCCAGTCAAGAATCTAACTTACCTTCACCACAGAAGTCAGCTGTATTATGATTCACTAGAAAACTACGGTAGCACACAGCAAATGTACATGCGAGTAGTAACAATGTGAAGAGATGCACATTCAACAATCTTATTAAAAATTTATCGAGATGATCTTGAACCCCTAACCAAGAATTAGAGTTTCGAAGATAATTATTAAATTAATACATTTTGTGTGTGTATGTTTTTTTTTTTTTTTTTTCGTCAGTTTCTCCAGTTAAGCTCTATGTTTGAGGGAATTTTACACACGTAGTAACCAATAAAAAACAGTTATTTTTTACACAGGGTAAAGTATACGTTTCGTTTATGCATTTAATTTATTTTCCTTTAAAACAAAAATTTTATTTACTAGTATTCATCTTTACTTTCAACATTATTACCAATCAAAAGAATGATTTGACTATAAATAAATTTGCTGGTGTATTTCAGTTACTTACCAAACTGCAAAGGCATCAACTATCAACTAAACTCAAAACATTAATGTTCTGCAGCTCATGGAAAATAGCTTTTAAATCTCTTTTTATGAAACTTCTAATGAGTCATCCCAGAAAAAAAAAATAAAAAGCTTTGCAAAAAATGTATCGTTAAAATGAAGTGCCGTCTTTAAAACTCGAAGCACACTGCCAAACTCACTTGCTCATAGCAGGAAAATTTAGAGGCAGAGCCACCGGCGCTAAACCACTTTGCTTCGGGTATTAATTTCGACGTGAACTTTTATGTTTCAGGGTGATTACATTGATGAGATCGTAGCAACTATGATTGCCTCCCTTCCGACTGAAGGGTTTCAGAGACTTCAAGAGCCCTCGAACTCCGGTATTTTACTACGGGGCGAGTACCCGGATCTGTCGAAGAGGAGAGCTGGAAATGGTCCTATTTCATCACCACTTTAGAACCACGGCGCGGGCGGATTTTTATTCCTGCAGGCGTAGAGTATGCAATCCGCCCANCTGGAAATGGTCCTACTTCATCACCACTTTAGAACCACGGCGCGGGCGGATTTTTATTCCTGCAGGCGTAGAGTATGCAATCCGCCCATCCACGATGTCGCGCGGGTCACACACTGTGTATAGACCATTCACGCTTACTTCTAACTTTTCTGAAGCCCTGATAAAGTTCTTCTTCCAGGATATTCCTCCACCTCGTGCAAACAGAGCTTAATCGGGTCTAGAAAATTACAGCAAAGGGACAACGCACCGCATTCGTGTTTACTCTGTGTAATTATATTTTGCATAAGAACTATTTATTACTAGGCATTACGGACACAATCATTTTCTCTCCGTTTTTCTTCTTCAAAATAATTATAAATTAAATTATATTATTTATAAATTAAACACGATTTTAAGTTTATTAACTAAAAATAAGGTACTTTNACGTGATATTTAAGAAGCAACCAAATATGTCATGCATGTGGTATTTTATCAAAGATTTTATTCAAAAAGCATGTTATGCCGTATACGCTCTACCCCGTTATAAAAATGTACATGCATTTTAAGTTGAAAAGATTAATCGTGGAGGAAGGGAGCGGCTTACAAACCTTAGAAAATCAAATATTACACTTAAGAAGACACTTATGCCAAATCCGACATTTGAACACGCCTTTCACTGTCAGTTGACGTTCAAGCGAACTGTGTTACTGATCTAGAGTAGTTGAAGGANATGTGATATTTAAGAAACAACCAAATATGTCATGCATGTGGTATTTTATCAAAGATTTTATTCAAAAAGCATGTTATGCCGTATACGCTCTACCCCGTTATAAAAATGTACATGCATTTTAAGTTGAAAAGATTAATCGTGGAGGAAGGGAGCGGCTTACAAACCTTAGAAAATCAAATATTACACTTAAGAAGACACTTATGCCAAATCCGACATTTGAACACGCCTTTCACTGTCAGTTGACGTTCAAGCGAACTGTGTTACTGATCTAGAGTAGTTGAAGGAATGTGTAAAAAAACTGATCCTGTTGCAAAAATGTCTTATGTGCACACCTGTTTGAGGCATTTTAATATAGTACTTGGCACGCAGTGTAAACAGCGTCGTACTTCCAACTTTCCTTAAAGTACGTACACTAGTGGACATTAAAATTGAGGCGGACAGCTCAATTGTTGTGTCGCACCTTATTGGCAGGCACGTCTCTGAAGTCAACATTGCGAACATAGGTGAGGAAAGTCGGAAGTGTCGCTGGAAGGTAAAAGGACGTCCGAAGACGATTCCTTGTATAACAGCTAGGGCGGCCCTAAGGATGCCCAACCAAACTGTGTGCACAACAGAGTATAAATACTGTCTCGTGACGTTGACAGATAGTGAACATAGCTGGATATTTTCATTGTGGCCGTGGGTCTGTGACCTGTATATGTTATTCGGGTTCCGAGACAGAATTAGTAGTTATATTTTAGTATAAAATTTTAAAAACCTAAAGTTACAATAATTTGCCTCCAACGGTTTGTATCAAAACCAGGTAAGGCGAAGAAGCTGAAGTCTACAGTTTTATCAACATAGCTACCAAACATGTATGACTTGTATCATGATACTTGAGTGTATAAGAAATCACGCGAGTAAAGCTCATAAGTATTCCCTGGAGTAAGAGGCATAAAGTGAATTACATTTTACCTGTATAGAACTGAATTGCATACCGACCAGCTAAATTTAGATTTTTTTTTTCATTTCAGTTGAAATAAATACTTTTTTTTTTGCGTTTTAACAGATAAAACTGCTTCGTCTCGCTTCAGCAGAGTTCATATTGTTAAGAGTAGTGATCAGACCTTAGCTGAGCAGCCTGCCTGTAACACCTTCGCTTATTTTTCTAGGACACTGGCCGTGATTGCTGAAATCACAAACAAAGAAACCATCCGCCGGCCAGTAAATAGGCACAACGCAGTCGATAAAAGGCAATGTAGCCCGTTGGCGGTATCTTTGTCGTCGATCCATTCGAACGAAGACCACTGAAGATGGGTGTGTCCGGCCGTCAACTTGCGCCATCTTAATAAGCCTTGGGAATCATGATCATAGTGGGGACTCTCCAATTAGACTGTACTCAGAATGTGGCTGGTTAAATTTTTATAATCTGATATAAATTAGTATTCCAGTATATTTTTATAGCTCCTCCACGCATATTCTACCGTGTTTATATAAAAATAATAGTGTACGAACTTAATATTAAATAAACCCCTTTTATACAGTGTTCATTACATAACTCTTATCAATAACTTTCTACGCCCCTATAGCCCCGTTAAGGAATGATGATGAACCATAAATCATTTCATAACAATATGTGGAAAAAAATACAGACTTTGCGAAAAATTAAGGTATATTACACAAAAGAACAATAACGTTATTTCTCAAGTAACGAATGGCATCTGCAAAAAGTTTTCTATTACTGCAGTAATTTTTTATACATAAATATTTAACAGTGTGCTCTACCCGAAAATTAAGTTACCGTAGAAGTTAAATATATAAAAATTGAATTTTTTGGTAGTGTACATTTACCCAAGAAAAATGTGATCACATGTAACTTGCAAACTTTTTCGCTATTATATTCTATTTTTTGATAATTTTGAGATAGAGCAGTGGAGTAGCAAGGTGTTCATTGACACGACCGCCTCTGAGCTTTGGTGACTATGAAGGCTGCGATGACAGGAGCCTTTGGTAAAGAGACTGCGTTATTTGTACTGTGCTCTTTCTAAGAGTTTCGTCAGTCTCTTTGTATTCGATTACGGCATATGTCCACACTTGACGGCATCAAAACCATTCTATGGTGTTAAGAACCGATCTGTGATAATTTTATTTACTCCCAGATGTTATGCGCCAGTCATGAATTTCTTGTGGAGATGCCCCTCTTCGAATCGAAGAAGCGACGTTACACCAAATTGTCTTCGTAATCGTTCTAGATACAATCCAAGTGTGGTTGTGGCGTTGGAATTGTGCAGGGATAAACTTCAGGCCCTTGCTATTGAAATTGATTGAAATATACTTTTGATGAATGGCTCGTTAGATAAGGGTATTTAATATTTTCTCTCCTTATTTAGGAATTGTTCTGAAATCCTTAAGATTTCATCGCACAGCCTTAACTCATGGACTGCATTGACGTACATTTTATACTCCTTTCTCCTGTCGGTGCCAATCTAAGACTCGATTTAAAGCTGATGGGAAGCTATTAAGCGTATCGTCGGTCGTTAAAAGTAACACTATTGGTTAAAACCAATACAAAGTCCACGTATAAATATGCTGATATAACAATGGTGAACAGAGAACGTTATTTTGTGCAACGGTTTGTGAGATAGTTTACTAAAATAGACGCTAAAAGTTATCAGTGTATGTAATACAGGTACACAGCAATCTGACAGTAGGTTAAGTCAAGGAATGAATGGAAGAAACAGCGATACACTGGACGTCAAACGCAATAAAATTAGCGTACGCTTAAAACGTAAGAGAAACACGCGTACGAGTTCTACCTATAAAATAACCATGAAAACATTACATCTGAACTAATAATTAAATCTCTAAATGTTATTTAATAATAATATTTTCAATATTTTAATGTTGCACTCTTTCATTATTCTTTACTGAAAGGCAATTATCAATTAATCCATTTAAAAAAAACGCTATGCAGGTTACAGTGTGAAACTCAGCTATTATAAATTACTGGAATGCCAAGCTGAGAAAAACGTATTTTTGAGGTAATAAACTTTTGTAATACGTTCATGTATCATTCAACAAAGTCCAAACTGTATTTTATTGAGTGCTAGAACTACGCCTTCAACCGGAATTATATTTTACTTTCAAAAACGTGATTTGATTTCTGTATTTGTAGATCGACGCTAACCTTATGATTTACGTGACGTTGTTAGATAAATGATCTCTAATGAGATCAACAAATAAATACTGATATTGTATGGACTGAATTCAACCACGCTTGACATGTATTTACTTTCTAACTAATGATAACAATGCATCAGTATTCTTCAGACCAGGTAAAATTAAAGTTATTGTTTAACACTGCGGTAACAATCTTTGCGTTAAAGTTTTACAATTCCTACACAAAAAAAAAGCGACGATGCACCTCTTCCGTTACCATTTACTGCATGTTTTCGCCGTGTTAAGAGTACTTACTTCTAAGTACAAAGGTGAAATGGTAAGTTGAGGACATTTGCAGCTCATTAATGTGGAAAAGTGGTTTCATTATCCACATCACACACGTTCCTTGATTAAGTACTACCTTTTTCTCTTTAATGGCATAAGCTAGTATTGCAGTAAACGTAAATATCCTTAGAGAACAGTATTCCCAGCACCTAATTTCAAGGGACATTTACTCCCTATCAATTATTTATGACGCATGCAAGATTATGAAACTATTATTGTCGTCACACGTAAGTCTCATGAATTTGTAAAAAAGCCTATAGATATTTTGTTGTTATTTTCTGTGTTTCATATATGGGATTATAAAATGCTCTATAACGCTTAAAGACGTATTTTGAGATGGTATTCTACACTTAAAATAATGGAAAAAATATTAATGTCATCGAGGTAATGTTAAGAAACGGAAATGCAGATTAAAGGTAAGCCCATAACGTTTAACGATTGAAAATTGTACATAACATGTAACACAATGTTCATAATCACAAGCATGATATGCTACATGACAACGCGTATGTTCAAAAATGCCACATACAGAATGTTCGATACCTTCATAGGGGCTTCGTTACAATTTATAAGTCAATACAAGAATACTGAAAAAAAATTATCGTTCCAAATATTTGTTTATACTTTTAGTTCTATGGCAAACATACGTTGGTGTTACGTAGAAGATAAATTCAGTAGAATGTATGTGTTCTTCAAGGCTTTAAAATAGATGTGGTATACCAATAAGGCATCTTCACGTCTTAAATTGATCATCCCAAGACTGGTTGATAATCAAGATTTCAATTAATATATTAATCTCAGAGAGAACATATTTCTCAAAAAAATTTAATAATATAATGTACTGCTGATTTAACTGATGCAGTGTAATGTATTCATGATATATAAATAAGCTTAAAATGCTTTATAACTTACGTTAAAACAATCAGTGATCAGATTGCGCTGTCATTACAATCACGGTGCTTGTTCGAGTATTAACATTCAATAAAATTTTCAACTCGGCAAATAAGGAGGAATTTAAGATTCCTAGTAAAGCTGTTCTTTATTTAATATTGCAGTGTAGATACTTTATTCTTGGTCACAGAAGTAAATGTATATAAACTTTTATTTAGTTATGCATAAGAGGCAGTTAACTGAGTAAAAGTTGCACATGACACCTAAAGCATAAGAACTGTGGAACAGGCACCGATCACGAGGCGAAATATTTTGAAGTCAATTTTCCCCACCACTTTTTTAAATTCTTAGATGTGAAATTAATAAGTCGCTGTATTTTCCCCCCACAATCAATCGTTCGCTGGGGCTGGACACGTGGAAGGGAAAGCTCAACGCACGAATTCTATCCGAGCGGAAATCTCTTTGCTTTACAAATGAAACTCTCTGTGTTTAACGTGTAGCCATGTGGAGCAGAATAAACATGCGTGAGATGTTGGAACGACATCACAAACGGGACACTACAGTCGGCGTGAGAGGGCCTTACTTGAGCATCATCCATCGTCATGCTGATGTTAATTAAGAGTGAAATTCAAGTAAGCTAACTAATTCTTGTATTGTTCATAATTACTGAAACAACGTGGGTGGACACCAAAGACGCACGACTGTACCGGCTTGGACTAGTGTCTTGTCAACTGTCGTATTAGCTGAAGGTGTCTTTGCTAAGTGTACCTTATTGCTTTGTAGCCCCTCTCCTCCGGCTTGAACAGCTGCTGTTGTTAGATACATCCTTGACAAGGAGCCCAATAGCTCGAGGGAAAGTAGATGGCGGTAACTTATAAGCAGTGATAAAACTGTGTTAACGGCATAATAAAGACGGTTTTATTAATTTTTGGCGCCTACCCGACCTAGTAAACTCTGCATAGCGCCTTACAAAGCACGAGGCATGCAGAAAACATCTTGGCCGAGGTGCATGTACCGTATATTATTGATGGAGCAACCCTGGATGTGGGTTTGTGGTGGGATAGGCCAATTACAGGAAATCCCTTGGTGACGGGCAGTTGTCAACTCTTAACCACGTGTATGTGATGCCGTGTGCAAACATCTGTTAAGTGTTTAAATATCGGTGGCCATGAAGCTAAAGCGAATTCCCTCCAGGGACGTTGCCATCATTCAGGAACAGTACTCACCCAGCAGCGCCAACGACACGAGGACCAGCGCCCAGCTCGACGCCGCGCCCATGACTGGCAGGTGGGGACCACTACGCCAGCGACCCGCGTCCTGACGCCGCGGCGCACATGACTATGCCGGGCGGGAGGGCGCCCTGCGGTTATAAGCCCAGCCACGAGGTGTCCCGCGCTGCCCGAGAGAGAAGCAT